>JAQHUG010000152.1:2565488-2583068 GCA_028555095.1 Dicrostonyx torquatus
AAAAAGTGTTTAAAAATTAAAAAGCAGACTTCCCTAGTTCACTTTTTATTGCTGTGACAAAGACCATGACTGAAAGCAATGGGGAGCAGAGGGCTTATTTCACCTGCTAGCTGACAGCCATCATGAAGGGAAGCCTGAGCAAGAATCGAGGCAGGAAGCTGGAGGCAGGAACTGAAGCACAGCTCGTGGAAGGGTGCTGCTTACTGGCCTGCTCAGTCTGCTTTCTTATACAGCCTAGGGATGGTGCCACCAGCAGCAGGGTCTCCCACATCAGTGGTCAACCAAAAAAAAAAATGTACCACAGTCTAGCAGCATTTCATTCTACTAAGAGATGAATGGGCAATTGCAGGAGAGCCATCTGAGGGACAGCTACCCAGCTCCTTTGTATTACTCTTTTTCATTAAAAAGAAAAAGAAACTTGGGTAAATCACAAAACCATTTTGCTGAATGAAAACAGTCAGAAGAGCAATACTACATGCTAGTGATTCAATTTATGTTAAACTCTAGAAAACGTGGAGTCAATAGTGGCAGGACGCACATCTGTGGTTACCAGAGTTACATGCAGGGGAAGTACATGGGAGGGAGGGCCGGAGCACACTAGGACAGGAAGAAATGTGGGGGGTGTTGGACATTTTCATTATCCTGATTGTGATGATAAGTTGCGTGGTTGTATCCACACGCCAGAATCTAACAAATTACACACACTAAATTGTTCAACTTACTGTATGTCAATTTTACTTCAATAAAGCTATTAACAAAATAAATAAGGGAGCTTTGTGAACTCAGACTCGCTCTGCCTCGGTGGATCCCATCTGTTGGTGGAGACAGAGATTAAGGACCATAACTATTTGGAATTTTCACTCTGGGAAGCAGCCAAGGGAGGCACGGTATGCAATGGGGTGAAACAAATGTCGCTAAGCAGGATGGAGGGTTCTGAAGATATTAAAAATTTGCCCTGCACTTAATCAACATGGAAAGCCTCAAAGTCCCAGAATGCTAGAGCCAGGAAGGAGCCGAGGAAGGAAATATAACCAAATTCCTTCAGCAGACGAGGAAATGAACGCAACAGAGATGAAGTGACGTCTTATAGAGCTGAAGGTGGAACATGCGGCCTCCGAGTCCTGCTCTGACAACTGCTTCATTCTCTCCTGAAAACTACAAACTCATCTATGGATGAAAGCAAAAACTGTCCATGGACAGTTGCCATGGCCACTGAGTTCTGTCAGGGCCAGGTAAACAACCCAGAAAGTGGAGGGGGACTCATGACCTCTACCTTCAGATTTCAGTCCCCAAGCCCTCTTAGAAGGACAGCGGCACCGCCTTCCTTCCCTGCGAGTCAGGCAATCTGCAGCCTTCTGTGATGTGAAGTCTAACTGACACAGTCAGTTCTGCTGACCTCGGTCTGGAAAGTGCATGTATCCCGAAGGTTACGGTGGATTAGTAAACAGCGTGAGTCTAAAGCAAATCATCCTTTGCCCAAGTGAGATCTCAGGGGCCAGGACCACTTGGTAAAACTGCCCTCCGCTCAACAGAGCTAGCTGGCAGATACAAAATGTGCACTCATGCACACACACACACACACACACACACATGCTCATTCACTTAATTGCACACTCGGTCACAAACATCTACCTGGTCTCTCAGTTCTCAGTGTGTGTTATGTAAGTAATACTAAAAGCCAGGCATGGTGGCTCATACCTGTAATTCTAGAACTTGAAGGCTGAGGCAGGAGAATTGCCATGATTTGCGGAAGAGATTGGGCTACTGAGTGAGTCTCTGTTTCAGAAAAAAAGCCACACCACCAAATCTTTTCTTCTGAGATCCTATAACTCCTTTCCCATCGAAACACAATTGCAATCTTCCACAAGCAATTTCAGGTCTTTTAAAGGCAAGATACCCTGCTTACTGTGTTATCTGTGGACTTAACCTTTTAACATTTGTAAAAGTGATGTAGCAAAAGATGAAAGCTCACTACAACCTCGTATGAAAAACATCATCAGACCCCCTAGGAACTGGAAAAGACCACATAATGTGGTTTTACAAAGGTCAGTGTGTAATCAGTACAGAGCTGTCCTGGGAGTGTGTAGTGTGTATCTCTTCTCTGTTCTCTCTCTCTCTCTCTCTCTCTCTCTCACACACACACACACACACACACACACACACACACACACACACACACACACACACACGTGCGCACACACACACACACACACACACACACAAACATACACCTCATTCTACCACGAACAAGAAGTTGTCCTAACTTAAGTTTCAGGCGAAGAAGAGAAGAATGTGCCCTTTTCAGGGTCAGGCCCCATGACAGCTGTCCTTAGTTGTAGGATATGGAACCCTTATTCCTCTTGACCCGTATGTCCTAAGACAGATAGAAGGGGTTCGAGTGGTCAGCCAGCAAAGACTGACATTAGAGCCGCTCACATGATGGACATGGCTTAGCAATCTCAGGTGCTGAAAATGGTGTCAATTGGGGCATGTTCCATCGTGATCCACATCAGGACCCCCTAGGAACTGGAATACAGTGAAGAGTCCTGAGCTCAGCCGCATGACCTGCCAAACCAGAACATCTAGAATAGAGCCAAAAAGTCAAATCTGGTGAGGTTTCAACACCCCAGTCTTTGGGTTGAAACCAATGAACTACACTCCATCTGAATGAAATATAGCAAAAACACGTGTCCTAGAATCAGGTTACTCAGTAGAGAGAGGTAGGGATAGGTAGGGCTCAGTGGTTAAGGGTTCCAGAGAACATGATGAGCTTGGTTTCCAGCACCCAAAACAGGCAGCTCAGGGGTCTGATGACCTTGTCTGGGCTCAGCAAGCACCCTCATGCACATGCATCTTCAGGTACACACATAAATAATTTTTTTTTGTTTTGTGGAATGAGGTCACTGAAGATCTTTGTCATAGAGCCAAGCTACTTTTACCTAAAACAACTGGCTCTTACTGTTCCGTGTATCATTATTGTTTAGTTACAATGGCTCTTGTCCAACGTCAGACATTCTTGCTGAGGATCTGTCATCTGTTGACTTACAACAGAGGGTTGGTTAAAAAAAGGAAAGATCCAGAGAGGGCCTTGATAGATTAGAGAGTGCTGTTCCGTAGCTGGTTCATTAAGTTTGTATCCCATCTGTCTGTCAATATTTTTTATAGAACTTTGAATTAAATTCTCTGGTGTGTTCTGAAACAAAGATAGGGCATCTGTAGCTTCCTAATGAAGGATTTCTCTCTTCCATCATCTAGTCGCTGATTAAATGGCATGAAGTTCTACATTTCTGGAAGATATAGGTTGGGGATAAAACAGCACTAAAATTGCATAGACATTATGAGAGCCTTAAAAGGATATAATTATTATTTTTTCTAAAGCAGGCAACTATTATTATAATGTGCGGGACACCTTACAATTTTTAGCAAGGGCTGCTGTGATAGCCAACATCTTTCACCGTGGAAAGTGTGCGTTTTCTTATGCTTCAAGTCACAAACACAATTCTGAAATGTCTTAATTCCTTCCTTGTTATCCTCAAATACACATGATAAAATAATTATGGCAGCATTTCATATTCTGGGAGGCAAAATACCAGTTCTATCTTCAAGCGTGCCACAAGACACTGCAGTGCAGATGTGTTCTTGAAGTCAACTGAGGAAAATGGGCACGCACGAAAGTGTGCAGAATTAAGGTGGATTTGCTCTGTCTCCTTAGAAACCATTAAAGCAAGAGTTACTAAAACAAAATGTAGTGTACATTGTTGTAAGAGGGGGAGAGGTGCGGGTTGTGTTCCTGGCACCGGCTCCCAGCCCCCAGCCGCCGGCCCGCTCAGCCGTTGGTTGCTTATACCCAAAATAACCACATGAGAACTGTATTCATTTAAACTCTGCCAGGCCCATTATCTCTAGCCTCTTCTTGGCTAGCCCTCACATCATAAACTAACCCATTCCTAATAATCTGTGTGTCTCCACAAGGTGGTGACTTACCGGAAAAGTCTAATCTGCATCCATCTGCAGTGGGAGCATCATGGCTCCTCTCCCATTTCCTTTCTCTCTCGCCTTCCGTTCTGTCTACTCTGCCCACCTAAGGGCTGTGTCCTATCTTAAAGGCCAAGGCAGCTTCTTTATTAACCAATGAAAGCAACAGAAATAAAGATGGACCCTCCTACAGTACATCTTTTGGAAAATGGTACCACTTTCTTGAGACCCAGTGTGAGAATCAGCTAAGTGCTAGAAGCTTGCACCCTCGGGAGCCATGTTGACAGTTCATCCTGTGCACTGTGTCTCTGAGAAGACTTCACTTAAGATTCCCCATACTATGACTGTCAAGCTTCATGAAGTGTTTAGTTGATACAACTTACTTTAAATCAGGTAATTTCGGGGTAGAAGGAAAACAACAGACAAAATATCATTACTGATACTAAAAAGTTCTCTGGGTACTCATTGGACCACCCTTCAACTTTTGGGGGTGCTTGGAAATGTTTGTAACTACTGAAAAGACGGCTGAGGACGTATAGGGTGCTTGCCTAGTATGTGAGGCCTGGGGTTGATCCCCAGGACTGAAAACAGAGCTTTTTTTTTTTTTACCAAGATGGTGCCAAAAGTGAAGAAGGAAGCTCCTGCCCCTCCCAGAGCTGAAGCTTAAGTGAAGGCCTTGAAAATCAAGAAGGCAGCGCTGAAAGTCCACAACCACAAAAAGAAAAAGATCCGCACATCACCCACCTTCTGGTGGCCCAAGACTCTGCCCCTATAAAGGCAACCTAAATACCCCCAAAAGAGCATGCCCAGGAGGTACAAGCTTGACCACTATGCTATTATCAAATTCCCCCTGACCACCAAATCAGCCACGAAGAGGATAGAAGGCAACATCATACTTGTGTTCACTGTGGATGTCACGGCCAACAAGCACCAGGTCAAACAGGGTGTAAAGACACTCTACAACATTGATGTGGCCTAAGTCAGCGCCCTCGTAAGGCCCAATGGAGAGAAGAAGGTGTATGTTCGGGTGGCTCCTGATTCCATTTCCTCGTGGCTCCTGATTATGATGCTCTGGGTGTTGCCAACAAAATTGGGATCATCTAAACTGAGTCCAGCTGGCTAATTCTAAATATACACTTTTTCACCAGAAAGAAAGACAGAGAGAGAGAAAGAGAGAGAGGGAGGGAGTGGAAGAGAAGAGAGAGGGAAAAGAATAGAGTCTTTAGACATTAAAAGTCCCTACGGATAGTTCCAGTCACCCTGGAGGCCCCTGAAAACACAGCCAAGCCAGACAGCATGATTTCACATGTGATTCCTGTTTTTAACTGCTCAGCATGGCACTCCTCAAAAATCATGGCTGAAGGGGGAACTGAAACCTGCACCTGCCCGGACATCCCCTTCAAGGTGCGACTGTATCCTAACAGTCAACAATAGCTTCCTGTCTCTAAGCGTGGACTAGTCCTCTCCTATGGTTTAGTGCCAACTGTGTCGTCGGTGTGCAGATCTAAACAAGGAGCTTCCATAGAGAGCCCCTTCCTCGGAGTCCGCCAAGACATGATGCTGGAAAAGGCAGGAAAAGGTTTCTAAGGAGACTTCATTCCGGGGTGAAATTTTACTTTTCAAGATAAATGGCAAGGTGGATTCAGCCATGGGATAATGCTGAAGAATCAGGGTCTTCTGGAGCAAGCGCAGGTGTTGATGTGTTGTATGGGTTTACACCTAAGCTGTTTCCATTTAAAGAGTTTGCAGTACCGAGGCTGGTCTTGGATTCCTTTTGCTCCCTCCCTACCATTGCTTCCGGCTTTCTTCTCTTGTCTCCATTAGTCTTAGCTCCGCCTGTCATATTTGAAAGCGGGCAGGAACCACACTCTCCTGCAAAATAAGGAGGGGCCTACTGGACCTCGCAACCTTCCCCGAGCTGATTGGTAGTATAGCCTCATTTTCATTTGCCAGTGAATCCTTGCCCCTTTCTACTGTTCACCCACAAGGAACTTACCAGCCACCAGCCCGGACCAATGGTCTCGCCAATCACCAATTCCAATCCCTCCTTACCTAAATAGGAGCAATATTCTCGCTTTCTCCCTAACTCCTTCCTTCCTTCATTTTCTATAAGTCCAACAAACACCCATGCTTTAAGTTCCTGATGCTAGCCCTGAAGCTTCTGGACCTATTGTCTGGTCCACAGTTGGTTCCTTTCCACAACTGCTGTACCATCCGAGTTCCACAGTCCACAGACCCTTGCGCCGTCTGTGTCTCCTATAATCAGCTGGGTCTACTTATACTGCCTAAAAAAAAAAAAAAAGCTCCTCGGGTATGGCCCCATGAGTTCCCGATAGCCAGACATTCCTGTCTTCCTCACAGTGAACATCTGGTTCCAGGTGTGTGGCAGAACACACGGCCAGACAGACCCACAACAGTATGTCCCTAAGGTACCTGCAGGATAGCAGGTGCCATGCCTGTCTGCTGCCGCTGTTTGATGCACTTTGTGCTGACTAAGCTGGTTCGAGGATGAAGTGCTTTAAGACGAGTGTGAACGGTAAACACGTGACTCTTTAGGGCAGGGTGCATGGCGCAGGGTTTTAGCATCACGCCTCAAATACTCAGCAAGCCACCGGAGTTGAGGGTACTCCCTAAGCAGCAGCACCCCATTCTAAGGTTTGCGAGATTCCCCCACGTCTTCTTCCACCACGGCCCAACTCTCCTCAGGAGACGGGTGAGTGTCACAGCAGGAGAAAGGTGAAACATGAGATTGGGAGCAGGGAACTGACAAGTGTGCCCTGTCTGGGGAAAAGAATCGCCTTAGCCTTGTGTCTGTTTCCTGTGGAGTTTAGGGACAAGACCATTTAGCGCTTGTCAGTGAGGCTGTTGGGAGGATTGCAACAACTTCAGCTGAATTCTTCACCACTCAAAGATGCAAAGGAGACACCAAATCCCGGTGGACACTTGAACCAGAGGCCCTTCCACAGGAGGACAAAGTTGTGTCATTTTAATATTCCTCTAATTCAGGCATAATACAGTGTGGTCTCTTTAGTAGATACCTAGTGGTTGTCTGATTAACAAGACCATCCCATAACATGCCTATCAACAAAGCACTCAGCTGTGTTGAGATGTAGCTGCCCCTTAAGTAGGGTCCTGGAGGTGATACAAAGAGACTAAAAAGGCCGGGCAGTGGTGGCACATGCCTTTAATCCCAGCACTCGGGAGGCAGAGGCAGGCAGATCTCTGTGAGTTCGAGACCAGCCTGGTCTACAAGAGCTAGTTCCGGGGATAGGCTCCAAAGCTACAGAGAAACCCTGTCTCAAAAAAAAAAAAAAAAAAAAAACCAAAAAAACAAAGAGACTAAGAGCCCTTGACAAGTGCATGCTGGGGACTTTAATTTATCATGAACTATGTTTGTGGAGAGTGTAGGTGTACAAGGTTCTGGCAGATTCCAGCAGGTATCGGATTAAAGTCCACCTGAATGGGACCTTGGAGTGGTGCGTGTGTACTGGCCATTTACTGTAGCTCTGACTCATGGCCCTCCCTGGACCTGCCAGGAAAGGCAGGAACACGAAGACAAAGCACATCTCAACCAGACTTTGGAGAACAAACAGACGACACGAAGGCTGGGGGGACATTCCAACAATAAGGGACATCGTCCCAGACTCCATCAAGGCTCCTGACCGTATTTCTTCCAGCAATAGGAAAAAGGGAACCAGGGAGAGAGGCTCTGTCCTTAGAGTGATGTTTTAGACATGTCCTGTACATCACATCACACACACACACACACACACACACACACGAATATGTCTGTCACGTTGGAGCACACCACCAGCACGCTCACAGGACAGCCTCTAACCTTAACATCTGCTCCAGCAACTAACACGAGTCGAGCCAAACCCAGGGGAGCACTTCCCACATGCTTGGCTTCTCGCCTGCCAACAACTGCAGAAATGCAGGGATCTGTGTGGGTTGCTCCTCTCTCATTGAAAGCCAAGACGTTTTTAGAGTTCTGGGCAGATTTGAGCAGGAGAAGCACTAAGGTAAGAAAAGAGACACATTTGTAAACTTGTCACATTTAGGTTAAGTTTCTTTCATATAAAGGACTATTTCCTATCCAGTCGTGTGTGTGTGTGTGTGTGTGTGTATGTGTGTGTGTGTGTGTGTATGTGTGTGTGTGTGGTGTTGGGGAAACGAAAGAGATCCAGTTTGTGGATCTCGAAGAACTAATTAATGTTGCATCCACAACAATGACAAGCAGAAGCAAAGGAGCAATCCATCAATCAAGGCATTTCATTTCGCTCTGAACCACAATCTATATTTTTCCACTGGCTACCAATAGGGGGCGCTAGAGAGGGTTGGTAGGCCTACAGGGGATGAGGGATTTGCTTCTCTTGTTTGCCAAGTGCTCTGGTCCTACCCAGAGTCCCACTTCAATGTAGCATCCCCAGAGCTGGCATCCTGACATCACCTTGAAAATCAACAACGACCAGAAGACTCTCTTCCCAGGAACCAGGCCCATGCAGGCACTGAAGCTCAGTAGCTCCCCAACCCCTAACATGGGATAGTTCACTTCCCACTTATCCAGGTGAGTTGTAGTTGGTGGTGCGTGCCTACGAACGTGCATGAGCGCGTGGTGTTTAATCACCAAGGTCAAGCAGCATTAAATGGAAAATTCCAGAAATAAGCAATTCTTCCATTTTAAATGGTACTGCATTCTGGGCATTGGGAAGAAATCTCAGTCTGTTATGCGTGGTCCTGGACAGTTCTATGTGTCTACACTCTCAGCTTTTGTTACCTTGTGGTCACATGGTCCTTGCTGTAGTCACGTGGTAGGATAACCCAACCAGCAGCAGTTAAAACCTTCAAGTAACCTCCGTCCCTTTTTTGACTCTTAGTTCTTACATGTTTTACCGATCCCTAAAAGTTTTATTTACTGTTAAAAACACCTGGTGAGGCCAGTGAGATGGCTCTTGGTGGGTGGGGGTGGGGCATGCTGTGCTAGTCGGAGAACCTGAGTTCTAGTCACTTAAGACCAGGTAAGTGCGTGTGGAGGGGTTTGTTTCCCAGCAGGCACTGACTGATGCAGTGGGTCCAGCCTTGGATACAAGAGGCCATGGGATGGCAGGGAAGGAAGGAGGGAGGGAGAGAGGGAAGGAAGGAGGAAGGAAGAAGAGAAGGGAAAAAAAGAATTGTATTGTGGTTTCTACAGAGACAGGGACACATTTCAGGAAATTGCATAAGGAGGCATTGCAGGGACTGGCAAGTGTGAATCAGTAGGAATAAGGCTACAATTGGGGGTGCTTCTTTCCTTGTCTGGGAGACCTCAGATTCTGCTCTTTTGGCCTTTGGCCACGTGGGATGAGGCCCATTCACGTTATCATGTTGCCAAGGAGATGGATCTTAGTTTAAGTCAGCTTGGGCATCAGTATTAACTGCACCGACAGACACCATCACAGCCACCTGCAGACTAGTTTGACAAAGCCACCGGGTGGTCATATCTATCCAAATGATGCATAAAATACGTAAAATGTGTTTTAAAATCTACCTGCTAATTTTATTCATGATTTTGCCTAATGAAAAGCTGATTTTTAATTGTTTTCATATTTTTCAGTTAAAATGTTGTTTATAATTACTGTTTGTGGGGGTGCACGTGCCACAGCGTGAGTGTAGGTAGCATTTGGAAGGCAACTTTGTGGAGTTGGGTCTCTCCTGCCTCCTGTCCATGGGTCCCAGGGACTGAAGCTGGGTTTTCAGAGTCACGTGGTGAGCTCCTTTCCTGCCAGCCATGTTCTCAGGTCCTGAGGTTTCAAGAAAGGCTAGGTCTTTACTGGTCATAATCTGAGTCAGCAATGCTGTTTAAGTGTCTTGCAATCAGGGCATAAAAATGTTTATGGCCTTTTTATTCTGTCAAACATTTTTATAAGAATTCACGATAACATACTAAGGTCAATATTTTTTTTGGTTACTTTTGTTAGGCTACACTGATGGTCAGCCAAGATTAAGATACCTTGGATTACTTTTAATTACTGGTAAATGAAACATCTCTTAAGTGTGTATTTGAACAGGTAAAATCAACCATAAGGGATATACTTATTATAAATAAGTCCTGACCAAATGATTCTATTTGCCCTTTTAGTCTAGGAAAATGAATCATTGTAGGAATAAAAAATATTTTTCTAAAGTGATTAATTACATTGAAAAATCAGAATCAATGTTCTCTTTTGAGGACTTAATATTTAATTGTAATTATTTGTTTATAAACCTTAAAAGTATGCCCTGGCTGGCTATGCTGTTGTCTCTAGAACCAGAGTCTATATAAAGAGAACTAACCACACGCACGCGCACACACACACACACACACACACTCACACACGCACGCGCACGCACACACACACACACACACAACTAACGACACTAACCACACGCACGCGCACGCACACACACGCACGCACACACACGCACACACACACAACTAACCACACTAACCACACGCACACACGCACGCACACACGCACACACGCACGCACACACACAAAAGTATGCACAACCAGGCAATGTAGAGGGAAGGGGCAGGGCAAGGATACTCCTAAGTAGAAAAGAGTCAGGTTATTAATTAGTGTACACTTTAAATACATTAGCAATTTAAGGGACTGTGCAGGGGAGGATGGAAGGAAGTGGTTCAGAATGCTAGTGGAGATGTCAGAGGACCAAGCACTTACAGGACGACATTGGCTCTATTTTCCATTTCTGAATTGCAAACATCTATTCTGTTTTATGGGGTAAAGAGTTGCCTGATTTCAGAATAGAAAATAAAGCCAATTAACATCTTGAAATTGTTTCAATGTTGCCCTTTGACAGTGGTTATAGTAGGTGCACAGGACTGTGGGTACTTTTCTCTTTAACTGCCCAGTGAAATTGTCCATAAAAGCATTGTATAACTCTTTCCATGGCAAGAAGGGTATTTAAAAAAGACTCCCATATACCTGTGAGACTCGAGAGCTCACAGTAAACCCGTGTTGGTTAGAACTAAACAAGCGACTGAACTTCTGTCTTTGGGTGACTTTATTTGTATTTACCACGAAGGCTGTGCGCTCGACCACGTTTTCCATTATCACCTCTAGAGTCTGTGTCGCACTGTCCTTTTTCATTGTCCCAAGGAAATGCCTTGTCGTGTTCAAAAATGAGGTTTTCCACAGTGCCCTTGCCCTGACTTCTTTCTCCATGAACATTGCCCCATTTGCTATGGCCTCTCTCTGTGTTCCTGTGTCTTTTTCCACTAGATCCCTCCCGGCAGTTAACCACACTGAGGAGCCTTCTGAGTGTTTCCTGGACACTTGTAGACATTCACTGGAAGAATGACCGTTCCAGCTCCTTACCTATTTTTGAAAACAGTTACATACCTGCATGAGTACTTTGTCCGTGCCTAATGATCTTGAAGGTCAAAGAGAGCATCAGATCCCTTGGAACTGAAACTGCAGACAGTTGTGAGCCACCATGTAGGTTCTGGGAATTGAACCCAGGTCCTCTGCTAGAGCGACAAGGGCTCTTAACAGCTGAACCTTCTCTCCAGCCCCACTCTGCCCATTTTAACTGAGTAAGCTGTAACTTTAAGAATTCTTCATGGGGCCTGGAGAGTTAGCTCAGCAATCAAGAGCACTGGCTGTTCATCCAGGGGGCTGGGGTTCAGTTCCCAGCACCCACACGGCAACCCAAAACTGTAACTCCAGGACCAGGGGATATGACACCCTCACACAGACACACATAGAGGCAAAGGACCAATGCACATAAAATTTAAGAAAAAAAGAATTCTTCATATATTCCTTATTACACATATTGTTTCAAATATTTTTAGCCATTCTGTAGGATATTCTTTGCACTTTATTGGTGATATGGGTTTTTTTATTTGGATGAAATCCAGTTATTGCAGTCTTGCTGTGTGTGGTCTTTGGGTCACACCTAGGAAATTATTGCCAGATCAATGTCTTGAAGAATCATTTCTGTTTGTTCATAAGCTTCATTTTGATTATTATTTTTATTTTATCAGTGCGGGTGTTTTGCCTGTGTATGTGTCTGTGTATCATGTACCCGCCATGGCTGTAGAGGCCAGAGGAGGTAGTGGATCCCCTGGGACTGCCTTCTGAGTGCTGGGAACTGGGGTCCTCTGGAAGAGCAGCCAGTGCTTAAGCACCGAGCGAGTTCTCTAGTCCAGCTCCAGAGTTTCGGAGTTTTAGCTCTCACATTCGGGTCCGCGGTCCAGTGTGACGACATTCATGAACAGTGCAGAAGCAACCTTACTTTTAAAGGATAGCCAGACAGTTGTTCACTGTTTAATTCTTTTACATTTCTTGGCACCTTTTGAAAATCAGTTGGCTACAAGTTTAACATGGTTTTGGAATTTTTGTCATTTTGTCCCATCTATCTAGATGTCAGTCACTGACCTAGCCCTATTCTGTCCTGGTTACAGATAGCGCCATAGTAAGCTTTAATATCTATAAATTTCAAGCCTGTGTCTGTTCGCATTATTCTGAGACCTGGCGTTGCTATGTGGCTCTGGCTGGCTTTCAGCTCATGATTCTCCTGCCTCTGGCTCCCACAGGATATATTACCGCATACAAGCTGCGTACCTGCCACTTTTAATCTTAGACATGCTTAATTTTCTCAATTTTACTTTTCTTATTCTGTTCAATAGTGATATAAAATACTTTGTTGAAGTTATAAAAAGAATATGTTCTCACATCCTAGAGAGAAATGGAATTGTCTGAAGTCATGGAAAGAAGTAATCACCATTATCATATTTTAACTCCTTTAATCCACCAAGGACAGCTTGCCTCAGAGAACACACTTCTGCAAGCCAGCCACTCGGGGAACACTCACTCCATATGAAGTTAGAGAGAACAGATTCCATTGTTAAATTCAGGAAATAGTTGCTATTTTATCTCCTTGGAGGTTCGCTGTGCCTCTGTCTTAGGTCTGGTTTCCTGGGAAAGCCTGAGATAGAAACCAGTGCGCAGGTCGGGTGCTAGGCAGTGTGCCCTTTGATAGAAACCAGTGCGCAGGTCGGGTGCTAGGCCGTGTGCCCTTTGGAGTACCTCCTGCGCATGTTAGCGGGACAGGCACTGCATGCTTCAAACCCCAGAGCGGTCCTGGGCAGGAGAAACCGGAGGTCGGTATGCTCGCCAGAGAGCCTCCAGCGGATCCCACAAAAAGCTCTGGAGCTGGTACAGCCCTTCAGAGTTGCCCTGCACTGAGCCAAGAGGGATCCTGTTTCTGTCAGGACACAGGCTGAGCCAGGGGTGAGAGGAGGAGCCAGGGCAATTCTCTATTCTGCCAAGACAGCTCTCAGAAATGGACAGAGTTTTAATAAACTGTCATGGAGCGATAGGTCCCTCCTTCAGCTGGGAGAGTGAATAACCTGCCCAGCCCGCGGAGGGGGGAGGGGCGGGCGAGACTTGTACAGGGAGCTCTAGCGAGAAACACTTTGGGTTCGCTGTGGGGTTTATTTGAATTCATTTTTTTATATGTTTGTACAGTCAGAACCCTTTTTCTGTTGCTGGGTTACAGGGTTGACCCAAGGTTTAAGAGCTGTAACCTAGCCCGGTTCATTCCCTGAAGACTGGAAATGCCCACTTCTCTACTGGTGTCTACTCTTTCTCCTATCTGGACTGAATCCTGAAGTCTCTCCCCAAAGATGGAGGTCACTTCATTAACACAACTAAGAAACTCAATCCTACCACTCAGGAAACTCCAAAGGCTTTTGAAATTCTGTGACAGATATGGAAACCAAAATCTAATATTCCTTATTATTCTATAGTTTATTATGTTAATATTTTGAGCTATTTTGTGTTTTAAAAAAAAAAGATTTACTTTGCTTGTCCTAGTAACTACTTCTTCATGTGACCCTGGAACCCCATTTTATGGCCCTTACTTCCTCCTAGATACACAAATTCTACCTTGAAGACTCTTCCTGTATTTCTCTTCTCTCCTGAATGTCCGGGTCTGGGTTACAGGGTGGACCACACAATTTGTATGTTTTATGGTGTTCCTTGTTTTACTGGATTAAGAATCCCCAGGCAGGAGCACAGGGTATGAAGCCAGGCATGGGACCAGTAAGCACGGGTCAAAAGCCAGGAAAGCCAAGTTTCCCAGTATAATGGCTTCGGCCTTGTTTTGGCTCAGAACTCAAGAGAGCAAGGAACTAGGGACACCAGCTGTCATTCTTCTCTTCCCCATCGACCCTCACGTGTCACACACAGCTTTCAGAACAGAATCTTTCCACTTCACTGTCTCTCTGACTTGTCTACATCTCCATCTCAGTGTTAGTCTCCCTAGCGCAGGCTGTCGTCACCCCTCACCAGAAAGATTACTCCACCCACCCACCCCTCTGCCTTCCATCTGGCTCCTAGCAAAGGCAGGGAATGGCATCCCTGGCCTCCCCAGAGGCCCCTTTGCCCTCACCATAGCACACATCCACCCCAGGCGCTCTTTGGGGGACAAAGTTCAAATACCTTCACAAAGTAATGGCCTATCAGACTTCCTGCTTACTTTCCTGTCCCCAACTCTTCACTGTGGTCCTTTCCCCCTGGGTGACCATTCCGTCTTCTGTCCTCTTGTCCTAGAAGCTAAGGCTATCGGGTATAGGACTAGACAAGTTAACAAAACATCCAGGACCGGTCGGATGAATAGAATTTGTGGGAAATGGGAACAGCCGTGCCGAGGACCTGAACTGGCTGTGGCAGTTGACCACAGTGGGGCAGGAGAGCGGGTAAATGCTGAGACTATACAGCCAAGATGCTCAGTGCTGCTTCACCTCAGTTCCTTGTCTGTTAAAAAGAACAGTGAAGTGCCTGCTTTACCCTTAAGGATCAAATGAGCCCTGGGCATAAACACTCGGGATGTCTGGTGGGCGACAGCAAACACTGGGAAAAACATCGTCAGCAAGGCTCACGCGGGGCTCCCTTCCTCCTGACCCTGCTAACACCTACTTCCTCCCACCTTTCCTCATGCTCCAGGTTTCTGTTACACGACACCTAGGACTGACAAAAGACTTCTTTTTATCCCATTGTGTCACCTGCATATTGGTCTCTCTCTGCTACTCAAATCTGCCTCTTGAAAGATTCTAAACTCTCTTAGAGAAGAATCTGATTGTCCCAGAACATCACTGCTGTCCCCCAGGCATAAGCCACTGCTGTCAGTGGAGGCAGGACACAAGACAGGCATCATGACTGGAATCTAACTCCTTCAAATCTGAGCAACAGTAGAAAGAGCAGCCTCGCCTGGCTTTGCCCTGGGGGATGTCTAGGAAAGGGTCTTTCACAGAAACCTGGACCCATGCTGTATCCAGGCATGCCCAAGGGCTTAAAGTATAAAGGCTTGAAGCTTGGTGCTATTGAATCCTCTCTAATTCTAACTCTGACCTTTTTAAAACTCTGTCTGCAGCTGATTGTGGTGGCGCACGCCTTTGATCCCAGCACTCTGGAGGCAGAGGCAGATGGATCTCTGTGAGTTCAAGGACAGCCTAATTTATGTACTGAGTTCCAGGACAGCCAGAGCTACACAGTGAGACCCCACTTAAACTTGCCCATAATTTTGGGGAAACTGGGAAAAGAGCTAGGTCATGAGGAGTTATTTACCCTCTGGGTTTGTTCTAGATTGGTATACTCTAAGAGGGCCTTTGTGAGGCATTCAAGGAATTAAATATTTGTTCTGGGTGACCTCTTGGAGTTTCTCATAGTTTACTGGTTTAAGGGCAATGTTACAGAGACCAGCACCGAGGCAAGTTGTAAACTGATCTCTCACTAGAATGCCACCTGTGGTATTGTAGTCACAATATTTGGGGTCCCAGTTGGGGAATCCCTCAGGTGAGGCCGCAGCCGCACTACTGGTGGATTTCTTCTGCATGTGCTCTAGCCTGTTCCCAAACTCGCCTGCGCTCTTCGGGAGGTAGGTTGCTAAAAAACATATATATGTTGTGGAAAATGAGACTGTAGGAGACATATTGGAATTCTTTAGTGAAAAAAGTAGAGTTAGACATATAAGAGCCCTGGATTTTTGTTTTTTGTTTTTCTATTTGAGAGCATTCACCTAATGAAAAGAGGACATGTCCCTTAATCAGGCTGTCCACCCAGGCAACCTTTGGCAATGGGAGAACCACAGCTGGGTTAGCCTGAATGCAGTAAAGAGATGCAGAAGAGGGGGTTCCCCACAAAGAGGAGAAATGTGTTGCAGGAGGGTGAAGGCTACTGAAGTGAACGTGGGAGCCAGGGTGGGACTGTCATCTAAGGGCTAACAACCTGTGTGAGAGTGGTGACCTGCCCCTAGGACTTGTAAATGAAGCCAAAGAGCAACATGCCCAAAAGATTAGGTCTCACTCATGAAGTCAGAGGTGGATGTTGGTGAAGAGGGTCAACCACAGCCTTAAAGATGGTAGCTGGAGATTCCTCTGCCTCCAAGAATACGAGAGGAGGTGCCAAATGCTCAGCAGTCACTCCAGGGACCCAGGGAACCATTTACACCAACCAGGAGATCCGGGACTTACCAATCGTTGCCAGTGTTAGGTGAAATGCCCAGTGATTGGTTAGTTGGAAAGTCAGCCTGTTGCAGATAGGCTGGTACAAGGTCCTGATGTGCCTCGGATTGCTGGTGTAAAGAAGGAAAGCCAGCCAGAGTCACGACACCAATGTAGTGATTTAACAACATAAGGCACCTTGGTGGGTTGGAGCCAAGGGGCGCCACAAAGTCACTCCATGCAACAGAGCTCTTGTGAGAGGGGTATTGGCCAGGACGGTGATGGGGGCAGGGGTGGGTAATATAGACAGGCAGCCTCAAGCTAGAGCAGCAGGAAGAGAAAGAAGGGTGAGAAGGATTTGTTTTTTATAAGCAGATAAAGCGTATGCTCATAAGGACAATGCACTACTCAGCAATGTCAGTAAAGTGTCACATTTGGCTGCTGTTGAAGATGTGTCCTGCTAGGTCCCCAAGGGCAGGCCAGTGGGAATGCCTGAATGCTAATGCTGAGATATACAAGCCACTTCTTTCAAACCATGATGCCAAATGACAAGGGAAAGTTTATGACTTTTCAAAATATGCATGCATACACTAAATGCTAAAATAATGTTATATGAAATCTTGGTCTCCTGGTAGTTGCCTTCTTGAGTTTGGATATTTATTTAGTGGGTTATGGAAGGGAAGGGGAAAGGGGAGAAGAGCACAGAGAGAGAGAGAAACAGAGAAGGAAGGGGAGAAGGGAGCAAGGCAGAAGTTGTGTCTTCAGAAGAGAGATGGAAAAGAAAAAGAGTCAGGCTGGAAGCAGAAGAAAGATCTGCTTGCCTCAGCAGACTGGGGAGGGAGTGGGTGGGACTTGTCTCTTAAAGGGACAGGACAGATCATTACATTCCCATCTCTTTTTTATAATAAAAAGACAGGAGGTTAAGCACAACAGGTTAAAGGAATTGGGATGGCAGATTCTCAAGACTGCTTCCTGCTTATTTGTCGGCATCATCTTGCAGGGGGAATCTGAGAAAGCTGGGTGCTGGTCACATTTTGGGGTAGCTCGTCTCTTTGCTCCTATCCATTGTTTGTGGTATTGAAATGTCTGGTGTCTCTTATACCTGTTTAAGGTATTGG
>JAQHUG010000152.1:2614738-2625990 GCA_028555095.1 Dicrostonyx torquatus
ACACACACACACACATGCCTTAGTGAAATTATAAGAACTTAAATGAATTTTATGCCTCCCTCTCATCAGTCTTTTGCTATAGATGTCAGGCTTATGTGGCAACCGCCTTTGCCACTGGGACATCGCCTTCCTGCATTTTACCGTCTGCCTTCCATTGAACAATTGTGCAGGCTTAATCTTCCAGACAGTTACGTTGTCGAAGCAGCAAGCAACGGTTCTTGCCTCCTTCCTGATGTGTGCGTCCTCTCTCCCCAGTAGCTAAGGTCACTTTTGAAGTGACTGTGCCTATTTTAAAAACTGCTCCATTTTTGATAGGCCTATAGGCACAATCCTAACTCTAGTCTTCATTACATCTCTCTGTGCTGTGTCTTATAGAAATTAAGAGACAGGCAAAGTATGATTGTGCAAATCACATTGTTTACAGTCTAAAGAAATTTATCTCAGGCTCACAATTCTTACTGAAGAGGAACATACTGTGTACACACTTCCTAGGGGATCTGCTCCATGGATAAGATACATTACCACACAGTGCATGAAACACTAAAATCACTGAAGTGCAGTTGCTCGGTTAGGAGAAGAGGCAAGCAGGCAGGTCTCTGTGGAATGTCAAGCCTCATTAAACCTTCTGGTTTATCTTCATATGAGTGGTTCTTGGAAGAGGGTTGGCTTAAGTACCACTGTGAAGATCCATAACATCACATAGGTCCTGTGAAGCTAGAGGAAGAGTTGGGGTGGACGGTGACCTTCCACAGCCTGATCTCTGTATGTAAAGTGGCCGACAGCGCAGCCTGTTCCAGCAGACACTCTTGGTCTTTGGAGAAGCCATCTGGAAGTGTAGTTTTGTCATCTCATAAGCATCCCGAGTAACAAATCAAACTATTGAGCTTGTATATATTTTAACATCCTACAGCAGAATTCAGTTACTTACGTGCATCTGATAAAGGTGAACTACTTTGAACACCATTCCTTTGGTGGCTTGAATGATAATGGCCCCCATATGCTCATAGATTTGAATATTTGAATACTTGGTCACCAGGGAGTGGCACTACTTGAAAAAGATTGGGAGGTGTGGCCTTGTTGGAAGAAGTGTGTCACTGAAGGTGGGCTTTGGGGATTTAAAAGCTCAAGCCAGGTCCAGTGTTTCTCCCTGCTGCCTTTAGATCCAGATAGAGAGCTCTCACCTACTTCTCCAGTACCAGATCTGCTTGCATGTCTCCATGCTTCCCACCGTGATGATAACAGAAACTCTAACCAAGCCCCAATTAAACACTTTTTGTTATAAGAGTTGCCTTGGTCATGATGTCTCTTCACAGCATTAAAACACTGACTAAGACAATTCCCAAAGGAAGGGAGAATTCAAATTCTCTATCATGGGGTTCCTTACTTATGTCCACTCTTAAAAGGAATGCCAAAACTGAAAACAGGGTTGGATAACAACCTATGAGAGCATTGGATTCTAAAAGCCCCAGAACTCTCCACATGGCTACTTTTCTTGGTGAGAACTGTTTGAGTCACTTCTGTGATTACCTTACTTCTGTGCACAGAACATTCCAGAAAATGCAGACATCTTCAGTTGGCATGTAAAGTGTAGCTGTTACACAATGTGAGACGAATGGATGGGAATGGGCTTTGGGGAGAGCATGGGTAAGGGGCAGAGCAGATGTGGACAGTGTCAGATCCTGGTGTCTGCGTAGCAAGAGACAGCCAATTCCCAGTGCTGTGAGCTGGAGAGTGATGATGGGAGTAAGAGAGAGTCAGGGACAAACTCACTTTCTAGGGTGAGAGCCTCTTGAGACAGGAATCATTTCCCACTGGCTTTAATAGAGATATGTTTTCTGCTTCAATCTAATGGAATTCCACACCATTGCTTTTGACAAACCCAGGTAAGCTTAACCACTTTTCACATAATTTCTGACTGAGATTTCCAATTATGTACACTTTGCCTCTGGCACTTGAAGATGATCTTTGTACCAAACACCTGCTGGTCGTAAAGGTCACTTCTCTACTGATGCACACTCAACATGAGGTTGGCTGAGTTCTTTATATAAATTTAAATTATTATTAATTATTATTATTGTGGGCATGGTGTGTGTGTGTGTGTGCCCGCACAGTCATGATGCCTGTATGGAGATCAGAGGACAACCACTGCTTTGGTTACCCCAGCACAGAATTATCTAGGAATGGTGCACACCTGTAACCCCAGCATTTGATAAGCACAGAAAGGCATTTTGGGAGTTTAAGGTCATCCTGGGGGACAGCCTGGGCAGCATGAGACCCTGTCCCAGAAAAAATACATATATATTTTTCCCCTGAAAAAATTCAAGGGTTTCCTAGAGCAACCCAGATTGCCTCAGCCTTGGATTCCCAAAGCTTCTGGAGCAGTAACGGGAACCATGGCTGTAAATAGGCATGAAGGGAGGCGCTAGTGTCATAGAAAGACAATGGCCTCTGTTTTGGTTAGGGTTTATGTTGTGAAGAGACACCATGAGCACAGCAACTCCTATACGAGAAAATATTTCCTTGGGGCTGGCTTACAGCTCAGCAGTTAGTCCCTTGGCATCATGGCAGGGAGCATGGCAGCAGGTAGAGAGACTGACACTCATCCTGGCTTGAACTTCTGAATCCTCTAAGCCCACCCCCAGTGACACACTTTCTCCAACAAGGCTGCACCTGCTTGAAAAAGGCTACACCTCTGATAGTGCCACTCCCTATGACCCTATGGAAGACATTTTTATTCAAACCACCACTTCTTTTAATACAGCCATTTGACTTATCTGTTTTTATTAGTGGCAAGCTACTATGTAACGTAGTTGAAAGTGAATACAACCTATCATTTTTTGGTTGGTTGTTTTAATTTTGTGCTGTTTTCACGCAGAACCTTGTCATGGAGCTCGGGCTAGTCTAGTCTCTGTACCTAGTCCAGATTGGCCTTGAGTTCATGATCCTTCTTCCCAAACTCCTCAAATGCTAGGATTACAGGTGTGCAGCACCACGTTCAGCTCAGTCACTGCCTTTTTGAGAAGACTTTTTATTCTAGGTCTCCTTCAAATTCAATTTATGAGATGATTCTTTGCAATTTAAATGCAAATATATCTCTAAACCCATGCCACATTTTCCAAGAAATTACTCTGCCATCTCTGGAACCCTCAACTCTCTCCTGGCTATGGTTTTCATGTCTCCCAAAACTTCATGGGAAGATTTTCGTTCTCAGGGTGGCATTATTGGATGATGGCAGGACTTTGAGAGGGAGATCTAGTGGTTGATCTTTAAGTCACTGGAAGCATGCCTCAGAGGGGATGTGGAACCTCCGACTCCTTCCTCTATTCACGTTTGGGATGCAGGCGGGATTACTCTGTCATATGCTGCCATCATGATGTCGCCTCACCAATGACTCAATGGAATCAACCGGTCATGGACTGGAACCCTTTCTTCTTTCTAAGATAACTATCTCAGGTGTTTCATGATGGTATCAGAAAGTTGCTTACCATAGTAACCCAACCTGTAATGTGTCCTTCCAGTATCCCATTATCAGTCTGTTCGAAAAGCATCCCTTCCATGTCTTTGTCACAGTATCTAAAAAAAACATGGGGCTGGTTTCTAGGTGGTAGTTGACAGGCACACACCTTTAATCCCAGCGCTCTGGAAGCAGAGGCAGGAGGATCTGGAGTCCGAGGCCAAGCTGGTCTACATAAAGAATTCCAGAACAGTCAGGGCTACACAGAAAAACCCTGTTTCTATAAAACCCAACAAAACAAGCAATCAAACAAACAAAAAATATGGAGCTGGCGAGATAGCTCAATGGATAAAAGCAGTTGGCCCCAAAACCTGAAGTCCCATGTTTAATCTCTGGTACTCAAGTGAAGTAGAAGTGAAAAATCAATTCCACTAAGTTATCCTCTGACCACAAGTCATGGTGTGTGTGTGTGTGTGTGTGTGTGTGCTCGCGCATGCATACACACACACACACACACACACACACACCCTTGCAAATAGTAAATAACAAAGAGGAATGAAAGCAAATTTGAAAATTTTTAAGAGAATACATCTGAATCCTATACAAAACTACAAAAATCCACAGAGGTCCAAACAAGTTGATTAACTGTGGACATGTGACCACTGTCTTTAGAGCCTACTCTAATGCAGGCAACGGTATAACTTTCCTCGACTCATCCGCAAGAATATCATGTTCGCTGGGCAGTGGTGGCGCACGCCTTTAGTCCCAGTACTCAGCACTCGAGAGGCAGAGGCAGGCAGATCTCTGTGAGTTCGAGGCCAGACTGATCTACAGAGCTAGTGCCAGGACAGGCTCCAAAGCTACACAGAGAAAGCCTATCTCAAAAATGATCATTTTTATCAACAGCCTCAATACCCCTCCCCCCAGTAACAATCTCTAACGTTTCCGGATGGGTTGTGATAGTGCATGTCTCTAATCCCAGGACTCGAAAAGTGGAGGCAGGAGAATCAGCAGTTCTAAAAAAAAAAAAAAAAAAAAAAAAAAAAAAAAAAAAAAAAAAAGATGCCAATCTTGGTAGTTCACAACACCGTCACTAGGGAGGAGGCAGGAAGATTAGACGTTCAAAGTTCAAGATCATCCTCTCTCTGGTAAGTAGTTCCAGGCCAGAGAAAGCAAAACCCTTTGTCTACTTGAAAATGAGTTCACCGGGATATGACTTACTCCCAACGAACCCAAGCTGGCGCCTGCTGCCAAATAAAAGGAATCTAATTTGTTTAGAATGTCTACTTCTGGGATGTGTGGGCACCTGGCTCTCCCCACACTGTCGGGAAGGTGTTACCCTTGTGGAATTAAAACAACCTGGTGACTCATTTGCAGGAGAGAGGTGGTGCCTCTTTACTGCTGCCCACAGCCTAGCAGCGAGCACGCAAGGTCAATCCAGGTGACACTATCAGCCCCTAGACTTCTCACAATGACAAGCTGTTTCCCCTGACACACAGGCAATCCGGGGGTGCTGTACTCAAGCCTGGCCTTGACGTAACCTGAAGGTGCACCCCAAGGTGCAGCTAGCTCCCCATCACTCTGCAGTCACTGGCTGTGTGGCCCTGCCACTGGTGTAATTTCCACTTAGAAGTAACCCCCCGATACGGGTTATGTTAGCTTGGGTGTGGATTTATTGCTGCTTCTTTGCTTTTCTTAGTCTGCAATTACTAGGAAGGACTGTATCCAATATTCAGTTAAATCTGAGTGTTGTCACTTACTTGATAACATCGAAATCCATTAGTTTTCTTAAAATGAAAAATTTTGCCAATTGTGGTGGCACACACCTTTAATTCTAGCACTCAGGAGGCAGAGGCAGGAGGATCTCTATCTATGAGTTTGACGCCAGCTGGTCTAGGTAATGAGTTTCAGGACATCTAGGGCCTCTAAGTAAAACCCCGTCTCAAAAAGAAAAAAAAATTCAAAATTTCAATCTATAGGCTTTCTTTGGATCAGAGGCAGAGTTTTAAAGTGTATTCAGTAGATTTTAATCTTTTTTTCCTTAGCTTCCAATTCTCTTTTTAGACATAGTTTATAATTCTGTTAATTCATTTGTGTAAATTGAAGAGATCTTTTTATTCAAATTTTAAATTTGATATTTAAATTCTAATAAATTTCCCAAAACTCCAGGATACATTGGGTTCTGTCCTTGCTAGCCAGGCAGGATTTCTGCATTGACAAAAGTTTGCCTTGCTAGGTCGAGATGAAGCAATCTTCCTGCCTCTGTCCTGCCCAGTGCTAGGATCTGCTCTGTCCACCACTCCAGGCTTTTGTTCTACCTGTTTTGTTGTGCAATTGCTTGTGTTTGGAGATGGGGGTCTTACTCAGAACAATCCTCCCCTATGACATTTGTCACCTGTCCAAGTGCTTTCAATCCACATCCATAAGCCACCCACCTTGCACGCATTGTGTTGGTGTAATATGCCGTGACCTTCATTCCACATCAGCTGCATCCTCCCCTGGGCACACCTAGGACCTTTGTTTGTTTGACTCCACCTCTGATAGTGAATTCCAGTTGCTCTCTGACCACCTGGCCTTTGCCCACCCGCGTGCTCCACACCAGATGACTGCCCAGAGGTTCCCTCCAACTCTCAGCCCCTACTGCTTCACTGGTTCCCGAACCGAGCCTAGATCATTGCCACCATAGGTTTGTTTGTGCTTTTACATTTGCAGGTTCTTAGGTAGCCCAGGCTGGCCTGTAGACCCTAATCCTCCTGCTTAGTTGTTCTGCCCTGTCTTCTCTATCTTTGCCCTCTGCTTCCCATCTTACCCCCAACTCCATCCATCCATCAGTCTTCTTAGGCCCTGCAGTCTCACTGCCTGAAGAGTACTGGTAAATTCTGTAGTTGTGGATTATTTGATGTAGTGTTTACCTGGCACACACAAAGCCCCAGTTTTCACCCCGAGTACCATATAAACTGGGCTTGGAGGTACTTGCCTGTAAGCCTAGCTCCTGAGAGGTAGAAAGATAAGAAATTTGAGGTCATTCTCAGTGACATAATAGGTCATAGGCTAGCCTGGGCTACTGCCCCCAAAATAAAGATGGGGCCTGGGGGCTTGCTGCTCATGCATGAGGACCTGAGTTCAGATCCCCAGCATCCACATTAAAACATGAGCACAGAGGCTTGCACGTGTAACCCCAGTACCGAAGAAGCAGAGACAAGAGGATACCTGGGGCTTGCCGGCCAGTCAGTGAAGTTGAAGAGGTATCTTCTGGTTCAGAGAGAAAACTTGTCTCAAAACCAAACACAGCAGAAGGAGATACACTCAGCATCAACCTCTGACCTCCACACACACATATACAGAGGTGCACAAACACTTGCACACACAAACATGTACACATGAGCATACGTGTGTGCATGCATGAGCACACATGAATCGAGTAATAACAGTCTCTGTCTTCAATTCCTTTTTCTTCAAGCTCCAGAGCCCTTTGGTAAATGTTGGGCTAGATTTATTTCCTTTATTCCTCATGAAAGCTGTTTGAAACTTACACCCTCAACCCTCTGACTCTAGTGACCCCCTCCAGACCAGGAGAAGATGCTGGCTGTGTTGCAGGTATATTTAGAAGGTAGAATGCTGACTTAGTATGTACCATTTCCTGAAGCACAGACAAGAAAAGAGAAGAAACCACCAAACAACAACAAATAACCAACCATGGCCAAGGGTGGTGGAACATCCTGGAGGCAGAGGCAGAGGGACAACTGTGAGTTCAAGACCAGCCTTGTCTACAGAGTGAGTTTCAGGCTAGCAAGGGCTACATAGTGATAATCTGTCTCACATATTAACTAAATAAATAAATAGCCAACTAACCAGCCAGCCAGGAAGGAACACCTGCACTTTTTGGACATCAGAGAAGAGAAGCCCTCTTCTTGCATGCCTGTGGAGCAGAGCCTCCTGTAAGTGACCTAAAGAGAGACACATGCCCCTCCCTTGGCTACTAGATTTTTTGAAGCATTAATCCTAAGAAATTGGAATGCCCCTAGGAGCCTCGTGCTAGAGACGGTAAAGACCTGACACTAGCCACAAGAGGAACCGGCCTCAGGAAGAGATTTCTCACAGTTTGACAATGGCTCAGCGGGACTGGAGCTGCGACTGTGTGGGATCCATCTTGACAGGCCCACACCTTGACAAGGACAGCTTAGCTCTGTGGTGTATAGACTGCCTTCAGTTGAGCCTGAGGCTCTAGAAGATGGAATGGGGTTGGCTGGACTTCTTGGGGTTTGCTGGACTTCTTTATTTGTTCTTCTGCCCAATGTCATTAGAGTGAAGCAAACATCCTCTGCTTTTTGCTTTCTGGTCTCCCTGGTTGGTCTGCTGAGGATGGGTAGCTGAACCTAGCTTAAGGATGCCAGAGCACATACCCTTAATGTATGTGTGCTAACCCTTCAGAATCTTCTTGAAGGCTCCATATTGCTTCTGACTGGCCCCAAAACCTTAACAGTTTTTATGGCCAAAGGATGATCACTTTAAGCCACGTGGTGGTGGCGCACACCTTTAATCCCAGCACTTGGGAAGCAGAGGCAGGCGGATCTCTGTGTGTTTGAGGACAGTCTCGTCTACAGAGCTACTTCCAGGACAGTCAATGATATATAAAGAAACTCTGTCTCATAGATAGATAGATAGATAGATAGATAGATAGATAGATAGCTCACTACTATGACTTCTAGCAGGCATGTATGTTATTGATATCTATGTAATTCAGTGACATATGAACCTTCCTCGGCTGCTGTTTCTGCCTCCCTGATGCTGGGGTTGCCCATATGTCCACTAGTTCCTTCAGGGATATTGTTGGGGATATCTCAGTCACAGAGAAAAATCCCCCTCTCACTTCAGTCTCCCCAAGCCTAGCCTACTTTGGGGCTTGAAAAGTAGAGTGTTGGCAGATGTTTCTGTCCTGCCCGGACCCGCAGCCATTCCATCCCCCTCAAAAAATCACAGAGGTCTACATTAATCAGAAACTGGTCGGCCTAGTAGCTCAGGCTTCTTATTAACTCTTATTACTTACATTAACCCATTATTGTTGTCTGTGTTAGCCACGTGGCTTAGTACCTTTTATCAGTGAGGCATTCTCATCTTACTTCCCCTCCTTTTCCCAGAATTCTCCTGTTCTCTTTGCCCCACCTCCACTTTCTGCCTGGTCTCCCCACCTATACTTCCTGCCTGGCTACTGACCAATCAGAGTTTTATTAAAATAATACAAGTAACAGGATAAAAGACTATTTTCCCATAGCAGTAGACTTGATATCTGAAGCCCAACATGAGCACAAGCCTTTAGTGGCTCTGACCCAGCCACAGTCACAACTGCAGGTGTATCAGAAGCCACATGTTCAGCCACAGGAATGCTGGGAGGTTGTAATGTGCACACTGACATTTTAAGTTTACAGAACGGTGAGCTGGCTGTTGTATATTGTCATAGACATAAGGATCAAGGATGGGTACTTGATCATGCATCTGTCTTGAACATGCTAATGTGCAAGCATTAGTCAGGCTTGGGTGCAGGTCCTATCCTAACAGATTTGTGCTTCTTATCATCCCCAAATGGATTCTGGCTAGTATGTTGGTCTGTAACTACAATGATTTATCACTGTGTAACTCTTCCTCTTAAGGTAGTGAACTCTTATTTTTCTTCATGTCTTGAGAAACTTGTTTCTTCATTGTTATAGAAGGTTCAGATTCCGTTTTCTTAAAACTCTAACTGATCGTACTGTAATTAACTCAGCAAGTGTAAAGTAGTTGCGGGGTTCTCTTGGGGTTGGGAAAGGATATTGCTTTCTTCCCTTTGTGGGTTGTGATCTTTAAAAACATGATGGTTATATTAGAGTTTTCTAGTGGTTTTATTTTTTTTCCGTTTTGGTGACACACACACGAGAGAGAGAGAAAGAGAGAGAGAGAGAGAGAGAGAGAGAGAGAGAGAGAGAGAGAGACTCAATCAATCAATTACACAAAAGTACAGGAAGGGAAAAGCTTCATGTCCAGAGTTGCCACGTGTCACAGGAGCAGACCCGCAGCTGTACACCCCTTTCCAACCCCAAACCTCTGCACCCTCAGGGGGAACATGTGTATTGCTATCTTAGTTTTCCTTTACTTCTGTTTCTTTGCATGACTGTTTAAAGATGACTAGTTTACATGACTTACCCACACACTGTAATCCACCAACAACTGTGAGAGTTCCTAGGTTTTGTGTTTTTACTGTTTTGTTCATTTTGGAGGCAGGGTCTCAGGCAGCCAAGGCTGTTCTTGAACTCGCTGTGTATTTGAGGATGACCTAGAATTTCTGATCCTCTAGCCTCTGCCTTCTAGCTGCTGGAGTTAGAAGCATGAGCCGTCATGCTGGCATCTTCTTTAACATGGTTCTGTGGCTCAAACCCAGGGCTGCATGCGTGATAGGCAGGTACTCTACCAAATAAGATGTGTCCCAGCTGAGTATTTTTTTTCCCTTTATAAATTCCCAGTCTTCCTGGGAAATGTTATACCTACTGGTCTCTTTGCAGTCATTAAATCAATTATTTTACTATATAAAAACAAAAGCAACAACAAACAAAACAAAACAAAAACCCAGCATAGATCTGCAGGTCTTAATATTTAGGTGACAGCATCAACATTAACAGATTGGATTGAGACACTAATCATGTTTTCTTCATGTCTCCTGATTCCATTCAAACTTTTGTGATTGTTATTAAGCCCTTGTCAAATCTCAGCCCTGTCTTGAGTCTGGGACTGTGGCCCCACAAACCACATGTCTCCTTTGTTCTCTGGCTTCCTGTTAGGATCCTTGATGGCTTCCAGTTGGCTCACGGATCCCATGGGTATCCCTGGAGGCTTCCATCCTGCAGCTGCAACTCCTGGCCCTCAGTGTGTGAACCAACCTAACAGCTCTTCCTTTGCAGACTGAGATTCCCAGGGTTTCAACACAGCCATCTGTGCCTCCCCCTCCCTCCCAGCTCTGGAACTTTCTCCTACATCTGCAAAACAGAATGTCTCAGAAATCTCCACATTGTCTCCATTCAAATAGCAGATATGATCTCTCCTCTCTGATAGTGACCAACAAAGATATGTGCATATGTTGGGCATTTTCCTTCTCCTTGTGTATGTATTTACAATAAATGGAATAACATCACTCATGCCCATCAATCTACGTGGACATCTATTCAGAACCATATACCTCTAGCTAGTTTTGCCTGTTTGTTTTCTTTTTGTCCTCACCATGGCTGGCCTGGAATTCACTATGTTGATCAGGCTGGCTTTGAACTCACAGAGATTCATCTGCCTTGCCTCTTAAATGCTGGGATTGAAGTTGTGTACCACCATACCCAGCTATCTAGTTCTTCTTAATAGATGTGTAGTATCCCCTTATATGGACATGCTCAACCATTTCCTATGCATAGTTATCCGAGCAAGCCAAGTGCTCAACTTTGTTATTACAAAACAAATCACTGTAATGGTCTGCTCTGTCCCTTTAAGAGACAAGCCATGCCCACTTCCTCCCCTGTCCACCAAGGCAAGCTGATCTTCTGCTTCAGCCTGAGTCCCTTCCTTTCTTTTCTCTCTCAAAGAGGCAGTTTCTGTCTCTCCCTTCTCCCCATTTCTCCCCTTCCCCCTTCTGTTTCTCTCTCTCTCTCTCTCTCTCTCTCTCTCTCTCTCTCTCTCTCTCTCCCCCCCACCCCGTCTCTTCTCCCCTTCTCCCTTCTCCCTCCATAACCCACTAAATAAATATCCAACCTCACTCTGTATGTGCCTATCTCCATGTCTCTGTTTC
>JAQHUG010000152.1:2634657-2648640 GCA_028555095.1 Dicrostonyx torquatus
TAAAATATAAAAGAATGGAAATAGGTTAATTCTAGATGTAAGAGCTAGCTACCAATATGCTTAAGTGATTGGCCAAGCAGTGAATCAAATAATATAGTTTCTGTGTGATTATTTGTTTGGGAAGCAAATATTATAGTTTCTATTTGATTATTTTGAGTCTGAGCAGCCGGGAACACACAAGTGGCCCCTTATTACACCTAGTAACATTTATTTTTCTCTTTTCATTATTTTCTGAATTTTTTAGTTAACCTGGCATATTTGCATTGCTAGTGACTAATTTTGAACCTATATAAATGAAATTATAGATCTTTTCTGCTTTATTTCTTAAAAATTTGATGACTGTACTGGATTTATAAAACTAGTATGAAGGAGCTGGAAAGATGGCTCCGCAGTGCCTACTCTCGCAGAGAACCTGGCTTCAGTTCCCAGTGGAACTGCCACACGGCAGCTCACAACCATCTGTAACTCCAGTTTAAGGGATCTGATGTCTTCTTCTGGAACATGTTTCTATAGAACAATATGAAAATTTTCATGCTAGGTTTTTTGGATTTTTTATGTGTATGAATGTTTTACCTGTATATGAGTTTATATACCACATATGTGTTTGTGTACTGCCTGCCCGCCAATGTACCACCATATGCATATCTGTGTACCACATGCATGTCTATATAGCACATGTGTGTCTGTGTATATTGTTCTATTTTCTCAAATAGCCTGAACTAGAATATAGAAAGAGTGTACCATTCAAGATAATTCAGTTTAATATTGCTCAATCTATTGCTTATTCATTATCTAAATTTTATTATGAAATTTTTGAAATACATACAAAAGCATGGACCAGTATGATGAGCCTTCTTCCTATCCTTGACAATGGTCACTATTTTACATTCTTATTTCATCAATCCTTTCTCTTCCACTAAGAAGCAAATACCAGGTTTAATATCATTTAAGCATTGGGCAGCATAAAATATTTCAAAGCATCACATAATACCCCAACCTGATATACATTTTATATAGCAGTTTAAGCATCCACCCATGTTTTCTGGTTTTGCTGAATGCAAGGCTGGGAAGAGAAGCTCTTCACAGACTGAGTAAGGAGTCTGCCATCAATGTCAAGCTTTGACATTTTACTCTCCACAAAGGGCCACATCTAAAACCAGTAATGAAGTTCAACCATTTGCGCTTACGTGGCTCATGCTTTATTCATTCCTCTCTTTCCCTTCCCAACAAGGCTGCCCTCCACATGCAGCCTTTCTTCCCACACATTACCATGGCCACAAACAATGACTTTTTAAAAGTAATAGTTAAGTAACAGCACTTCTTTGCTGGAAATCCTGTCATAGGACATCGTCATGTGATGGGACATGGAGAAATACACATGGCAGTTCAGATTCCCAAACATGGTTATATTGGTTTTCTAAGCTATTGTGGTGGTTTGGATAGGGATGTCCCCCGCCCCATAGGCTTGTGTGTTTGAGTGCTTGGCCCATAGGAACTGGCGCTATTGGGAGGTGTGGCCTTGTTGGAGGAATTATGTCACTGTGGGAGTGGGCTTTGTGGCTCTTCTATGTCCAATTTATACCCATATTAGCATACAGTTCACTTCCTATTGCCTTCGGATCAAGATGTAGAACTCTCAGCTCCTTCTCTCGCGCCATGCCTGCCTGCATGCCTCCTTGTCCCACCATGATGATAATGAACTAAACCTCTGAACTATAAGCCACCACAACTAAATGATTTCCTTTATGAGAGTTGCCGTGTTCATGATGTCTCTTCACAGCAATAGAAACCCTAACTAATACAGCTATCATGATAACTGACCTCAAATGTATGGGCTTAAACCAACAGAAATTAATTCTTTTATGATTCTGAAAGTCAGACGTAAAAGCTTCCTTCCTTACATCTTCCAAACTTCTTGTGGTTCCAGGAGGGTCTTTTGAGAAATATGACTTGGAGTTGCAGGAGTCCCATCTTCCTTATTCTTGACTCCTGGTTGTCCTCTTTTCTCTCTTTGTTCCATTTTTAAAAAATGTGTTTTATTTTAAATTGTCTTTATGTATCTGTGTATGTGCACGTGAGTTCAGATGCCCATGGATTCTAGGAATTGCAACCCCATGAAACTGGAGTTACAGGCAGTTGGGAGCTGCCCTACATGTGTGCTCGGAATCAAATTCAGGTTTCTTGCAAGAATAATATATACTCTTAACCACTAAGCCATCTCTCCAGCCCCTCTCTTAATTTTTTTTAAAGACAGGGTCTCCCTAAATAGCCCAGGCGGGCCTTAACTGTATATACTCCTGCCTCAGCCTTCTGAGTGCTGGGGTCACAGGCAAATGCTGGCCAAGTCTTCTGTTCCTATAAGGTCAATGTCCTGGATTTAGATCTTACTCAACTCTGGGTGGTTTCACTTGAGATTCCTGTATGCAGGTAGAGTCATATGCTGATGTCAATGGGAGACGTAAGTTATAGGGGGCTAGGGCTACTATTCAGTTCATGACAATGACCATAGACCTTTCTGGGACGATAGCAGCTCACTTTCACAGTGACATCATTGACCACTTTTTACCTCTCATCTAAGCTATTAAACTGAACCCTTTACAATTCTCCTACTGTAAAATCCTGTCCCTTACATCTAGACATTTGTCTTTCTGCCCTGATCTTTTTAAAATGTCCTTGCTGTCTCCTCTTGACTGCTTCTTACTGTTTTTCTGATTCATCTGTCCAGGGTGTTTTCTCAGGTCTCACCTAGCCCTGCATTATTGCTGTATCCCATCTCATGTCTCCATCACACACATTACACTCTAGGTTCACCTCAACCACAGCATGGATCCCACTCTCTACTAAGGCTGAATGATGTCATTCTTTTCTCTCTGTCTCTTTGTCTGTTTCTCTCTCATTTCTTGCACCTTCCCTCCCTCCCTTCCTCTCTCCCTCTCCTAGCTTCTTGGAACAGGGTTTGCTATGTGGCTGAAGCTGGTCTTGAACTCCTAATTCTCCTGTTTCCACCTCTCGAGTGCTGTGATTACAGACGTGAATCACGACACCAACTGCCCCATGTCTTTTCTATGTCTCTTTCCTTACCTTTTTGTCACCCAAATGGTAAGAAGCCAGCCATTTTATTTCCCTCTTTGTTTTGATTTACTTTTTTTTTTTAGTGGTGAACGAGGTATCTAATAGGCTCTTTATAACTGATTATAGAATGAGCAAATCAATTCAGGTCTTTGAAAATGTGCATATGGCAAGAATCTCCAGGAGTTAAAATTGGTTTGCAATAACATCTGAGATAAGTTCTTTATTCAGGTTTGTTCTTTACAGAGAATAATAACTATGTCTGAAGAAATTGAAGGAAGTATTCCACGAATATTGAATATTATATTAGGCAGTATTAAATTATCTGACTTAGTTTCTGTGTTACGTGTTTTGAAACCTCACTTTGATTCAACCATAGCTCTATTCATTTTGATTATCCTTAGATTACATAATGTAAAATTCTCAATTACAACTATAAATTCCAAAGATGAAATTACCATTTGAATGGGTTTGAATTTCATTTTAATGAAATTAGAGCAAATGATATGGATTTTTTTCTAAAAAAAAAAAATTCTATTGAAATCAGAGAATGTATATTCCTAACACATAAAAGAACTAAAAATAGAACTTAAAGAAAAGTGAAAAGCTAAATAGTATTGATTATGTTTGGATAATTCACCATCCCCATCATCATATAAACTATGCAGACTCCTAGAATAAAATGAGGACAGAAAAATTTTATTAGAAAACTCTACCTGGTGACACAGGCCTATAATCTGAGCTATTTGAAGACTAAAGCAGGAGGATCAAAAGTTCAAGGCCTGCCAGAGCACATTCAAAACCATTTTGGGCACTTATCAAGACATAATTCAGAATAAAAAATAAATAAAAATGGGGAGGCTGGGAAGACGGTTCAGTTAGGAAATGCTGGCCATAGAAGCATGAGGATCTAAGTTCTCTCCCTTTGTTTCAGGTGAAAACAAAACAAAAAGAAAAACAAAACAAAAAAAAAACAACACAGCAAAATACTAGGCATGGACATGGGCTTAGCCGTTAAGAACATGCACTGTTCTTGCAGAGATCAGAGTGTGGGTCTTGCTACCAACACTGGACAGCTCATGGCCACCTGTCACTCCAGGAGGTCTGATGCCCTCTTTGGGGCACTCACGTGTACACACACACATACACACACAAGTAAATAAAATAATCTTAGTTTTTAAAAATGTCCGAGCAGAGTGGCAGGCATCTGGAGAGAGAAGGAGCTCTGGATTCAGGGAGAAAGTCTTTCTTTCTCTTTCTGAGGAGGGCTCAGCTATGCAGCTCTAGCGAGCTAAGGAGACAAGGGCTGAGTGAGAACACTCTGATTACAGAGCAGACTACAGGATGCTCTCAGTGAGATCTTGCTGTCTGTGTGAGGCAGGATGCCTGATGTCTGTTGCCACCACTGTGTCCCAATGGTGAAAAAAAAAACAACAAAAAAAACCTTGGCATTAAAGGAAAACATTACTTTAGATTTTTGCATAAAAGATGCCAGCCAATTCAAATGAACTGTTAAAGCAATTTTTTTTTTCAAGACAAGGTTTCACTGTGTAACAGTCCTGGCTGTCCTGGAATTCACTTTTTGTAGACCAGGCTGGCTTTGAACTCATGGAGATCTGCCTGCCTCTGCCTCCTAAGTGTTAGGATTAAAGATGTGTTCCACCACCACCCAGCTGTTAAAGCAATTTTTATTTTCTTTTATCTTATTTTGTTTTTGTGGAACAGTGTAATTGGATTTTTCCTTGGGCCGTCAGCTCACAAATAAGGACACATAGACTTATTATTAATTATGAAACCTCGGCCTTACCTTAGACTTGTCCCATTAAACTCATTTATTTTAATCTACCTTCTATGATGTGGCTTGTTACCTCATCTCTCTCCATACTGTTCATGCTGCCTCCTCCAAGTTAGGCTGACGACTCCACCTTTCTTCTTCCCAGAATCCTCTCTGTCCCCAGAAGTCCCGTAACCTCTTCCATTCAGTTCTTTATTATACCAATCACAGCAATCAGCTTTACACAGTGCACAGACATCCCACAACAGAACAGTGTTTGCTATGTTGTCCAGGGTGGCCTTGACCCCCAACCTCCAGCTTCCTAACTAGCTGTGATTACAGTCATGAACCTCCATCATACCTTTTTGTTGTGAGCAAATGTGAGTTCAGAAAACCACACTCTACAAGTGCTTTTAACCACGGAGCCATTCTCTAGTCCCTTGATTTATTTTTTTTAAGTTCTCATATACCACAGGGTAGCACCAAATTCTCCCTGTATATGAAGATGACTCCTGACCCACTTGTCCCCAGCTCTCCAGTGTTGGGATTATGGGCTCCAATCACCTAACCACACTACTTTTGCTTTTGGTCTTTTGAGAGAGGGTTTCTTTGTGGTAGCCCTGACTGTCCCAGAGGTCGCTCTGTAGACCAGCCTAGCCTTGAACTCACAGAGATCCACCTGCCTCTGCCTCCTGAGTGTTGGCATTAAAGGCGGGCACCACAACCCTGCTCTTAACCAACTAAATTCTTTTAATTCACATTTTGAAACCAGGTGTGGTAGTTCATGCTTATAAACTCAGGACTCACGCTTTTCTTGTTGGTTTTTCTCCTTGTATTATGTAAAACATTACCTAGATATTGTTGATTTATCCATGCAGATATAATATATAGTTCCCCTAAACACTTTATGACGATGCCTAAAAGCTCACAAGTCTCCCATCCCTGACGTCCTGCACCCTCTTTTCTGAGGTCCCAGGTGCCCGAGCCATCCTTGCGCTTATCTCCGGGAATGCTGTTGCTCTCTGTTCTGGCCAGCCTTTCACTCAGTGCGCTTTCTGCTTCCTTCTCGAAGCAGTGTGATGTGGGCCGTCACTATCTGCTACAATGACCTCTTTTTGTGGCGAAAGCCAGATGACCTGAGAAGCCGGGTGACCCGATGACCTGAGAGGTCACTTCTCTGAAGTCACTGTTTGGTACTGAAAGCGAAGGGATGTGAGGGAGAGGCCAGAGAAAAGGCAGAATTCCAGGTGCGAGGCCACCGGGTAACCCAGCCGGGCGAGGCTTCCCTTCCTGGTATTATGTGGGTCATAGAGAGCAGGGAGAACAGGGTTAGAGGAAATCAACACCGGGAAGAAGCGTGAGCGCCTGCTATGAACGCCATCTGGTTGATGGACCGGGGTGGTGGCAGGGTCTCCCCATGTCTCTCAGGCTTACTCTCAAACTCATGGGTGCCAAAGCTCCTCGCACCGCCTGTTCCTGTTCAAGGATTTCTGAGAAATAAGCCCAAGTAATAGGGCTGGCTTTCCTGGAGACAAAACGATTCTTTATTGAACAACAGAACGGACCGCAGCGTTGAAGCAGCGCTTGAGGTGATAAGGCCCGAGGCTGGACTTTTCGCAGTCCTCCCGGCTTGCATTGTTTCTGGGTCAGAAGATTTCTTTGTCTTGAGAAAGAGTAACAAGAGATTTCCCTTGCTGATTCCTCCGTGTAGAGCAGAGCTTCAGATACCGGGCCAAGGATTCTTCATATTGCTTGGCTCAATTCTCACAGCAATTTCACAAGGTAGAGAATAGCTGCAATCTCCACTTTTGAGACCAGGGCTCTAAAATAAAATGTACACACAGACCTAGAAAGGGGGCTCCGCGGTTAAAAGCACTTGCTGCACTTCCAGAGGACCAGAGTTGGGTCCCAGAACCCATGTTGGCCAGGCTCAACCCCTGATATATAACTCCCGCTCCAGGGGCTCCAGTGCCCTCTGGCTTCTGAGGGTACCCGTAAGCATATGGCAAACACGTGCACAGACACACACTTATGCACATGCATAAATCTTTAAAGACACACACACACACAATGAGTTACATACTTGCCCAAAGTCACATAGCCGACAAGGGACAAAGCTGGACCGTGAACCTGTGGGGGCTAACTCCAGGGTTCATCTGGCTAACGGCTTAAGGGCCTGAGGGTGAGGCCCTGTTTCTGGAAGTGGGACTCCTACAGTCCCTTTTAATCAGATGATCTGTACACAGCAGGAAAGATGCCTTGAGGCAATGTGACCATGGGGCAAGCCTAAGACTGGTGACAAAGATGGCTAACATGCTTCATCACTGCTGCTAGACCTGGGGTTTCTTGTCTATACATGTGGCCTAAATCCATCTTCCTGCTTTGTAAGGACAAAGGAGAAAGGGAAGGCATGCAGTCAGGAAGTCTCCAGAACAGGCTATGTGTTGGTACCTCAGAGCATGACTTCGCAGGTTCAGTTCCTGACCTCGGGTTCTTGTAGTAAGGAGGCGCAGAGAGCTGTGTCTCTCCTCAGCTAGCTTATACCCGAAATAACCACACGAAATTGTATTCATTTAAATTACTGCCTGGCCCATTATCTATAGCCTTTTCTTGGCTAACTCTCACATCTTAAACTAACCCATTTCTAAAAATCTGTGTATCGCCACGAAGTGGTGGCTTACCAGAAAATTCTAACCTACATGCATCTCGGGCTGGAGAATCACAGCGTCTCTGGCAGTGCCTTCTCTCTCACCGCCTTCCGTTATGTCTACTCTGCCCACCTAAGGGCTGTGTCCTATCCTACAGGCCAGGCAGTCTATTTAACCAATGAAAGCACAGAAATACAGAAGAACTCTCCTACACCAGGTTCTGATTGGTGAGTGAAGACGCTCATCAATGGAAGCTGCTCCTCAATGGAAGACAGCGGACATGATAATGGGAAAAGGAGACCTGAGGTTGCCACACAAAGATGAATCCTTACGATTTCACAGGGCTTGCTGGGTGGTGGTGGCACATGCCTTGAATCCCAGCACTCAGGTGGATCTTTGTGAGTTCAAGGCCAGCCTGGTCTACAAGAACTAGTTCCAGAACAGACTCCAAAGCTACAGATAAACCCTGTCTGGAAAAAAAAAAACAAAAAAAAACCCAACAAACAAAAAAGATCTCACAGGTCTAGCAGGGAGCCCATTCAAATGCATGTGTCACCTTCCCACCAAAGTAACATTTTTAAACCTTATTAACATAATTATGAATAAATCCACTTTGTCCTCCCCCATACCACAAATTTTACTATTCTTGTGGTCCAGAAGGGCCCTTCCCTTTAACTGACAATCCTGAGACTTCAGCTCCCCAGCTAAACTCCTTAAGGCTATGCTCCTGGGAGAAGAGGAGGCAGGCCATCTGGGTTTGTTAAGAATCCAGGCTGCTGTGACTGTCAGCGCCTGTCTGTCATCCCAGTATCTGAGGCTGCAGAAGCAGGAGAATCTGGAGCTTAGGGCCAATTTCAACTACAAAGTGGATCCAAAAGCCTGACCCAGCAAAATGAAGCACCCAGGCTGATGTGGTCCAGATGGGGAACATATCCCCTCTACCTTTTTAATGATGTAATTGTTGGAAATAAACATTTATTTTTAAACTGTGCATCTATGATCTTTTTTCCTACTGCTTGGACCCCATATTGGCACAGTTTGGAGCAATAGAGATCCTGAGAATTGCAGAGGTAATGCAGGAGACCTCCTCTGATTAGCATCGCTATCTAGGCATGCCTTAGCTAAGGTCTTTCTGTATTCAGGCTGTTTTCTTTTCTTTCTTTCTTTTTTATCAATTAAGTTTTTCTTTTAATACAGTCTTTTCTCATTTTACATATCTATTCCCGTTCCCACTCCCTCCCCTCTTCCTTGTCCCCCACCTGTCTATCTACTCCTCAGAAAGGCTAAAGTTTCCCATGGAGAATCAACAGTCTAACACATCACTTTGAGGCAAGACCGAGGCCCTTGCCCTTATATCTAGGCTGAGCCAGATATCCCTCCAAAGAGAATGTGCTCCAAGACACCAGTTCAAGCACTAGGGATAAATCCTAGTCCCACTGTCAGTGGTCCCACAGACTGCCCAAGCCTCACACCTGTCCACAGGTGGGTCTCATTTGGTTCTCTGTAGGTTCCCCGCTATCAGTCCAGAGTCAGTGAAATCTCACTAGCTCAGCTCAGGTGTTTCTGTGGGTATCACCATCATGGTCTTGACCCCTTTGCTCATATTATCACTCCTCCCTCTCTTGGACAGGTCTCCAGTAGCTAGGCCCAGTGTCTCACTGTCGATCTCTGTATCAGCTTCTGTTAGTTGCTGAATGAAGGTTCTATGATGATAATTAAGGTACGCATCAATCTGATTACAGGGAAGGCCAGTTTAGGCATCTCCCCTGTTGCTTAGAGTCTTAGCTGGGGCCATCTTTGTGGATTCCTGAGAATTTCCCTAGTACCCATTCAGACTTTTTTTCCTAGCGGATCATAGACTCACTATGACATTTCCCCTTGCTTGTTTTTCTTCCTATACAATCACCTTTTGGACAACTGGAATGTTTGTTGGTTTTCTCTTAGGTTTTGTTTTTTCATCAGTGCCCTAAAGAGACTCTCCAGCTGTGAGTCAGGAAAGGAGGTCAGTTCCTTGTCCATCCAGCTCATTTGAGAAAAACACAGAGCAATGAGAACCCTAATGGCCACAGCACATCTTCAAAATGTCTTTCCTCATTAGAAGCAGCTAGGGCTTCTTGGAGAAATGATTGGTTTTGAAAATGAGTGAATCCATCTTAGTCTGCTTAAGGTTGGGGATGCAACTCTTGCAGTGTGATATCTACTATACAACAAAGAAAATAAGTCTACCGGAACAGACTGCCATCCACCAAGCAGGGTCAGCTGGGGCATCCATGGGCATAAGTACTGCAGGAGAAAATACACAAAGGTATTTATGCACAAGCTCTGTGTTTAAAGGAACACTCTAGACCAGCAGTTCTCAACCTTCCTAATGCTGCAACCCTGTAATACAGTTCCTCATGCTGTGGTGACCCCTCAACAATACAATTATTTTTGTTGCTACTTCATAATTCTAATTTTGCTACTGTTACGCGTGATAATATAAATATCTGATATGCAACCCCAAATGGGTCATGACCCACAGATTGAGAACCATTGCTTTAGCGAGACCTAACTAGCTGGTCACCTTAGAAACGTGAACATGAGCCAAATCATTAGATTTGAAAACTGAAAGCTGGTAAACAGAGCAAGAAAGTAATCATTACTCCCGGTGTTTCATATGCACATTACCCCTCAGGGTTATTCAAATGCTTCATGAGCAAATTTTCTTCTTAGAATCACTAAACAGAGGGTACAGAGAAGGCTCAGTGAGTAAAGACCTCATACTGACCCCCACATTCGCTCTGCAAGCCTGGCAACCAGAACCCACCTAAAGGTGGAGGGAGACTGTAGCAAGATTATTAAACTCAGAGACAGATATTGGGGTTCAACCTTAAGGTCAGAAAAGCAAAATAGCCAGCCACTGTCTCTTACCTCTACCTCAGTCCAAAATGGCAATCCTGCCCCCAAGGAATCTCAGAATCTCTGTGTGAGAGCTGTCTCCTCCCGTCTTATATTCCTCTGTAGGGCTGGGATTAAGGGCATGCACCACTACCACCTGGTTTCTATGGCAAACTAGTGTGGCTACTGGGATTAAAGGTGTGTGTCAGCACTGCCTGGTCTGTAAGGCTGATCAAGTGCAGCTGTTTTACTCTCTGAACTTCAGGCAAGCTTTATTTACTAAAATACAAATGAAGTGTCATTACAGGAGAGAAACAGCCTCTCAGAGTTGCCCTTTGGCTTCCACTTGGGATCCATAAGGTAAGCAACCCCCACCCAACCTGTCCCACATACATCGGGCACTATAAATAATTTTAAATATTTAATTAGGCTTATTTTATATATTTGAGTATGTGTGTCACCTGGGTCTCTGGCAGATGGTTGCTGTGGTGGTGTGAAAGGAACGGCCCCCAAAGGGAGTAGCACTATTGAGAGGTGTGGCGTGGCCTTCTTAGAGAAGGTGTGGTCTTGTTGGAGGAAGTGTGTTATTGTGGAGGAGGACTTGGAGGTCTCATATATGCTCAAGCCACACCCAGTATTTCAGTTCTCTTCCTGTTGCTTTTGGATGAAAATGAAGATTTTTTTCCAGCAGCATGTCTACCTGCATACTGCTGATGTGGGAGTGTTCTCCTGTATTTTGTATTACTCTTATTGGTTGAATAAAGAGCTGCCTGGCTTATAAGATGGGTCAGCCCTTAGGTGGGCGGAGTAGACAGAACGGAAGTTCTGGGAAGAGAGAAGAAAGTGAGCCAGACGCCACGAGCCACCATCGCAGATGGATGCAGGTTAGACCTTTCCGGTACGTCACCACGTGGTGACTTACAGACTTTTATAATGGGTTAGTTTATGAGGTGAGGGCTAGCTGGGAAAAGGCTAGTGATAATAAGCCAGGCAGAGTTTAAATGAATACGGTCCTCACGTGGTTATTTCAGGTGCAAGCAACCAGTAGCTGAGCGGGCCAGCGGCTGGGAGCCAGGCGGCTGGGGAACACAACATGCACCTCTCCTCTCCCCTGTATACAACATACTGCCATACTCCTAGGAACCTTGTCGCCCGCCATGGTGATAATGGACTAAACTCCTGAAACTGTAAGCCAGCACTTCAACTAAATGTTTCCCTTTGTAAGAGTTGCTGTGATCATGGTGTCTCTTCACAGCAATAGAAACCCGAACTAAGACAGCTGTGAACCACCATGTGGGTGCTGGGAACTGAACGCAGGTCCTCTGTGAGAAGAGCAGACAAGTGCTTTTAACTTCTAAGCCATTGCTTCAGCCCCATAAATAAGGTTTTAAATGTTTTAATTTATGTGCATGTATAAAGGCTTTCATGAATTTATTTGTACCATATGCATGCAGGTTCCCACAAATCCCCTGGCACTGGAGTCACAAGCAGTTGTGAACTGCCTGATGTGGGTGCTGGGAACCAGATCTCTGTAAGAGCGTGGAGCACCTGTCACTACAGAGCCATTTCTCCAGTCTCATTAAAATTAAATATGTTTCATTAAAATAAATATTTTAAAATTACTAAATATAAACTTACATAATATAATAAGGTAACATATAAATATGATTATATTATAGAAAATAATATGATAAAACATAAAAATATAAACTAGCTTTGTTTGGGCACCAAGTGCAATGGCACTCAGGAGGCAGAGGCAGGCAAACATTGTCGCAGATCATTCTTTTCTACTTAGTGAATTCCGGGCTACATAGAGAGACCCTGTGCCAAAAACAAAACAACAAAAACAAAAGAAGAAAAAGGGGAGGTTGTATCTTCATTTCTTCTTTCTTAGATGTTCTTTCTGTATAGATTTTAAATTTTTTTAAACTGTAAACCGATTTTCAATGTTTTGAAGATTTTATTTGTGTGTGTATGTGTATACATTTGGGTGGAAGCATGCATAGCACACACATGTAACCTGGGAGTTGGAACTCAGGACCCCAAGCATGCTTGGCGAGCATTTTAACCTGTTGAGCTATCTTGCCAGCCCTACCTTTTCTTTTTATCTCTAAAAACCTATAATTCAATTTGCAGTGTAGCTTATATGCAACAATCCCCTTAGATTTTTGTAAGAGAAAGTATTTCTCCTTAACTTTTGAAGAAAGTCTCATGTTTGTGTTGGTTGGTTGGTTGGTTGGTTGGTTTTTCAAGACAAGGCTTCTCTGTGTCACCCTGCTTGGCCATCCTGGAATTCACTCTGTAGACCAGACTGGCCTCAGACTCACAGAGATCCGCCTGCCTTTGCCTCTGCCTCTCAAGTGCTGGGATTAAAAGTTGAGTGTCATCACTGTCCAATTTTTTTTTTTAATTTATATGATTGTGTCACATATCTTCAAGTACCCTCAGAAGTCAGGAGAGGGTGACAGACTCCCTAAAACTGGAGTTATGGGAGGTTGTGTGACACCATGTGGGTGCTGGGAAGTGAATTTGGATTCTCTGCAAGAGTAGCAAGTGTTAAGTGATGAGCATTCTCTCCAGCCCTTTCCTTTACTTTTAAAAGGTGACTTTTCAGGGTACATAATTTTACATTCACTTTGGTTTCTCTTTGCTCTCTTTTGCTATGCTTCTGAGAAATTGGAGGAATTCTTTATTCATCTCTAGGTAAGATGGGTTTTATCTTTATCTTTGCCTTTCTAGATTGAAGATACATGCATATGTGTACCTATTTTGTGTGTTTGGGAAGGGAGCTCTCACTCTCTTTAATGTTCTCTGAGCTCCTGGATTTGTGGGTTGGTGTCTGACATGAATGTAGAGGTATTCTTAGTCATTTTTTTTCTATAATATATTTACTATTCTTTACTTCTGGTAAACATGCCACTGCATGCTTATACATTTTATAGTTTCCCTATAATTCATTTCTGCTATATGCTCTTTTTTAATTTTATGTTTTTATTGCCATATATTAATTATATATAATGATGTGTTTCATTATGGCCTTGGCATTCATGAATTTTGATCACATTACTCTCTTGTCCCCTTCCGTTCCTGCTGACCCTCTTTCTCTTTTCCCCCTTCTACCTTGTATCTTTGTTTTGTTCTGGTGACCCAGTGAGTCTCATTAAGGCTGCTTAGAGTAGTAGCATGGGTGAGGCTTTTACAACAGCATGGACACGTGGCTATACTGGTGAAGAAAATGTCACCATTCCTGGCAACCATCAACTTCCAATTGCTCCTGGGTGATGAATGGGGCCTGGTGAGTCCCTTACCCCTCCATGACGGGACGGATATTGATGGGCCCATTCTTGCATAGATCTTGCACAGGTAATCACAGCCCTTGTGAGTTCAAGAACACAGTGGGGCCAGCATGATGGGCCAGTGGGTAAAGGCACTTGCCACCAACCCTAAAACCTCAGTTCAATCCCATTGTCCCACAGAGTGGAAGGAGAGAACAGTTCCACTGCAAGCTGTCGTCTGACCTTAAATCCTTAAATGTACACCATGGTACATTTACAGCTACACACACACACACACACACACACACACACACACACACACACGCACACACACACACCA
>JAQHUG010000152.1:2742220-2752805 GCA_028555095.1 Dicrostonyx torquatus
CAGGGTTTCTCTGTAGCTTTGGAGCCTGTCCTGGAACTAGCTGTTGTAGACCAGGCTGGTCTCGAACTCACAGAGATCCACCTGCCTCTGCCTCTGCCTCCCGAGTGCTGGGATTAAAGGCGTGCGCCACCACCGCCCGGCTCTCTAGGTCCTTTTTTAAAAAAAAATTATTTATTTATTAATTATGTATACAATAGTCTGTCTTCATGTTTGTCCGTAGGCCAGAAGAGGGCACCAGGCCTCATTACACATGGTTGTGAGCCACCATGTGGTTGCTGGGAATTGAACTCAGGACCTTTGGAAATGCAGGCAATGCTGTTAACAACTAAACCATCTCTCCAGCTCCAACACTGAATTCTGGACTTTGAGTTAGTGAAAGAGCTCCCTTTTTTTCCTCATGCACCCATAATTTCCACCTCTTTCTATTCTGCCCAGTTTAACATCAATTTTCAGAACCAGGAACATAAAACTGGGAGCTGTGGCTTTGAAGGGATAAGGATAATTCCAGGCCAGCCTGGGCAACAGAGCTGAGATTCTAGCTCAAAAATCAAGAGCTAGGTGTGAGCCGGGCGGTGGTGACACACGCCTTTAATTCCAGCACTCGGGAGGCAGAGGCAGGTGGATCTCTGTGAGTTCGAGTCCAGCCTGGTCTATAAGAGCTAGTTCCAGGACAGGCTCCAAAGCCACAGAGAAACACTGTATCAAAAAACCAAAAAGAGCTAGGTGTGATGGGGCTGTCATCCCAGCATTTGAGAAGCAAAGGCAGGAGGATCAGCTACCTAAGTCGTCCGAGGTGAGACAGACCAAGAATCCTTGCCTCTCTGCAACCCTACCTGTTCCGTATACAAATTCACCTAAAGCAAACTGAAGCTTAAGCCTCATAATCAGGTTGAGCAGCCAAAGTCCAGAGAGTAACTTGGAATAGTTTTTAATATAAACCAGTTTCCTTCTGTGAAAAAGGAGAAAAACACACCTTAGAGATTGGTACAGGATTAAAACAGCATTCAGCAACCATGCCGGGTGGTGGCGGCGGCAGCGGCACACGCCTTTAATCCCAGCACTCGGGAGGCAAAGACTGGGGGATCTTTGTGAGTTCGAGACCAGGCACCAAAGGTACACAGAGAAACCCACCCAAACACACAAACAAAAACCTTTCCCTTAGCAAGCAGGAGGGCATTTAATAATTGCCCAAGGTGGCAATCTCCACACTGAATAAAGGTTGAGGTGTAAATTAGGGTGAGTTTACATTGCGGCAGTCTTTTGGGCGAACTTTTAGGAATACTGCACTAAACTACAAACCCCACAATGCATATAAAGGCTTAGTTTGCGATGTGACGCTCCCGTGGCTCTGGGAATGTAGAAGCAAATATTGATTTTTCTTCGTTACACGCCCGTTATACCCTCGTTTCTTCTAAACACAGTCTTTCTTCTCTTGGAATGCCAAGTTCACCTTTTGTCAAAGTGAACCTTCAGTTACCACGTTTAGGCAAGCCGAATACTCTAACACTTATTTTTGTTTTTAAACAACAATGGTTTGTGCTATGCGGATTCCCAGGACAACTCTGCAACAACAATCTACCCCTGAACATTACACGAATTACTAGCGCGACGCTATCCTGCAGCCGTTTGCACGCCTGGGAAAGCCGGGCTCCGGCCAAGCCTCGCAGTCTCTAGCCCGGTTTCCGCGTGTTAACGTCCCCCACGCTCCGCGCGGCACGCGACCGCGCCGCCCAATCACTCGGGCACTGGCAGGGCCGGCTCCGCCCACGCGCCTCGGAGTGCCCGCGCCGAGCGAGCGGCCCGTGAGTCACCGTGGCGGCTTGTGGCCGAGCGAGCGAGCGAGCGACTTGGCCGTCCCGGGCTCCGCCGTGCGCACCCAGCGAGATCGCCCTCGCTCGTGCCCGCCCCACCCCACCGCCCCGAGCTCGGGCAGGGCCCACGGCTGGAGAGAGGTGCTCCTCCGGGAACGGCCGGGAATCCCCCCTTCCCACCGAACGTTCGGGATTGTTCACCGTCCGCACGTCAGCAGCAGGGGGTAATCCCCGGCTCCAGCTGCTCCTGACGTCACCGCGTCGAGCCTCCGCCCCCTCCACCCCCCCATCCCCGCGCGCGGACCAGCCTCCGGGTCTTCCTCAAGGCCACGCCCCCCAGCTGGCCCCGCCCCTCCCCTCCCCCAGGCGCCGACGTAGAGGGCGGAGCTTCCCGGACCGGGGCGTGAGCGGTTCCTTGGGCCAGCAGGTTCTGTAGCGTGGGCCGTCCTCCTGCCGCCCCGCCCCGCGCGTTGGTTTGCACGGCTTCTTCCACACCCTTTCTTCCTCCTCTTCCCCCGCCTCGCCCCGCCTCCCTCCTCTCACTTCTCAACCTCTCCAGTTCCTTCCCCGCCTCGCCACCTTCCACGATCTCGCGAGACTTGGCCCAGAACATTGCGGATCGGGCCGGCGCCATTTTGGGACTGAGACTGGTTGTGGGGGAGGGAAAAGCGGCAAAAGGGGATTATTCAAAGTACCGAAAACCTCCTCCCGGGATCGAGCGCAGCGGCACCCCCAGGCCAGGGGCACCTCTGGTGGGGCAGAAGGTAACACCGTCCCCCGGACCCCGGATGGGAGTCCCGGGGACGAGCGGGGCGGGGGGGTTGCCCGTGTCGGCGTTGGGGCTTGGAGGGGGTCGGGAGCGGCGTTGGTGGCGCGAGGCGTGAGGCTGCGGGCGGCCCGGGGGGCGGCGTGGGGCGCGGGGCGGCCGCCCTCGGCGTTGACTCAGCCCGGCGGAGCGCGGGCGGAGGCGGCGGCAGTGCGGAGAGGTGGGCGGCGGGCCTCGGGGGCCGTGGGGGGGTGCTCGGCGGAGGCCGGGAGCGGCGGCCGCGGCGTCGGGCTGCTTCAGGGCCCGGCACGCGCCTGCCCGGGCACCGGCCCGGGGGACCGGGGGACGTCGCGGCCGAGCTGGGGCCTGGCCGCGCTCCGCTCGCCGGCGCTTCGCCCTCCCCGCCGCGCCCGGCGCCGTGGCAGTTGCCGCGGTTGTCGCTCGCCCAGGCGAGCGCTACCTGCGCTCCGAAGTCGTGTGGGCTCCGGGTCGGGTGGGACCTGGGATTTTTTTTTTTCCGGGGGGAACACCGTCCCTAACGCGGTGTACGAGTGGGGCCTTGTATCCCCCACACCTTGAGTTTTGACCGAAACCTGTTTGCTTGATTCAATGAAATGGGATTGGCACCATGATCCCACGGCTGCGCCCCGCGGCTGGGAAGTCGCCCCTCAGGCGAATCTTAGGGACGTCCTTGCCACGCTCCGGTCCCACCTTTCCAGCCTGCCTTAGTGGGGAGATCAGCTGCTCCGATCTCCGAGAGAGGCGTTTCGTTTTGGAAGGACCGTCCTTCTCTTTTCGCCTCTCGTTCTCGGAGTTAGGTTCACTAAAGCTCCGTGGCAGCACCACCTGCCCGTTTGTTTTCCTTTGGCACATGGGGTAGAATTAGGGAAGATCCATTGTGAGATGGTTTGTCCGTCTCCTGGTTTGAATATTTGCTCAGAAAGTTATGAAGTTTTGCACATAACAACCTCCGGTGTTCCTCTGCACACAGTTCCAAGTTCAGATCGGAACTTTGCTCAGGGATTCCGTCACCCACTGTTTTCTGCCCCTCGACTTTGAAGTCCTTTTCCTTCAGTAGACTTTTACCGAGGGTTAGGCTCTTTTCCCAGCTCTCTTTTTAGGACTGGACAGATAGGAGTTCTCGCCATGGGTTGAGCCTCCCCACCGGCCCAAAGTGGTGGTTAGTTTTTATTCGGAAAATCAAAATTGTGATTTAAGTTTTTGTTTTATTACTTTTACAGGTGACTGAATTATGCAGATATGAAGATCATCATCTAGGTTTTGTTTAGGCCCCGGATATTTCAAGTGGCCATTTTGGAATTACAGTTTTGTTTTTGTTTTGGGTAATTTTGCCCCAGAAGTTTATTAAAATTGACAAGAATCATCTCTGAAGTGAATTGATATTGGTAAACAAATTCATCGTGCTACTAAAAGACCCAGTCATTTCTTCAGTATTTTGATTCAAACGGATTATATAAGTGGTTAAAGTATTTTGTCTGGTGTTATTTTTGTCTCTTCCCCTCTCCTGTTGGTGTTCTTCAGCCAAAACTGTAAGATATGTTTGATTTGTGTACTGAGTAGTTTCAGATTCCTGTTTAAATATTGCTGAAGTTTCGTGGCAGTTCTTTTTACCCTTATTGAAAGTTTTAGTAATTTTTGACTTCAGCTTCTTTCGTATTACAATGGGACAGCTTTTCTAAATGAAGCCATTGAAAGAATACAGAGTTTTTTTCTTTTTATCTTTTATTTCTTTGGGAATGTAAGATGTTCCACTTTGACACCAGCATGGTAGTATTGAGATAGCTATTTGTCTCTGTAGATGCTGATGTTTAGAAGTCATCTTCAGATGTGGAGTTTTCTTTTTGTTTCTGCTTTTTGCACATAAATTGGATATTTCATCTGGAGTGGATAAGTACAGCAGTGACAAATACATGGAATAGTAAAGAAGACCTTGCTCTTGAATCCGAGGAACCTGGCTAATTCTGGATATAGCCATATGAAAACTTCAGAACAAATATGGGTAGCTGACTTCAAATAACTCTATGTCAAATAGTCATAGGTTAAGTATCTTCAAAGAACTTGGATATTTCAGAGGATACAAAATAAAAAAACAAACTGGAAAACATAAAGCTTATAGAGAAAAACCCAGCACCTTCCTGTGCAGTCCTCTTGGGATTTGTAAGTACTCTCACGGTGAGCAAATTAGATAGTCACTTGTAATCATACTGTGAGTCATTGATCCTGTGTTACTCTGCAAACCTTTCAGTGTCTTGAAAAAGTTTTGCTGTTGGTTCAGTTTCTGGATAATTTGAAATATTGTTATTGCTATATAGTAAATTGGAATGGAGAAGATTTTAAGGCTTACAAATGTTTCAAGCTTATTACAGTCCTAAGTTAAAAGTTTGTTTTTTTTTTTTGTTCTCCTTTCTCTTGAGAGTGTTTCTCTGTATAACAGTCCTGGCTTTCCTGGAACTCACTTTGTAGATCAGGCCGGCCTTGAACTCACTGAGATCCCCCTGCCTCCCGAATACCTGGTGGGATTAAAGACGCGCACCACCACAACCTGGCTAGTTTTTGTATTTTTAAAGTTAAAAACAGACATATCTGGCCATAGTCGTTTAGACTGTGAATAACAGAATAGTAGAAACCTAGAAAGAAATCCTACACATTTCACATATCTGGTTGGTTTTACATTTTAAATGCCTTATGTCTTCATTCCTAGTTTACTTTGTAAATGGGAATTTAGACTGCATTACTTTACATACAGTCTAGTGATTTAGTTTAGAGAAAGGTAGTTGTAAAACAAAGTAATGCAAGTTTAGTTTTAAATCTGGTATCTTAGGGATAAGCTTGTTTTAAGGCTTAGCTATTCCTAGTATTTTAACCCATTACAGACATTACGTTTTTGGAACAATTTATTGAAGCTGTTTTGTTTTTCACACTCTTCAGTTTTTCTAAGCATTACTGAGAGAAGCAGAGGAACTGAACGAGTTGACTTAAAAACCTTTAAACTAGCATAGTAATTACATATTCCCTCTCCCCTCAGGAATGTTGTGCTGGCTTAAGTTCATAGATTGTCTTATTTAAGTTGTGATATTAGTCTAGCTGAAATTCTTTTAATAAATGCAAGAATTTTTAGTGATAACTGAATTTTTTAGGGTTCAGTGGTTTTTACTTGCTATTACATATAATTTTTCAGTGTGTTAGGGGATTCCAGGGTTTTTTTTTTAAATGTATTTATTTTTATTTTATGTACATTGCGTTTTGCCATGGGTGTCAGGTCCCATGTAATTGGAGTTAAAGATAGTTGTGAGCTGCCATGTGGGTGCTGGGAATTGAACCTGGTCCTTCTTAAACTGCGGAGCCATCTCTCCAGCCCCGTGATGTGATCTTTTTAAAAATTCACTTAAGTGTATTTTCACAGAATTAGTAAATAGATTAATATGGCTATGTTTAATTTATTTCATCTAATACCTGTTCTGAGGTAGATTATAACTTTTCAGTACTCTCCCAAAGATTTGCTAACTTTAGTAAGTTGTTCATTTTTTCTAAGCAGTTTTCTCCCCTTGCTAACCTGTTGAGTTCTGTTAGTTCCTTTAAAGCAAAAGAAACAGTAGTCTAGGTGGATGTTGGTGGTATACACCCTTTTCTTGGAGGCCAAGGAACTTGGATCTCTGAGTTGAGTTTGAGGCTAGCCTGGTCTACAGAGCTAGTTCTAGGACAGCCAAGGCTACATAAAGAAACTCTGTCCCGAAAAGACGGAAAGAAAAAAAGGAAGAAGCAGTAGTCTAAATGAGTGTTGGTGTTTGGATATTCATGCTTGACATTTATTTTCTGCTTTGAAATTGGGATTAGAGTTCAATTCCCTGTGTTTTGCAGAGTGGATTATATGTGCTTTTTGTATGAAAAGGTCTTTAGTAGTTCTTAAACATTTAAAAATATTTGAAACAGTTAATTCATTGTGGGTGACTGATTACCTGTGCGCTACCACACCAGGCCTTTTGTATTTTAATAAATTGATGAGAACATTTGTTTATTACTAGGGATCCAAGAGCCTGTATTCCCTGCATATCTATTAATTGGCTTTTGAAATTTCTTGTATAAAAGTATATATCTTTAATGTGAAATAGAAATTGAATTTGGTTTGGCGTGATGGCGTGAGCCTCTTTATTCCAACATTCAGAGTCTGGTCTACAGCATGAGTTTCAGACCAGACAAACTAAAAGTACTGGGTGGTGGGGACAAACAAACAAAAAACTCTGAACAGAAGTTGAATTGGTATCACCTGACCTTTATTCATAGAAAATATCCATATTTGTTTTCTTATGATCTTGAAATTTCCAGTATTTCCAAACAACGACATCAGGGTAAATTAACTTCAGAAACCAGCTTTGTGTACTTGACTCCTCGGTAGTCTGTTGTGAACTTTGTCTATAGAGTTGGTTAACAATTGATATTTTGGGCCTGGGCTTGGTGGTGCACTGTCTCAGTCCCAGCAGAGTCTGTGATCTCTTTTTGAGGTCAAGGCCAACCTGGTCTACAGAGCTGAGTTCCAGGACATCCAGGATTACAGAGAAATCTAGTCTTGAAAAACAAAAAACAAAAGTGAAACAGCCAGGATTGCAGAGAAGTCTAGTCTTGAAATTCTATCAAAAACAAAAATGAAACAAAATAAACCCCTCAGACAGCACAAATAAAGAAACCAGATGTACAGACTTCAAAAAAATTTCTGTAAAGTGTCATTGCTTCAGCAGCCAGAAGGTGTTAGAGCCTCCTGGAATTGAAGTTACAGGCAGTTGTAAGCTGCTTTAAATTGGGTGACAGAAACCAAATTGAGGTCCTCTAGAAGAGTAGCCAGTGCTCTTAATCCCTGAGCCATTTCTCCAGCACCTGATTTTTTTTTTCCTCTAAGGCGGTCTCATGTAGTCCAGGGTCAAAGTCAAAAATGACCTTAGGCTTCTGATTGCTTGTCTCTGCCTCTTCAGGGTTGGAATAAAAGGCATTCCCCTCTACTCACAGGTTTGAACCTATGGCTTTGTGCAAGCTAAAGCAAACATTTTCCTAACTGAGCTACATCTTCACCCCTTCTTATTATTTTGACGGTTTTCTGATATTTTACTTTCTTGAAATTGAACTATTACTATAATTAGTAATTAGAGTGCTACTGGGACCAATTCTTTCCCATCCCATGTTCTCTTACTCATGTTCTAAATGAGGTGTTTTAATAATTACAGTTACAGATTATGGTGTCATGTGTTTTGCTGCTTACTTTTACATGATATCCACCCCCCCCAGGGTTTCTCTATATAGCCTTGGCTGTCCTGGAACACTCTGTAGTCCAGGTTGGCCTTGGACTCACAAGGATCCACCTGCCTCTGCCTCCTGAGTGCTGGGAATGATAGCCATTCTTAATACTATGAGGAAAGTAGTATAATTATAGTATAAATAAGAAAATTTAGGAAAGTTGAGGCTGTAACAGAGTTGCTTGCTTAGAAATAGAACCCAAGTGATGTTTCTGCTCATACTCTTTTTTTCTTTCTTTTTTTTCTTTATTGATATTTATTGAGCTCTGCATTTTTCTCTGCTCCCCTCCCTGCCTCTCCCCTCCCCCTTTAGCTCTCCCCCAAGGTCCCCATGCTCCCAATTTACTCAGGAGATCTTGTCTTTTTATACTTTCCCATGTAGATTAGATCCATGTATGTCTCTCTTAGTGTCCTCATTGTTGTCTAAGTTCTCTGTGATTATGGTTTGTAGGCTGGCTTTCTTTGCTTTATGTTTAAAAACCACCTATGAGTGAGTACATGTGATAATTGTCTTTATGTGTCTGGGTTACCTCACTCAAAATAATGTTTTCTAGCTCCATCCATTTTCCTGGAAAATTCAAGCTGTCGTTATTTTTTTCTGCTGTGTAGTACTCCATTGTGTAAATGTATCACAATTTCTTTATCCATTCTTCGGTCGAGGGACATTTATGTTGTTTCCTGGTTCTGGCTATGACAAACAAAGCTGCCATGTTGAGCTTCTGATATTTTACTTTCTTGAAATTGAACTGTATAGTATTACTGTAATTAGTAATTAGAGTGCTACTAGGACCGATTCCTAGTTGAGCACATGTCCTTGTGGCACGATTGTCTGCTCATACTCTTAAACCTCCACCAGCCCCCATGTATTGCGGATGGGCCTCTTTCATGTTAGACAAGTAGTAGTCTCAGCCAAGCCTATACTCTTTCTTAATCAGTATGCTTTAAACCCATCCATGCTGGACAAACTCTGCACCCAGCACAGTCTATACTCTAAACTGCTGTGTTTTACTTACATTGTCTTCTGTGGATACCACTTTTAATTCATTTTGTTTGAACATTTCTCCCACTTCTTTAGTTAACCCTAATTGTACTAATAGGTCGGGGAAGCTAAGAGAAGCTACCATTCAGTTTCGCTATTTGTTAATAGCTATTTGGATAATAACTTTCCTTGGTAGTCTCTTATAAATGTGGATCTAAATATTTGTTATGCCTTACTTTCTCACTGATTTTGCCCTGAAAATACTATATAGGTTTTTGTTTTTAAAGCTGTCGGTGAGTTGGATACACAGCAAAAGGAAAACAACAAAAGACCAAAACATTGATTGGAAGATGGGACAGTTTAGTTTCAAAGTGAAATAAATGAGAGATGTGAGCCCACATCAGATGATCTTGTGTTTTGACCATATTGTCTTGATTGTGAGTGAGATGCTGTTTCACACACTCACACAATCTCAGTGTTTAACCTTGGCTGGCCTGGAATTTGCTGTGCAGTTCAGACTGGTCTTAAACTTGAGATGATCCTCCTGCTTCTGGCTCCTCAGTTAAACAAATTACGGGTCTGTGCCATCATATTTGGTCTTGTCTAACTTATAATGAAAACCTTAAAGACTGTGTGCGTGTGTACATGTGTTGTGTATTCATGTGGAAGTCAGGACAGCTTTCAGAAATTGAGTTCTCTCAACCATCCAGCTTAGGCTTCACAGCAAGTGACTTTATATCTGGGAAGCTATTTCACTGACCCTGATGAGATTTTGAGATAATAGTTTATTTAGATGCAGGTATGATGTAAGAAAAGGATAATTTTGAGAATATCTAATACCTAGAAAAAGAAATTGTGATATTGTGTATTTACCCTAATCTTTTTTTGCCCAAGTTTTTCGTTTAAACTTGGTGGAAATGATAATTGCCAAGTTGATGTGTAAATTATATATAATACTTAAAGAATTTACTTAATTAAGTTTATATGTCAAACCAGTGTTTATAGTGTCTTGAGCTATTCTTTCTATCTCTTGTTTTTGCTAATGGCATTACCTGAATCCCATGATGCCAACCTAAAATTGTATCTTTGACTTCTTAGGGCTACATACATAGCTTTGCTTCCCCATTTCAAATTTTCATTTGCTAGCTTACTCTTAGGTTTGTTTTCTACTTAAAGAAACAACTAAATTTATTGTTTTGCTTTTCACCTTGCTCTTTTAAAAGTCTCAGAAACCTCCCTAAAATATATCAGGAATAGCTTAGCTGATGTTCTGGCTCGCTTTAGATCTTTCATGAAATCTCTGTCGATACCAACTAGAGCCACAATCCATTTGGATCTCCTAGAGCAGGTAATCTGAGATGAAGGAAATGTGTGATACCTTTTACCAAAGTTCAGTCATTTTCTGTCTTTTTAGATGTATGTGTAAAAAGGTTTATGAAGTTAAGACAAAATGAAAGGGAATCCCACCCATACTTTTGATCTAAATATTTATGGACCTTTTGTAAAATATATATGGGTGGAAGGCTTTTCACATAAATAATCAAAATCTTTGTTCCACAAGAGTAGAACGGGGTATTAAATAGTTTTGGTGAGAGTAGATTCTGTATTTATGTGCACTCAGTAGACTTAATAACTTTTCAGGTGCTGTATGACTTGTGGAGATAAGGTGCTTTGTTTTCTTTCTTTCTTTCTTTCTTTCTTTCTTTCTTTCTTTCTTTCTTTCTTT
>JAQHUG010000152.1:2782843-2808535 GCA_028555095.1 Dicrostonyx torquatus
AAATATGCTTTCTTTTTTCCATTTGATATATTTTGCTTCTTTATCAAATATCAGGTGTTTGAAGATGGGTTGGTTGATATCTGGGTCTTCTATTTGGTTCCATTGGTCCTTCTGTCTGTTCTTATGCCAGTACCAGGCTGTTTTCAGTACTATAGCTCTGTAGTAGAGTTTGAAGTCAGGGATTGTTATGCCCAAAGTAATTTCTTAATTCATTAACCAATAAAAGCAACACAAAGACAGAAGAACCTTCCATACCAAAGAGGTTTTAATGAAATTTGTAAGGTTGCAATCACCTATATGGTCATGTCCTAAACATTTTGCTTCATTGGAAATAGAACGTTACCTATACAGTCACCATGTTCTTACTATTTACTTCTTCACAGTTCATTTTCCATTTTGTGCTCTAGACATTGGGTGTATGTATCTGTGACCTATTTGTTTATATGCTTTATTTTTTTCTGAGTTACTTTTCTTAGTATGGGTTGGAGAAAAGTACAGAGACATACAGTCTTGTGTGTTATCTTTAGTACTTTTAAAGTTAAATTACCTTTTCATTCTTGTATGTATTTCCCTAGACAAATTATAGTTCCTTGGTACAATTTTAAATTGTTTGTTTTTAAATTATGGCTTTAGTAATAATATATCTCTTGTTAGTCTTCTAAGTATGGATTAATCCATACTTTGTTTTGAGTATTACTTTTGTCATTTATTGTGACTGGTATTGAATCCAGGGCCTATTAGAAGCGAATAAGCAGGTTTTCTATTATCACTAACCTATGCTTTAGTTCATCTTAAATGTTTTAATATGAATAATCATTTTTGAATACCAACTTTGTCTCTCTTTTCAGTCTTAGGTTTCTTACTTAAATATTGCACTGGCAACTTTCAGGAGGCTTAGAAAGGCTTTTCTATCTTACTCGCAAGGAGATAAACATGCCTTCTGTTTTGGGATGTTAGGAGAAGACATAAAGACCCTTCGAGACAAGTATATGACTGATGACTTACCAAACAGTAAAAACGAGTGTTATAGGCACTGGTTCATCATCCTTCCTAAGGCTTTTGGAGATTAACAGCGAGAGGGGCTTAGGTAGATGCTTCCTTTGCACCGAGTTTAGGGAATCGGCTACATTTTTAATAAACCTGTTCTTGCCAGGTGGTGATGTGCACACCTTTAGTCCTAGCACTTGGGATACAGAGATAGAACTCTTTGAGTTTGAGGACAGCCTGGTCTACAAAACGAGTTCCAGGACAGCCAAGGCTACTCAGAGAAATCCTGTGCTGGAAAGCCAAAACCCAAACTAACAAAACCCCTAAGACAAAACAAAAAAAACCACCATTCTTTGTTTCAGAGGAGGTTGCTACCCTTAGTTAATGTTCATTAACTAAGTTCATTAACTGCTGTGAGAAATGGTCCATGCAAAAAGCAGTAGTAGTATTGCAGTTTTGGCACATAAAATTTTTTGTATAGAGATGCACAGGGTGGGCACATCTTTCTCAACTACTACTCTTCTGCCCTTACATACTCTTGGCTGGACTTGATTTTAGAATGATGTTCCACTTTTGTCAAATGCTGATTGATTGATTGATAGATGTTGAAGCCAAATTTATTTAATTTGTCTTGTACACCATATAATTAAGGCTACTGTCACTATTCCTAGGAGCAGCAGCAGGAGGTCAGAATTCACCCAACTCTGGAAAAGTGTTGGATTGTGGAGATGTAGTAGTTGATATACTCTTTCTTCTTCTGGACAGACAAGATAGGCTTAGAGTCATATATTACTGATTCAAGGATACTTAAAGTTACCAAATATTCTATGTGTTTTGAATATTATAGGCCTAGTACTTGATCGAAATGAACCTTTGGGAAGAGAAGGGAAGTTGGAGGGAGAACGATTGATTCCATGGAAAGCCGAGTGGTGGTGGAGCGTACATTTAATCTCAACACTCAGGAGGCAGAAGCAGGTGTATCTCTGAGTTCGAAGCCAGCCTGATCTAGTTCCAGGACAGGCTCCAAAGTAACACAGAGAAACCCTGTCTCATAAAAACAAACCCAAACCAACCAAACAAACAAAAAACCTAAAGATTGATTCCATTATTCCCATATGCAGCTGTCTTTCTTAATGGACATTTGTTACTTCGGTTTTGAATATTTTTTTTTTTAAAGATTTACTTATTTATTAAGTATACAGTTTTCTGCTTGTATGCATGCCTGCAGGCCAGAAGAGGGCACCAGATCTCGTTACAGATGGTTGTGAGCCACCATGTGGTTGCTGGGAATTGAACCCAGGTCCTCTGGAAGAACAGCCTGTGCTCTTAACCACTGAGCCATCTCTCCAGTCCCGAAACTCTGTTTTTTTATTCTTTAAGAAAGTTACAGGGTATCCTGCACCATCTTAAGGAAACAGGGGGAGGCAGTGGGGTAGTGGGGGGAGCGGGAGGGCCGGGATCAAGGGGAGTAAATGTAAATTTTTCTTTTAACAATAAAATAAAATTAAAAAAAAACAAAAAAAAAGAAAGTTACAGCATAAACACAAGTCAGAAATGGCTTGGTTATAAAATGATTAAAACTTTGTGCTTTGCATGTGCTTTTCAGGAAATGTGTACTCGTTGGTCCCATGGTAGATTGTCCCTCACAGTAGCTGTGACTTACAAGCATATAGCTCAATGTAACTGGTGATGGTGAATATATTGTTTTTTAAAAAGTGGTTGTCCTTAATAGATAAACCAGTACCTTTTCACCCTAGCATGCCAGGTACTTTTGTTTGTTTTGTTTTGTTTACAGTCACAAATAGATAAACTTCTCCTTTCCCTGAGATACATCCCCCCTTTCCACCTAATCCCCAATCAGGAATTATTTGACAGTGACAAGGCAGTGAATGCAAGAACCAGCATGGTAGAGCTCAGGTTTGATCTTAACATTTCAAAAACAGAGGCAGAGGCAGGTAAACCTCTTTGAAACCAGCCTGGTTGAGTTCCTGGACAAGCCAGAGCTACAGACTCTCTCAAGAAACAAGCAGGCTAAAATGTTGAACATAGCTGAGTCTGGTATTGTACACCTATAATCAGAAGGATAAGGCAAGGAGATTCAGGACAGCTTAGGCTATAGCATGACCCTGGCTTTAGAAGAGCTAAACCTCAAATACAAAAGATGTTGAGTGAAAAACTTAAAAAGATTTTTATTCCCACTCTGAACCTAAGTGGTACATTTTATCACCCCTCCAGGCTCAGGGAATATCTTGCAGGAGAGAGGACTGAAAGCATATGAGAATTAGAGGAAGAAGGGGAGCTTGTCTGAATGTTGCCTTCCAGGCATTGCATGGCTGCTGTACTCTTGAATTCATAACATTTGTGAAACACATATTTTGCCTTTCCTCAATGGTATTAGGATACCTTGAAACTGGAGTTACAGGTGGTTGCTGGGAGTTGAACCATGGTCCTCTATTAAAGCATCTAGTGCTTTTAGCAGCTGAGCCATCTCTCCTGCCACAACCTCATCCCTCAATCCTCCATTTTTGTTTTTGGAGATGGTCTCTATGCATATAGCCCTGGCTGTCCTGGACTCAACAATCAGGTTGACCTTGAACTCACAGATTCATGCCTCTGCCTCCCTAGCACTGGGATTAGAGGTGTGAAATGCCATGTCCAGCTTGATTTATTGGATTTTCATATTAAACTTATACTTTATAAGCTGTCAAACTCAATACTTTGACTTTATTTTTTTTCCCCTCTGTGTTTGAGATGAGTTTTTGCTATAGAATCCATTCAGGTTTTTAATTCACCACACAAGCTGGTCTGCCTCCGTCTCCCTAGTGCAGGAATTACAGGTGTTTTCAACACATTTGTCTGGCTTTGGTCTCAGAGTTATTTAGGCACTGCTTTTCTTTTTACATCTCTTAGATCTTTGATAGTTATTTGTAAAGAACATAGATTCTTCACTGTCAGTATTGTAGTCCCCCTACCATAAGCCAGTTTACTTAAATATGAACCAATGAAGTTTAACATGAACTAATATTATTCCAGCTGCCTAAGTTGCATATATCCAGTAGCAGCATTGGAAAGTTACAGATATTTTCTGTTTGCTTTTGTCTTTTGAGAGCGGTCTCTTTAGCGTTTGCAATCCTGAAACTCACATCCTTTGCCTCGCTAGTGCTGGGATTAAAGGCATATACCACTACTCTTGGATATTATAGATATTAATAGATGATGTCAGAAAGCTTTTTTTTTTTTTGAAAAGTTGTGGTAGCAATTTTCATTGATGACTGTTGTTTTTATTTATTTTTTGCCTTACTTTAGTCATGTATTAAGGAAATTGAAAAGTTTTTGGTATTAAAATATATAAGGATTATGGATGTAGCTCAGTTGAGGGCATTGTGGCTTTACTACAATTTACCCATTGATGGACAGTGGGAAATATTTTTTAAAGAAACTGAAGAAACTTAAAATCCTACACTACACTACATATGTGTGTGTATGTATGTATGTATGTATGTATGTATGTATGTATGTATGTATGTATATATATATATGCACAAACATACAGCTGAATTAATATTTTCCATTCCTGTACTATCTCTGTGTATTTGGCTCCTCTCTCTAATAGGTGTTTACAGGTTAGTCTCTTATTATTTGAATATGGCAACTGGCCAATTTGACATAACTTTGTGGGCATATCTTATCTGTGTATACTCTTTTTTTTTCTTGTTTTTTGTTCTTTGTTTTTTTTTCCTTTTTTTCCTCCTTTTTTTTTTGTTTTTTCCTGTATATACTCTTACCAGCCATATATATAAAATGCCATCTTTACTCAGTATCACTAAATTCTGTCTTTTTTAGTTTCACTCGATGTACAAAATACTTGTCTGTTCTTGTCGTTTTGTTGCATTTCTCTCCTTTATTTTGGTTTATAGTTTGTGGGAGACATTCCCTCTTGGCAGCAGGAGTTGGAGACAAGCTGATAATATTCCATGGGCAGATAGGAAGCAGAGAGTAAAGTAAAATTCTGCTTTGAAATCTAAAGTGGGTTGTGTCCTCTGATGGAGGCTTACCTCCTTAAGTTTCCACAACTTTCCAAACAGTGCCACCAACTGGCGATTTAAGTGACCAAACACATTAACGCTCAGCATCCCACTTCTGAACTGTGCACAGGCCATAGCTATCTCATGATGTAAACTGCTTTTGTTTTCACTTTGCAGAGTTCCCACAATCTTTAACAGGCCCAACACTATTCAGAAATTCACTATCTCTTCTGAGACTCTAGGCAATCTCCCTTTAAAATAATCAAGCTTAATATTTCAGTATGTAATAGCACAGAGTAAACAGTTCCATTTTAGAAGAGAAGAATCGGAGACATTAGGTCTACCAACCAAATATCAGACCAAAGCAGTCCCAAACCACAAGGACAATCCCGCAACTCTTGTTTGTGTTCAGCGTTTGGGACTTGGGACATATCTGGACTCTAAAGGGAGTAGGTAGTCGCTCCAGCTTCCCTATTCCTTTTAGTTCTTCATATTTCTAAGAGTAGTCTTTTGTAACCTTTACTTACTTTTCCACATTAGGATAGCCTTATTTGTGCTGTTTCATATAGCTCTTTGTTCATGGATTTTATCTTTTTAAGGAGGCCTTTCCTCCTAAGGCCAGGCTAGTCAACTAGGCTTCTAGGCCCACTAAGGATACGTAATTGAGACCTTGTCTCAAAAAAGGAGAAAGAATGGGCATTACTGTGCCATTTTTTTCTGATGACACATAAGTTGCTTTATTAAAGTAAAAATTTTTGTAATTGTTGAGAATTTTGATGATGATTATCATTCATGTATATATATTAAATAAACATTATAAATAACCTTGTACCATGTAGTTTTTATTTTTGAAATGGTTACTCTGTAAACTTTCCTCTTTCTCATTTTGCACTTAACTACACTATGAAGGGCTCAGGAAACTTAGATGTTTCACACTTAACAATTCTCCTTAAGTAGAAGAAAACAGAATTAAAATGTTTACATCAAATAGAGTGTGGTATATAGAATTTTATACCTTGTTAAAGTGAGTCACATTTTAACTTGGTTTTCTTGGGGTATTTTATTGCTACTTTTGCTATTACTATTATTGGAAAAATAGATGTAGTTCATGAATTCTTTCAGAAGAGCATGCTTTTTCTTTTTCTTTTTTTTTTTAAAAACAGAAGAGACTAACAGTGGTTAATTTCATACATATTTCAATAGCTTGGAAATGACTCGATGTATTCTTAACCATTTAAACTCCTAGAAATATGTTGGTGTGCTGCTGGTTTTAAAGTTAAATTTAGACTTAATAAATGCATTTGTATTTATTTCAGTCATCACTGAATTTTGAGAAGCATTCTGAAAATTTTTCATGGACAGAAAATCGTTACGATGTGAGTCGTCGACGACACAACTCTTCAGATGGCTTTGATTCTGGTATTGGACGTCCTAACGGAGGTAACATTTGCTAAGGATCGGTAGAATTTGTGATAGTTTTTTAAATAATCTTTTAGGATGTTTTGATTGCTATTCAGTCACTAAGTATAACTATCTTTGAATTTATATTACTTTACTGTTATCAAATAAAGGTAATTTTGGGAGGAAAGAAAAAAATGGATGGCGTACGCATGGCAGAAATGGTACAGAAAACATAAATCATCGAGGGGGATACCATGGTGGAAATTCCCGTTCTCGTAGCAGTATTTTCCATTCTGGAAAAAGCCAAGGACTACATGAAAACAGCATCCCTGACAATGAAACTGGGAGGAAAGAAGACAAAAGAGAACGCAGACAGTTTGAGGCTGAGGATTTTGTAAGTTTCTCATAATTTTAATAAAACAATGTTTGTGCAAGTGCCATTTCAGGATCAGGGCACTTCTAGTTTTTTTTTGTTGTTGTTTTTATATTAGTACAGGTAATTTTCATTTTTTTTATTATTATTTCTTATTTTTGTTTTTTCAAGACAGGGTTTCTCTGTGGCTTTGGAGCCTGTCCTGGAACTAGCTCTTGTAGACCAGGCTGGGCTCGAACTCACCTGCCTCTGCCTCCCAAGTGCTGGGATTAAAGGCGTGCTCCACGTATAGGTAATTTTCTGTAGGATCATCCTAACAGGTGCTTGTTCAGTTGTGGGTATTTTGTATTGCCTCAGGGTTTTATGCTTCAGCCCAGGCTGAGTTGAGCTACTATATTTTAAAGTTGTCTACTCTATTTTAAAATTCGTATTTTGTAAGGAATCACACTTTCTTTTTATTACCTTTTAGTTTTGTTTGTGTGCTTTTAAGTGTGTTAGTGTAAGCCACAGTGTGTTGTGGAGGTCAAGATATGTTGGCTTTTTGTTTTATTGAGACTGGGTCTCAGTTTGTAGCACTGAACTTCCTGGAACTTACCATGTTGACAAGGCTGCCAGTTTCAGAGAATTAAAAGGGGCAAGACTCATTCTGAATTTGGACATTGTGGGCTTGGGACTCATGGAATAAAGGAGTTACTCCCCCTTTTTTGTTTCCCGCTCCCATGATGTTAAAATTTCACTGTTGTATAATGACTTTCCTACTCTAGTGAGCTGAGCTTTCTGAAACCATGCACTAAAATAAACATCTCCTTCTCTATGTTAATTTTCTAGGATATTTAGTCATGGCCACTAATATAATAAAAAAGGCAAATATAATACCTTGACTGTGGAATTAATGAAAGAATGTATACAGTGTGCTAAACGTTTCACCATCTAACTCTTAATTGCCTTAGAACTCACAGAATAGACCAGACTGGCCTTGAACTCACTGCCTGTCCGTACCTACTTTCCACATGCTGACATTAAGAGCATAGGTTACCTCACACAACCTCCAGAGAATAGCTTCAGGGAGTTGGTTCTCTTTCTATAATATGTGTTGAGGTAATAGAACTCAGGTTTTCGGATTTGATAGCAGGCACCTTTACCTCCTGAGCCATCTCCCCTTGCCACTTTAAAGGGATATTTTTGGTGACCAATTTTGCCCTTAAAGCAATTCCCTTTCTCCTTCAGAATTCCCACCCCTTTCAGAATCTTTTGGCATATTTATGTTGTTTTCATTCCTTAAGAAAATTGAATACTTTACTTTAGAACTAGTAGCCTTGTGAGTTCAGTGGCTTATTTACAAGTGCCTCATAATCATTCTCACTCATGCGCGCGAGCACACACACACGTGTGCACACACAGACACACAGTCTTGAAAAGGTATTTTGCTAAGATGGGGTTTTACTATGCTGCCCGGGCTTGTCTGGAACTTAAGGCTCATGTGATTCTCCTGAGTTAATGAAAACAAGTTTTCATTTTTTTTCTTCTTAATCTCAGTATGTGTCTTCTAAACACTGTGCTTCTTAAGTTATAGAAAAATGAACCCAGTAACAGTCTTACTTTGGGTTTTGTTGTTATGTTGTTTTGAGTTAAGGTTGTGTAGCCTAGGCTGGCCCCACACTTACTATGTAGCTGAGGATAATTTTAATTGTTGATCTTCTGTCTTCATTTCTTAAGTGTGCTCGGCTCTGATTCATTCCTGATAATTTAAAATTCATATGTTGTGTAAGTAGAGAATCAGCACTTTTTATATATTATTACATACTATTTCTTAGTATGTATTTGAGTGACTATTTAGTCTGTTGCTGTTCATGGCATGCAGAATATATAGTTTAATATTACAGGCAGAATCTGTGTTCTCATTGAGCCTAGTAGGAAGCCTCAACATCAAATGAAAATAACTTGTATTTTGCAGAGAATTTGAATAGGAGGTGACTGAGTAGCTACTTAGGTTAGGGAAATCTAGAGAGGTTTCTTTGTAACATTGAATCTGGAACTTAACTGATCAGAAGGAACAAGCATTTCCAGCACCTAAAAACTGAGAGTGTGTGTAGCTCAGGCTGGGACATGTGCTTTGTATGTATAAGACCTGGGGTGCAATCCCCAGCACCACAAAAACTAAGACAAAACCTGGGAGGAAGAAAGGATGAATTTTAGTTCTTAAATTATTCCAGTGGAAGACTAGTGACAAAAAAGTAATGCTTTGTTTGAGTACTTTGATAACCAAAGACAAGGTATTTGGACATTTTTGGCTGCATTTCAGGTAGCTCAAGGGAAAGAATTTGATGGATTGGGTTTAGGGCATGGGAGTGGTTAGGGGAAATGAAGAGGAAATGATTTGGTTTAGGTGTTCTTATCAAGTAACATTGATCATTGCTGAATCTTAACCATTTGAATGGTCTGTTTTTTCCACTTGATGATCACCAGATAATTTAACTTACATCATCAAACTGGGATAATAGTGGACTCTCATGGTGCATTAAACAATGTAGTGAGGGGCTGGAGAGATGGCTCAGTAGTTACTCGAGCACTGACTGCTTGCTCTTCTGGAGGACTCAGGTTCAATTCCTAGAACCCTCGTGGTATCTCACAACTGTCTGTAGTACCAAATTTGGAATATATGCAAGCAAAATACCAATGCACATAAAAATTATTAGAAAATGAAACTGTAGTGAATTATACACATCGCATATTGTAAGCTTTTAAAATTTCTTAATTTAGGATTATAATAAAATTATATCATTTCCCCCTACTCATCCTCTCATGTAAACCACCTTCTCTTTTTTTAAATTCATGGCCGTTTGTTATGCATGTATGAGAAAGAGAGAGGAAGGGAGAGAGGAGGTTCCTTAGTATATAAATATATCCTGCTCTATCCATATAATGTTACCTGTTCCATTAGTTTATCCAGTACTAAATGGCTAGCTCTGAACACACACACACACACACACATATATGTATATGTGGATATATATAAAGCTCTTAGTAAAACTAATGGCTGACAGGTATGGTGGCAGAGACAGAATGATCTCTGAGTTTGTGGCCAGCCAGGGATGCAAAGTCAGACACTGTTCCCCCCCCCCCCCCAAAAAAAAACCAACCCCACCCTAATTGCTGCTATTTTATTATCTCTCACTTCCAGTCCTAGGATAGTGGTGATCAGTTATTGTAACTTTAGGTCTGGAGTATAGACATAGTTTATAGTTAATATATATAAACTATACAGATTACAGTAGTATATTTGATACTATCATGTAATTAAGAAAAGGATATCTAGCCTTTACGCTTATTTCTCTTTCTTTAGTTGTTTTCTGTGAAGGAATTAGGTGTACGGGTTTGCATATATATATTCTTATGGGGCTTTATAGTAATGTTAGTTCCATGCTAATAATAATTCATTTCTGTGCTTAATTAAAAGTACTTGTACTTGGGTTCATTTTGTTCATTATAAATGTTAAGTGTCTTCTTTAAGGAAGTCAGGCTGTGTTGCCAGATAATATGAAAAATAACCTCTGGTATACTGTAAAGTTACTCTAAAGAAACTGTAAGTCTTAGGATTCTAGAGTAAACATCTACCAAGATTAGCTTTAGAGTACCATTAATGCTCTTAATTCTTCTTTCTTTCGTTTTTTTGTTTTGTTTTGTTTTGTTTTTTGGTTTTTCGAGACAGGGTTTCTCTGTGGCTTTGGAGCCTGTCCTGGAAGGAACTAGCTCTTGTAGACCAGGCTGGTCTCGAACTCACAGAGATCCACCTGCCTCTGCCTCCCGAGTGCTGGGATTAAAGGTGTGTGCCACCACCACCCGGCTTCTTAATTCTTTTGAATAATCCTTAGCATCCTTTGAAATAAATGTCATACTTTGCTTTGAGAATGTGTGTTTGCTTTGTTTCTTTTTTGACATGCAAGTTACAGAAAAAGTAGCATACAGCTGTATTTAGTTCCTTCTGTTGTTTCTTTGAGACAGGCTATCATGTAGCCCAGGCTATCCTCAGTCTCATTATGTATTCGGGATGACATTCTGAATTCTCTTGCCTCATCCTCCCATTGATAAAACACCTGGTAGAATTGGTGAAGAGTATAATTTTTATCTTTTGTCATAATTGTATATTGCAGAAAGCATACTTCTGACTGGGGTTTTTCATTTGCTGCTGTCTTGCTCCACTTTGAACTAAAGCCATTGTTCCCTATCCTTTCTAAGAAGCAGCTACTCTAGGGGCCAGTAGATATCTTGGCTTTGTGGGTTTTTTTGTCTTTTGGTAGATAGTGTTTATTATTTAACTAGGCCTGGCATATATTAGACCAGCACTTTACTAGCATGCTACATTTCTACCATGTGTCTTTGTTGTTCACTTTATTCCGGATGCTCTCCTAATAGTTAGGTGAAGGTAAAGATTCTCTTTTTCTCCAAAAACAGACATTTCAATGGTTAGCAGAGAATATCGAAAGAAAGTTTATGGAGAATTAGTTATTATAACTAAGAACTGATGATACATGTTCCTCAGTTATAAGATGTGTAACCCTGTGTTTTCTTCAAAGGACCACAGTTATATGCCTTGGTACATTTTTAAATTTAATTTTCTTTCAGCCATCTTTAAATCCTGAATATGAGAGAGAACCAAATCAGAATAAATCTTTAGCTGCGGGTGTATGGGGTAAGTAATGTTTTAACTATTTTTTTTTATGAGGTACAGAATATATTGTATTTGTAGGTTGCCTTTTTTAAAAAAAAGTATAAAGTAGGGTACAGTAAAACTATTTAATAATAATTACATTTAATTTGCTAAGTTGCTGAAGTAATACTTTTAAAAGGAAGGAATTTGGGGTATAAATTTGAATTGAAATACTTAACTTACACATGCCAGTGTCATTAAGTATTTGCTTTTTAAGAATGATTCTAGGTTAATGCAGTTTTGAGAGCAGCCTTGATAATCTCAGATAACTCAGTATATAGTTTAAATTTTTAGTTTTTTATAATTGAAATTTGACTAACTGGGAAAATAAGTATTTCTAGTAACACGAAGTTAATCTTATGTATGAAAATGGTTTTGTGTAGCTGTTTAACTAAGTGTATAGATTTTCCTTTGATTAGTCTATATTAGAAATTATTTGATACAATTTTTAAAGCTTAATGAGAGTTTCTGGTAAATAACTCCCTTTAAAACTGCTGAATTTAATTTGATAATATCTTACAGAAGAAATTGCACTCAATAGTACAAATTAGAAAGTTTTAAAAGATTTAAGTGAAGTTTAAAATAATGGAAATTTTGTAAGATTTTTGAAAAATAAACTTGAATTTGATACCAAATTAAACGTGCTATCCATTTTTAAACTTGTACACATGTTCAGTTGTAATTTTTTTAATTGAAAACCAACAGCCTACTAAACAAAAGGATTGTGGCTTATGATAGCATGCTAGTCCTAATGATAATGGCATTATTTTAAACTTTGCCACTTCCTGTGCTAGTCTTAATTGTATTTATGGGTTAAAACTGGGAAATTATTTTGCTTTCTTTTGATCTCCCTTTTTATTTAATGGCTTTTGAGGGTGGGGGAGGGGGTGGTCAGACATTTTTGTTAGAACCATGTGAATGGCATTGTTTTTTCTGTATTGCAAATTAGTATTTCTACCACTCTCCCCAGGCCTACACGCCCAGACACACACATACCCAACCAAAAAAATCTCCCAAGCTCCTCTCTTAGGTATGTTTCCTTATTATTCAGTTTTTCTGGGAACAACTGATTGCATAAGAATATAGAATCTCCTGAAAAGTGTTAAATAGAATTTCTAAGAAATTAGGAGTAATTTGGATTTTAGTGGAATGAAAGTAAATTTTAAAAGTCAAGAATATCAGCATTTGTCATATAAACTATAAGATACTAATGTGGTACTGTCCTTGGTTGACTTATTCTTAGAAATGATTTAAAGACAAAGACAGTTTTGAAAACTAGGCTAAAATGTATTAGTATAAAGATTTTGGTTCTGCTGTTTCAGAGTTGATTTAAGGATTTTGAATACTAGTGGAAAAGATTTAAAATGGGAGGTAAACTCTTTGATTTGTTTAGGTAAACTAAGATGTGTCTGCATTAAAAACAAAACAGAAGGTTAATTGTGAAATGGTTACTTGTTAAATTTCTAGTACTTCCCGTAGGAATACAATAAAACTCTTCATTGTATCACACTGCACTATTCTTTCTCATTTTACACCCTGGGCTCCCAAGTATGCTTTTCCTCATAGCAACATGTAGAATAGCTATGTTCCTGAGGAAGATGAGAGGATTTTAGCAAAGACTTCAATAGAACTTTTCTAGTGATACTTCCAGGTAAGCAAAAATTTACTAACAAAACTTCAGTGTACATAAAAAGAAAAAAAGGTTTGTTTCCCAAACTATGACTTTGTCAGTCATACTTGGGGTCTGTTAACATAATACTCCTATTTAAAAAAAATGACTTGAGGAAAATTAAGCCATTTAAAATAAAGTTATTACCTAAGTATATTTTTGCTTGGGATTTAGCTGTCCTTAATTGGGAACACCTTCATCCAAGCTTTCTGTGCTCAAGACTTCCATACTGTTTTTGTCTTAAACCAGTTTATAGCTATTTGGTAGAAAAGATTAATGACTGTTAAGTAATCTCTGTGTTCTTAATTACATAATAGCAATTCAGGATACTTGGCAGTGTGTTACTAAGAATTTTACAATGATTGTGTTACCTTTTTTTGGAGGTTGAGGAACAAGGAACAAGATGAGTGTTTGTTTGTACCAGAAATCTAGGACACTGTCGATAGACACACTTGCGAAGTTTCAGAAGTACTAATAGACGATGCTTTGTGCATGTCACCAGGACCAGGACTGTTTTAACTGTCAGTCCTTAAGATAGGAAGTCATGCAAGAATGTTTTACGTAATGTAGTCGTCTCGTCAGCATTCATATTTGTGTGTATTTGATAATATGATGACCTTCTAGGTTTTGCTCATGGCTGATATAAATAGTACTTTTAAAGTATAAGATATATTATTATTAAAATATTTTTGTTTAGCTTTCTAAACCTAAGCTTATTACAACCGCCCCCCCCCCCGTTGTTTTGTTAGCTAGTGAACTGTAACATAGATTGGACCATACAGATTGAGAAATGAAATTGCACTAAACAGAGTATAATGTTTTGACAACCAGTGAAGTCTTTTTTTTTTTTTTAAGAAGCAATTAAGGGAGTATTGGTGATAGATCATTTTGCTTGAATATTGGAAAAACATTCCTTTACTATCTGTCTTGTGAAAAAACTGACAATTTTGGCATTGTAGGAAAAGGGGAAGGCTGAGTGGGAGAAGTTAATGGAATATGAGTAGAGAGTTTGAGGAAAATAAATCTTCAGTCAGATATAAGACTTACTTTGGTGGGTGTGATGGTACAGACTTACAATACTAATAGGAAGCACAAACAGAAAGAAGGGTAAAATTTAAAAAGGAAAGACATTTCAGTTTCTTACCATAGGAGTTGTTTACATTTGCAAAGCTTTCCCACTCATCCACCTCCAGACAGGGTCTTAATGAGCTTGAATTCTGATCTTTAAGCGTGTTCTTTATATGTCTAAAGTAGGAGACCTCATAAAGGAAAGACACGGTGTCTGTTGATAGTAATGTAAAGTTAACAGTGTTAACTTTAAAAGTGATTAAAACAGATTTGTTAAAGAACATTCAAACAGCAAAAATCAGTGATAATGTTTAGCAGATTGTTTTTCTCTGTAAAAATAAGTGCTACAATAGGAAATTGAGTAAACGAAAACTATAATGAAAGACAGAAAAAGAGATTGAACCAGTGAATTGAGTTGTTCAGGCTCTTTATCCAGCTCATCCTCAAATGTTCAGTCTTTCCTGGCTCATCTACCTGAGTTCTTTTTATTATTTTTAGCAATATTCTAATTTTTTTCTGAAAAATTTAAGCCAGTTTTCATCCTTTGATTAAAGAAATTTAAAAACTTATCCTTGTGGGCTGGAAAGATGGCTCACTGGTTAAGAGTATTCACTGCCAGCCTCTTGCAAAGGTCCTGAGTGGCTCACAACCATCTATAATGAGATCTGGTGCCCTCTTCTGGCCTGCAGGCATACGTGGAGGCAGAACACTGTATATAATTCTTGTATTGGTAGGTAGAAGAAAGGGCATACATGACAAGACATCAATAAAAAGTTACTTTATTGTAAGATGAACTATTTAGGATACTAGAAGGAAATAATACGAAAATTTAAAACACATTACCTTTATAGTTTTAGAATAGAATTCATTAACAGTTGACAGAGATCTGAGATAGTATTTTAATCTAGAAACTTACATAACAAAGATATGTAAGAATTGAGAAATAGCCTAAAGATATAAATAATAAAATAGTAAGTACTAAATAAATGAATGTAAGTTAAGTATACAAATTAGTTTTTCTGTCACTCCTTCCATTACTTGCAGGTCATTATTGCAGTAAGAGCACCCCTCTCTCTTTGAGACTATTTGACACAGGGTCTTACTTTGTAGCCTTGGCCACTTGTAAACTTGGCCACTGAGGCCAGAAAAGAATGTTGGGTTCTCTGCTTTGTCATTCTCCACATTATTTGTTTGAAGTGAGTTATCTCACTGAGCCTGGAGCAAAGCTGACAGTCAGTGGTCCTCCTATCTGCTCCCTCAATGCTGGGATTACAGGCACACATGGGGCCACACCAGCCTTTACATAGGTGTTAGAGGTTTGAACTTTGGTCTTTATGGTTGCACAGTGAGCACTCTGACCGACCCACTGAGCCATCTCTCCAATCCTAAGAGAACTTCCTTTAAAAATTGTATCTATTATTTTGTGGTTGCTTGCTTAGAAATGGCAGTGGCATGTGTGTAGAGGTCAGAGGACAACTTGTGGAGGTCAACTTCTCTCTTTCCAACATGTGGATCCTTGGGGATCGAACTCAGTTTTTTTCAGGTGTTATTACCTGCTGAGCCATCTCACTGGCCTCAAGAAAATTTTAACTGGGCAACTTTTGAATATTTTATCCAGAATAGCTTTATAGGATATAGATATCCTTGCATGTTTCTCTTGTAATTTTTTCTTCTCTTACATTTAAGTTCTAGGGAAAGCATACCTTTTTGAGTTGTTACAGTATTGAAAATAGCTTATGCCCTTTGTATTTTTAAAGTATTTTGTATACTTTAAATATAAAAATTTATAATAGTTATAAAACTATACTGTATCTTATAAATGAAAGGCAACTTCTAGCCGGGCGGTGGTGGCGCACGCCTTTAATCCCAGCACTCGGGAGGCAGAGGCAGGCGGATCTTTGTGAGTTCAAGACCAGCCTGGTCTACAAGAGCTAGTTCCAGGACAGGCTCCAAAGCCACAGAGAAACCCTGCCTCGAAAAACCAAAAAAAAAAAAAAAGAAAGGTAACTTCTATAAAGTTATGCGATAAGGTTAGAGCTACTTGGAAGTTAGTATTAGAGTTCGACAGTCATGTACAAAACCCTATTTTCTTGCACCCCGATACTTTAAATACTTAAAACATAACACAGTATAGAGTTCTCTTCACTCTAATTCCCTGTCATCTTCTGGTACTTTTGTCATCTCTTACTTTTGCTGATTTTTCTTCTGAGAGCGACTTCTTAGGCTTCACCTTTCTAATTTATAGGGCATTCCATCATTCTTTGCCCTGAGGACCTCATTGAAGAAACACACAGAATATTTCTTGCTTCAAGGAATCCAATTTTAGGAAAGGTGACTTTGTAGTCAGAATCAACTTGAGGATCGAAGAAACAATTATCTATCCTCTGTCTTCTCTGTCTCTTACTGTTCTTATCCTACAGCCCCTTTTCCAGTTAGGGTCTTAGCATGTAATACATACTGATGTGTACCTTCACAAATTCTGGGTTTTCAGGCATGTTCACAATACATATCTTGTTTCTACTTTTAAAATTCAGTCCTTAATGTATAAAAAGATATTTTTTCATGTCTTCAACCTGTGTCAAACCCATTTTCTTGCCATTTAAACACATACAATAATTGTGAATTACATAATTTTGCCTGGAAAAAGTTTTTTCTTCTACCATATCTTGATATTTTCATTTAATTTCATTGCTTCTGAGAGTCCACAGGGCAGATTATTCTCAGCTGTTATATTTCTCTGTGCACATTCTATACTGAAACTTTTGCCTTCACATCTATATCTAGCAGTGTATACTGATCATTCCTTTGCTGCTACACAGTTTATTTGGTTTCCTTGCCCGTTGCACTAACTTAATATGGAAGAATCTATGAGGGAAGGAAGATGAACTTAGTTGCTTAGCCATATTGAACCAGAGGTCACCAGTCATATACTGATTGAAATGTTCTTGTTTCAAAGCCTGATGTCTGCAATGATACCTTTTAAAAATAAGTTATGCCTCAGATTCCTTGGTGTTATTTAAAGGCTAAGATATTGTCTTATATTTAATTTTAGTTCTCTCCTCCAAAACACTGAATTCTAACCACTGGACTACTAGGAACACCCCACCCCCACCCCCATTGTAAGATGAGAACATACTATGTTCCTAAAGCCATGTTGGTCCTCCTGGGCACAAGCAATCTCCCATCTCCTTTTTTTTTTTTAAAAAGTGTTGGACCTATAAGTGCCATCATGATTGGTTTCAAGAACCTTTTTGTTAGAAGGAATCAAGCAGGGTCTCAGTTTTAGCACAAGTAGGCCTCACTCATTATCTTTTTGATATATACTGCTATATCTAGCCAAGTGCTTGGTTATTTATTTCTATTATATTTTTATTAAAAGTCATTGAAACAGTAGAATGTCTAGTGTTCTTCATTGTTCTCTATTTGAAATCTTCATTCCCATTTTTGGTTTCTTTGACTTTATTGTGTAATAATATCTTCAGTAAAACTATACCTTGATGTCATACTTTGTTCTTGTGTGCTTGAATTTTATTTTTTAAGCTATTAAGTCTTTTTAGGTACCAAAATATGGGATATTTTCCTTAGTAATTAAACATATATTTAATTTTTAGTACAGTAGCCCTCTTCATTTTGTTCTAAGTCTTCATTCTTTATCATTCAGTATGGCAGTAGCTGATAAATCAGTTTTATCTTTTGGAGAGTTTGAAGTCTTAGATGAACTGAGTCTCTTCAGGTTTCCTAGGAGTACTTTCAGTTTTGTTAAGAGGATTCAGTAGGAAGTTGATAGTTTGGAGTCAGTGTATCAGCACAAACATCTACCCAGCTCATTAATTTATAAAGTATGCCATTAAAATCTGAGCTAATTTAAATTTAGATTTTTTCAGAGATTTTGATATGAGTTAACTATTGTAAATCTAATTATGAATCTGATACTTCCAGAATTTTTTTGTAAGGGATGAAGGACATACTTCATTGTGACAATGATGAGACTGTTTAATATCTCTTTGATTATACATACAAATTGATTAAATTCCAGGAAAAATGTTTCATGTTTTTAGCAAGTACATAGTTTTAAAAACATCTTCATTTAGCAGCTATTCTCTGGACTGACTTTAGAAAACTGGCCTCACATAGTACCTTAAGAAATATTATATGGACTGTAAATATTGGAGTGAATTGGTATTATGAAGATTATTTTTAGCTAATAGTTGATCTAATAGACATTTAGAAGTGTTGAGATTGTGGGTCCTTGCTCATTGATTATAAATTTTGTTAGTATAATGAAGGAATTGAAGAATAGGAAATTTTGAATTTTTAAGACTGGCTTAAGGGGAGACTAGAAATGTTATATAGAAATGAAAAATTTTAAAGTTTTTTTTAAAATGAGTGAAAATTTATAGATTTTTGTTTTCTAATTATATCTTTCAGCCTGCAGTCATCTGTATTAGTAGGCATTGCCTATTATGTTTTAGCTTTATTTCTTAAGCTGGAATTTGACTTTACTCACTTAGATCATTTCACCCCAGACCAACTGAACTATATTTTAAAATGCAGTTAAGGTTTTGTTGGGATTATTTATCCTAAAATTTGAAATTGTATATAACACATATTTATGCTTTATTTATGCAGAATATCCCCCGAATCCTAAATCTAGAGCTCCAAGAATGCTGGTCATTAAGAAAGGTAATACAAAAGACTTACAGCTATCTGGATTCCCAGTAGCAGGAAACCTTCAATCACAGCCAGTTAAGAATGGAACTGGTCCGAGTGTTTATAAAGGCTTAGTCCCCAAACCTGCTGTTCCACCTACAAAAGTAAGTCCTTGCATTTAAACCAAATTTGTTATAGATGTCCGATTTGTGAAACATCACCCCACACTCAGTTACTCTATGCACTTTGACCAGTTGCTGGTGTTTTTTTTTTTTTTTTTTTTTTGGTGGCAGTCTCTATCTGCTGTAAAAAGAACACACACACACAGCTTCTAAACACAACACACACACAGTTTGTTTGTTTGTTTTTTTAAAATTTCTTTGTATTTTGCTTAGGAAGTAGAGAATTAAATTTTTATAGTTTCTGCTCCGTTGGATCGACTAGAGTTTATTTGCGTGGTATGTGTATTATACTGGTTTACTTGGTGCTCAGTTTTAAGTTTTTGAAAGGTTCATGAGTTTTATTATAAGACAAAGAAATCCCTCTTACAGAATTTTGAAAATAACTGATTTAGATGAAAAAATTTGTTCTATTAGTTGAAAAATCACACGTTTTGTGTGTAGTTGTATGTGTACCTGTTAAAATGCACAGGTGGAGGTCACAGAACTTTTAGGAGTCTTCTACCTGTAGGCTACAGGGATTAGACTCAGGTTTGGAGTCAAGGTGCCTTTATTCACTGAGCCATCTTTGTTACCATCATCATCGTCATTGTTTTGTGTTTTTGATAGAGTCTCTATAAAACTTTAGCTCACTTAGAGTCACTGTGTAGAGGAGCCTCCAATTTACAGAGATCTTCTTGTTTCTGTCTCCAGAGTGCTGGGATTAAAGGCATGTGCCAGCACACCTGGGTTCCTTTTATTATTTTTAAATCATGTGTATGAGCATGTCTGTGTGTAAGTATGTGCGGGTGCCTGAAGAGGCCAAGATGTTTTACAAGTTTGTGAGCTGAACTTGGATTGTCTACAAGAGCTGCTGAGCCATTTCTTGAGCCCCAGATTTAGATGTTTTTATTGCATATTAAACCTCTATTTTATTTGTAGAAAAAGATACAGAAAGCCATACCTGTAATCCTAACACTGAGAGGCCTGATAAGGAGAATAGTGAGTTCTAGGCCAGTTCCTGGGCTGTATAGATGAATGCTGTCTCTGCAAAGCAGCAGCAACAACAAAAATCTAGTAATAAAACAAAAGTTATGAAAGTCAAAGAACCATGGAGAGGTGGTGAAAGTAGTGTAAAGTTACTTAATAGCTATATTCAATCATTGTTTACTGTGTTCACCTTTTCTATTTTCATAAATTTCTTATTGGTAACTACTGATTCTTGTGTTTTTCTTTAGCCTACACAATGGAAAAGTCAAACTAAAGAAAACAAAGTTGGGACTTCTTTTCCTCATGAATCTACATATGGTGTTGGCAACTTTAATACCTTTAAGTCAACAGCCAAGAGTATTAGTCCATCAACAAATTCAGTGAAAGAGGTATGCCACTGAACATTTTTTGAGGAGTGTTTGTTTTAAATCCCCACCACCACCATCACCACCACACACACACACACACGGTTTCACTGTGTAATCCTGGCCATTCTGGAACTCATGGACATCTCCCTGCCTCTACCTCCCGAGTGTTGGGATTAAAGGTGTGTGTTACCACCACCTGGCTGAGGAATGTATTGTATTTAAAAGTAAAAGATGGGGTATTGCTGTATGACCCAGGTTAGTCTGGAGCTCCTGTTCATAAATGACTATTCTTCCCAACTTCTTGATTAGTTTGTGCTGTGATGCCCATTTGCTTAATCCTGGCAATTTAACAATTTATTAAATACATAGATTCATTAAAGATGAGATGCTTTAATTTTTTTCAGTGAATTTAGTTCAAACACGTTAAAATAGTTGCGGTTTATTTGGTGCTTGTGGGAGTTTCACTGTACTATTAATATTAAACTTGTTTTATTTCTGTGGACTAGAAATTGCTATCATACAGTTCTAACATTCAGATTTTGTTTGTGTTTTACTGCTTAAAACATCAAGAGAAATGAAAAGTCAATATCATTTCCCCCTTCTCTTCCTCTCACACTAATCTCTGGGGAAATCCAATGCAGTGACAAATCCTATTTCCATAAATGATTATAAAGTCTTACTGGAGGTGTTTCAGATCCCCAGCACTCTGTAGCATGGCCAGCAAAGTTGTTTTTTATGTGCTGTGTAAATAAAGCCAAGTTTTATATTTTAAGTTCTGTTGGTTATCTGACCTTCATTACCTTTGAAATAAGAAAGTTCTTGAGGTAAACCATTTAATGGCAAAGAAAAATATAGTTAGAAGTTTATTCTTAGCTCTGCTTTAAAATCAATTTCACCTTATAAATACGTGTAAGATAAAAAGCTGTGGTAATAGTGAACTTTATTTTGATATTATCTAGTTACATATTGACCAGTATTTCTGAATTTCCCATTTAGTGTAATCGTTCAAATTCCTCTTCGCCTGTTGACAAGCTTAATCAGCAGCCTCGTTTAACAAAACTGACACGAATGCGCAGTGATAAGAAGAGTGAATTTTTGAAAGCATTGAAAAGGGACAGAGTAGAAGAGGAACATGAAGATGAAAGTCATGCTGGCTCAGAGAAGGTAATTGAAATCACAGTGATTCTTGATTTTTAAACTACATGGGTAAATATTTAGAACCTTGATAAACTCTAAAACTTTTATCTTTGGTTTCCCTCCTGCTAAGCCCATGCCAACAGGTTCTTGTCTTCTTCAGGTGAATATTTGAGGGTTTATATAGCCCAGGCTGATCTTAACTCTCTGCACTTGAGGTACCTTTGAACTTCTTAACTCTCTTGCTTCCACCTCATGGAAGCTGGTCACGTCACACCTGGTTTGGGCAGACGTATTTGTGATAGGCATAACACTGATGTTAGAGTAAGGTCAGCTCTGTACATTGTCTCTGATGTGCTTGACTTTGTCATTGTTCTGTGCAATCACTGAATATTAGAAAGGAGCTCTGCTTTCTAGTTTGATTCAGTTTTGAGGAGCCCCAGCAGGAAATGGAAAAGGCAATAGTGCGTTCAGAGCCTCTAATCCCATGGTTCCTTCCTGTGTGCATATTCAGCAGGTTACCTCCTTGATTCCCTTCCTATCGATGATCTCATGGTTTGTCTTTTCCTTCAGACGTCTTGGTGGCAACAGCTTTATAGATAATTAACCAATCTGACCTCGATTCTTTGGGTTCCTATTTTGAAATTGCAGTTAAAAAGAAATCATCTCCCTATAAAGAAGCCAGCTTTCTTTTCCTCCCTCAAATATTTCTCATTGTCCAGGCCGACATAGAATTTATAATCCTTTGCCTTAGACTTACAATCAGATGCTGAAAAGACAGGTGTGCATGGCTATGCCTGCACACAAATTTATACTGTTTACCATGGTACATGTCTATAATTCCAGTACTCTGTAGACTGGAGCAGGAGGTTTCATGCAAGAATGAGTTTAGCAGGGACTATATAGCAAGTACCAGTTGTATAATTATATACTTTTTCTTTTCCTTCATCTTTATCCTTTTGGCCTCTATTTTTGTGAAAATGCCTTTGAAATTTAATGATTAATAATTGAAATTAATGTATTTTTCATGAGAATCTAGATAGGTTATGTTAGTTGTCAGTAACTTCTTTAGAACTCACTCTTTATTTTTTAAACTCCCTAAAAATCAGGATGACGACTCATTTAATTTGCATAACAGCAATAGTACTCATCAAGAAAGAGATATAAACAGAAACTTTGATGAAAACGAAATTCCACAAGAGAACGGCAATGCTTCAGTGATTTCTCAGCAGATCATTCGTTCTTCAACTTTCCCACAAACTGATGTTCTTTCCAGTTCACTTGAGGCAGAACACAGGTTAGTAATTACTTTTACTTTTTAACCGGCATTATCAGTGTTCAAGAATTTTATCAAGTTTGAGTGATTGATAGGCTGATGCTGTGTACTGGATCTAGGTTCTTACTTGTTCTATACATGTGCTATAGTCTGAACCCTTAATTTTCTCTCATATTCTCTCTCTCTCTCTCTATCTTACCATATAACCTCGACCAACCTGGAATTCAGTTTGTAGGCTAGGCTTGAGTTATGCCTGGCACTGCCTCCTGAGTGCTGGAATAAAAGATGTGTCTCCATACCTAGTCCTAATTTGCTTGCATTTAACATGTTTATTAAAAATAAGTATGACTTGTTGTTAAATGGGTTTTTTTTTTTTTTTTAAAACATTTATAGTTGTGTTTCCATTTTGGTTTAGTCATTCCACCCTGATTTACATAATCACTGATCTAATTTCTATATGGATTTGACTGCTGAACTTCTTTCTTCTCCCCTACTTCTTAAGTGTTACAAAATAATTCATGTATAAGTTGTTGTTCTTTTCCTTTGTTTGTTTTGTGAGCATTAAGAAATCATTTCGGCCTGGCGGTGGTGGTGCATGCACTCGGGAGGTAGAGGCAGGCGGATCCTTTGAGTTCGAGACCAGCCTGGTCCACAAGAGCTAGTTCCAGCGCAGGCTCCAAAGCCACAGAGAAACCCTGTCTCGACAAACAAAACAAAACAAAAAAAGATACAAATAAAATATCACCTCATTGGGCAGTTTATTTTTACTTACTACCAAATATCTACTTGGTTAATAACTCATTTTTAAGAAAATAAACTCAGAAGTCCTTTTATATTTTAGGGACTATTAATCAGACTGTGGATTGTGTTTTCTTGTACAAAGTTTAAGTTGTGTTACCCAGGTGAAGCTCTAAATTAAACTTTCCTCCCTTTCAGATTATTAAAGGAGATGGGCTGGCAGGAAGACAGTGAAAATGATGAAACATGTGCTCCCTTAACTGAGGATGAAATGAGAGAATTCCAAGTTATTAGTGAACAGGTAAGGAAACCTAAACCTTTTAGATTTACTCTTAAAACAGCCCTTCCTTAAGTAGAACAGCCAGTAAACACTGGTGGTAGGGAATCCTACTAGTTTTATTTATTCAGGAGTTTACTAGCCATCATACCATAGGCCAGAATTCCCCTTCAGACAAATCTGCAGTGATGATTGTGTGCACAGTGTCTGGGCAAACAATGCTTATAATATTTTGTTATCTAGATCTTTAATTTGGTTCTTGATTTGACAGGGGTGACAAGTTTTAATTAACTTTGCCTTTGATCCTTTCCAACAAGAATAATCAATACTCTAAACCATCTTATTTTAGGTTTATATACATTCCTTTCTGAAAAAGTATTAGGAAAAATTTGATATAGAGCATCAAAAAGTTATTTTTCTAAATCTGTTATAGATTTAAAAACAGTTTTGGTTAAAATGAATTTAGTATTTTCCTCATTGTACTTCTAAAATTTAAAAATTAGCACATAAAATTTACTAATTTAACATTCTATCCCACCTCCACATTCAGCTCAGTGACTTAACTGCATTCATATTGTTTGATAGCCATTACCACTACCCGTCTACAATTTTTTTTTATTCTGTGTGTGTGTTCCCAAACATTAACTCAGTAGCACTAAGTGATAATTTTCTGTTCCACTAGTCCTGAAACTACTCTTTTGATTTCTGTTTGTATGAACATGGTGGTTTTCCATGCCTCGTGTACATGTAATCATAATACTATTTGTCTTATTTCTTCTGGCATTATAACCTCAAGGTTTGTATATGTAGCACTTTTTGGGATACGGCTGAGTAGTATTCCACTATTTGCATGTATCCGTATATTGTTGATCTGTTAATAGACACTTGGATTGCTTTTACCTTCTGGCTGCTATGAATAATGCTGCTATGATAATAAGTGTAGACGTTCTTGATTTCAGTGTGTGTGTGTGTCTACAGTAGAATTGCTACTGAAGGAAATGTTGGGTGTGTGTATGTGTCTACAGTAGAATTGCTACTGAAGGAAATGTTGGGACCAGGTGACATTAGCTCAGCAGTTCAATGCACTTAGCACCAAACCTGATATGGCTCAGCAGTTAAGAGCACTGACAGCTTTTCCAGAGGACCTGGGTTCAATTCCCAACACTCATATGGCAGCTAAAAACTGTAACTCCAGTTCCAGGGGATCTTGGCACCCTTACACAGACAAACATGCAGGCAACACACCACATAAAAACAAGTCTTGCACACACTGAATAAATGTTTAAAAGAAAAAGTTTTTTATGTGGTTGATTTATGTGGCTGAGCAAGTGTCCTTGTGGTATGATAGAAAATCCTTTGGGTGTTTGGTGTTTGCCTGAGTGGTATTACTTAAATGACCCCAATTCTTCTTCTGTAAAACATGAATAGCATGTTAGGTACTATTCAGGGCTTGTGAGTCTTTGAGACTTTGGAACAAAGTATGAAATTGACAGCACCTTGATATGTAATAGATACAAGTTGAAAGATGTGGAAATAGACAAATCAGAAGTATTTAAGGAGTGCAACTTAAAAAACAACAGTTTATCACAAGATAAGTGTTCTTTTTTAATATATAAATTAATTTATTATGTATACACATGCCAGAAGAGGGCACCAGATTTTACCATAGATGGTTGTGAGCCACCATGTGGTTGCTGGGAATTGAACTCAGGAATTCTGGAAGAACAGTCAGTGCTCTTACCCTCTGAGCCATCTCTCCAATCCAAGATAAGTGTTTTTTTGTTTGTTTGTTTTTGTTTTTGTTTTTCGAGACAGGGTTTCTCTGTGGCTTTGGAGCCTGCGCTGGAACTAGTTCTTGTAGACCAGGCTG
>JAQHUG010000152.1:2813148-2827204 GCA_028555095.1 Dicrostonyx torquatus
TTGGAGCCTGCGCTGGAACTAACTCTTGTAGAACAGGCTGGTCTCGAACTCACAGAGATCCGCCTGCCTCTGCCTCCCGAGTGCTGGGATTAAAGGCGTGCGCCACCACCACCCGGCTAAAGATGTTTTTAAAAGGGTTTGTACTGTACCTAGTAACAGTGTAGTGTGCATACCCTATATGCAATGCATGTACATGAACTGGTAATATACAAAAGATAGATTTGTTGGCTAGCTGAGTGCTTTTGGAGATATAAGTGAATGGATGGCTTGATCGATTACTTGATATGATTGATTGAAGGTCTTGATATAGCCGTTCAGCTATGGGAAATAGGTTGGCCTTGAATTCATAGTTCTCATTCCTTGGTCCCCACATACTGCAAGCAGAACTCCAGGTTTAGCTATAGACCCTTGTTTGTTGAACTGAACATAAACAAATAAATGGAGACTACTTGAGGAAGACACTTGACATGGACCTATACCCTCCCCAGGACTTCACATACACATGGATATGCCACCATACTCATTTAAATTTTATTTTCATGGGAGGATTTAAAAATCCACAGAGGGTTTTAAGCTATGGCAGAGTGAGATAATATTGGCTCATAAGTTGTGTGAAGTAAGAATAGAACTTTGATGAATAGAGAAGCATTTTTAGAAGGGACCAGGCATACTTGTAAGCGTCAGGTGCCTGGGAAGAATAGAGAATAGATGTGTAGTGAGCCCCCCCCACCCCAAGTAAAGATTTTCAGAGCTTCAAAATTAAATCAGGATAGAAAAGAAAACATGTTATAAAAAGAAATACATGGGAAACGAAACTTAAAGCTTAAGCCACTATGTGCGTACATTTGTGTTGTCTTGTGTATTTAACATTAATTATAGCTCTTTGGGCTTGAATAGAAATTCTCATCGTTAAAGAACCCTCATCTATAAAACCTATCAACAGTGCCAAATATTAACTTCTTTAATTTGATCTCTGGAAACTTAACATTTATAAATGTGCATAAAAATTAGCCTTATCTTTTTATAAGAGAAAATCAAAAGGTCTTAGTTAATAGATTAGTTTTATAGTTTTATGTTACTTTTTAATTGGGTTGTTTATTTCCCCCATTTCAAGAGGTGATACTTTTTTATTCAGGTTTATTATTATTATTATTATTATTAATCTTTATTCTCATTTTGGGTATTAAGGATTTTTTTCTTGTATGCTTGGTTAAGCATAGGACTCTTTGTATACTTCATTTTACTTACTTTACAAAGCATGACTAAAACCACCTGCTAATCTTGTCTATTTAGGTCATGATAAATAATAAAGAGATCAGCTAAATCTTTACTGATTATATGCCTAGTAATACCTCAAAATATTTTTATTACAATGTTTATATGACACAACAGAAGTTTGAAAAGGTTTAAATACCTTCGTGTGAAAGTTGTGAGTCACATTTACCCTTTGTACTTTCTACTATTTATTTATTTAATAGTGGTTTGGTGGGTGGTAAATGTTTGCTCTCAAACAATAGATTTTCCCATTTCGTTTCTGTAAGAAGGTCTTGCTATGTAGCCAGACTTGCCTAGAACGCTTTTGTGTGGCTTTGGGTTTACCTTAACTTTAAGATCTTCCTGCCTCTCAAGTGCTAAGACTAACAGATACAGGCTATCATTCCCAACTAAGAATAGATAAATTATGTTAGAAAGTACTTGTTATAATATATTGGTCAGTTACCCTTGACTATTGAAATAGCTTATTTCGGGGGCATGATGTAATGGTACCTGAATTTTCAGGGTAAGATACAATGAAAACTTTATTATGATTATGCTTATTATGGTATTAATTCTTGGGGCAAAATTAACTTGCTTGTTTTTGACATTTTAGTTACAGAAGAATGGGCTGAGGAAAAATGGTATTTTGAAAAATGGCCTGATCTGTGACTTCAAGTTTGGACCCTGGAAAAACAGCACTTTCAAACCCACAATTGAGAACGATGACACAGAGACAAGTAGCAGTGACACATCAGATGACGACGATGTGTGAAGGATTCCTAACAGCTTTAGAAATTTAGTGTGATACATCTCTCATGCAGTTTGGGGTGAATTGTAAAAATGAAGAACTATAATTTATGTAGTGAACTACCCCATTAGAAGATGATTTTTTTTGGGGGGACTTCAATATGAAGAAAACCAAGAATGTTGTGTTGGGCTGTGTTGAACATTATTTCTTTGTAAATGAATGTTGTAGAAATGAGGACTTTGGTTGATCCAACATTGACTTTCTTCATCACTGCAGCATTTCTCTGACTAGCAATGTGACGATGTAACAAATGAGATTTTCTCATTTAATAATAAAAAATTGTGTAATGTTTTGCAAAGCTTCTGTCTTAAAATGTTCAGGTCTTAAGGTAAAAGGCAGCTTACAGTTTTGCTTGCAGAGTCATATCTTTTCTGAACAGTGGAAATCTTCAATTCTACTTTGTGCACCTCCTCACCCCACTTCCCCCTCAAACAAAACGAAACAACCAAAAGGAAAAATGTAGCATGTTGGCTAAAACTTGAGCAAAGTGCACTAAAACATTAACGTCTTGAACTCAAGTCTTGTGCTAAGTCACCTTTCAAAACAAATTGCTCTTTAGTCTTTCATAGTGCAGTGGATGTGAGAGGAGATGTGCCAGGTGTTTCCACGTTTTAGGAGGTGCTTGTCAAGAGCTTTATTTGGTGTATTGTCAGATCAGGATTTTCAGAACTGATCGGAGGAGTTATGGGAAAACTTATTTTGATAAATTATTACACATGCAGAAAACCTGATCACACTGACTGGATCTGTCCACGACATGGAAAATAAACTGGATTTTCACAACGTTGTTGTCCTCGGTAGTCTCCAAGTACAACATGCTATATTAATTTCTTAACTGTATACTTTTCCTCATTAAAAATGCACTTCCTTTGAGATTAGAAAAAGAAAGCTTAAATTTCTATAAAATTTGTAGTGATTGGATGAATGTTGACTATTTTCATTTGCAAGGAAAATTAGAATAATTTGTTTTGATGGTGTATTAGACTACTTTGGTTCTGTATGTTTGTAACTGATTTTCAAGCTTTGTTTTACCCTGTTGATTTTATTGCTCTGTCGCATCCCTATTCGTACCAGTATATTCTATTTTAAAAATACTTTATTCATTTTTGTGTATGTGTGTATGTCTGCATACGTAGAGGACAGGTGGTGTCAGATCTGCTGGAGCTGAAGTCCAGGCAGTTGTAAGCTACCTGACATTGGGTCCTCTGTAAGAGCCGTCCCTCTAGCCCCAGTATAATCTTACTGTAAAGAGAGTGGTAGCCTTAGGCCAGAACTATTAATGCCAGGCTGGTCTGTTTTCTCATAAGGCTGCAATGTTTTATCTATTTCTACATCAGTCCCCAGCTTTCGCTAGAATCTAGGTTTTAAATTCTTGTTTTGTTTCCCCCCAAGATTGGGGAAATAGAAAATTGAACCAGAAAACTTCCATATTTTTACCTCCATAAAATTTTAAGGCTAAGTGTTAACAAATTATTAAATATGCTTTAAATAAAAGGTTCTTTTATAATTTTGAAATTTGCTACAGGTCAGTCTAAATGGGAGAAGTTAAATGTGTCAGCCACAAGAATACCTAAGGGGTAGTTTGACAAAGCTGGCAGTGAAATGTTCAGTGTCTTTGGATTGCGCTATATTTGCATAATAGGGTAATGAAAAATTGTTTTGGGGCATCTTTATATTCAGGCAGTTCTTTTGCCTTAATTCCCGTCTAGATAGTATTTAGCTAATGTTTGTTATACTTTAATAGAACTACTATTCTATAAATACAGTGAGTTACAGCAATATAGTTCTACCTATTAAGTGATGCCGTAAACAGATTTGGTTATTAAGGGATGGAGAGACATACATGTTTAAAGATAAGAGTTTTAACTAAAGAATGGGCTCTTAATAAAAGTTTGGACCATATTGAAAGAAGGGTCTACAATTGCCAGTTAGTTACATTGCATATCTAGTGTGCAATTGAACAGTTAGCTCATGGGTTTTGGGGGGTGGGCACAGTTTGAATACTGAAACTCAATTCGTTTTCTGCTTAGCAAGTATTTAAACGAGTGTTTTATTGAGTTATACATTGCCACAACCACATACAGTCACCCCAAACCAAGGGAGTGAACATTAATGCCCTGTCCCAAATTTCTTGGCCTGTATACTTTGTGAACTCTTTGACTCCTCATTCCCATTCTTGTTTAAGTTGTAATTAATGAGCAAAATTCTTATGGTAGTAATTTAACATAGCTTCTCAGATGTATGCTGTTTCAATTTAAAATGAGGATTTAGAATGAATATAATTTCCATAAGTGTATTAAATTCACTCCCAAACTAATTTTACTTGAAAGTAATACAAATGTTGCTTTAAGGAACTCAGTTGTCTTTTAGCTTTCTACTCCTGACTAAATTATCTTAAAACTGCTTTTATGAAGTTTTGAAGAGATTATGGAACATTTGAAGAAATTCTGATGCTGAAAGCCAATTTTTAAATCTTAAACAGTCATTTGGCACTAAATTTTAAGTGAATATTGATATAAAGCCTAACAAATAATATTAGTCAGAGGAATTAAAGTTTAAAGACTACCACCTCCCAGTGGCTTAAATTTTAACATAAAACTGGTGTCATAAACCAATCTGCTTGTGTTTGGGTTGGTTGAGTTTGGTATATTTATGGACATTAAACTGGATGCTTGACTTTTGGGGAAGTTACAGATTCCTAAATTCATAATGATAACTGGGAAAAGTGATGGGCGGAGGACTTTTCAAGCAGTAGTCAAATCCGCAGAATATCCAAGGGTGCAGAGCCTTCATTTCTTTTTCCGAGGTTTCCATAGGTGAGGCTCAATACTGGGATTTAACCATAGCAGTGGTTTCCAGGCACAGCTTTGATTGTTCTAACCTAGAATTCTTAGTTCAGTACTTAGCCTAGTTTAGCAGTTTCTATGATTATTAATTTTATTTACAGCATATAACATACATGAATATTTTGTGATATTCTGTATCTTATTGGACTATATTATACATAGTTGGTTTTATGACACTTCCATGAACATAAAGGATTTTAGTCATATTCCTTGCCCTCCTGTTGTTCCCTCCTACTCTTGTTAGTCTTACTTCCCAAGTAACACCCCCACATTTATCGACTTTCATCTGGTTTTATTTATTTTTGTGGAATTTGTGTTGAATTTTGTGGTTTGGATGTGTATTTTAGTGACCCAGTGAATTTGTTATTGTTTACTGAAGCATTGTTTACTGTAGCCACCTTAACAGTGGCTACAACACTAAAGAACTGTCTCTTGCTCTTAATTTAGGGTATGTGTGTACCTCAGGGAAGGGTAGGGGTTTTATGAGCTCCTCCCTCTACCGTTACTGGGTATTGATGGACCAATTCTTAAGTAGGTAACCACAGTGGCTGTGTTCCACTATGGCGCTGTATTCTGTAGAAACATAGGATGGTTGGTAAGCTGAAGCATTAGGTCCATTAAGACACTGTTGTAGTGTTTTGTACATCTGATTGCTATGGTAAGAGTACTTTAGTAGTGGCTCTCAAAATTGCATGTTCGTGGTGCACTGACTAGTAACAGTCAATGGTTGTGTTACCCCTCTAAGAACTTTTTTAGATGGTTGTGGCCTAGGCTGTTGATTTTAAGCTCTTGCTAGGACTCCTAAATTATGGACACAAAAAGTGTCAGAAGTTTGCCTAGTTCAAAGCTTTGCCCTTTAAGCGTGGTGACTTTAATCCACATACCTAACTCTAGACATGGGTCTCTCTGTTCCCCATAGGGTTATTGTAAGAAGAATCACTTCATGCACTTGATTTGACTCCTAAGCCTAGTAAGTACTCGTAAATTCTAGCAGTTTGTTTGGAGACAGGGTTTCTCTTGTATCTCTGGCTATTCTGGAACTCACTCTGTAGACCAGACTGGCCTTGAACTCAGAAATCCACCTGCCTCTGCCTCCAGGGTGCTGGGATTGAAGCCATGTTCTTTTACAAACAGCCTAGTTACTTTGCATTTCAAGTTACCCTTTGAACAGCCACTGTTGTAATGCTATGAAAGCATCTGAGTTCTCAGTTAAAATTGCTGTTATTTTTACTTCTTTTGTTTGGCATGTTCAGTTATAAATTGGTGGTTTGATTTTATTCAGCCTTTAAAAATTTTACCCTTTGACAAATTGTGATCAATGGTAAAACCTGTTGTGTGCACACGTATGTTTGTGCGCGTGTGCGTGTGTGTATGTGAAATAGTTGGAAGGGTAGGCTTCCATACTTGCATATACGTGAAACTGAAGCTCTTCTGCTAGTCATACCACTTCAAACTGTCAAAATAAGTTTGGTTTGACCTGTCAACTCATTTCTTTGAAGGTTTATTGCTTCCTGGAATGTTAAAGGTATAAGGATAATGGACTGGAGAATACACTTGTATCTTGTGCTTACTAGGTGTAGGCGACATGGATGTTTTGAGACAATTAGGTTGTAGGTGTCAGCTCTTGAGGCTTACTCTATAATTTTTAAAAAACATAGATTCTAGTGTGCTATTCTTAGTAGGCAGCATGTGCTGCTTGTTTTCTAAGTGTGTGTATGAATATGCATGCTCATATTGTTGTCTGCAGGAGACTTGGAGATCCCCTGGAGCTTGAGCTATTGGTGGTTGTGAGCTGCCTGTGGTGGTTGCTGGGAACCCAGCTCAAGTTCTCTGCAAAACAGCAAACACTCTTAACCGTAGCCACTCCTCCAGTCCCCAGGATTTTTAGATATTTAAAATTTTTACTTAATTATTTTTAGCACAGTAACTCAAAACTGGCTTTGAACTCATTCTGTAGGTTCCAGTGGCTACCTTCCTGCTTCGGTATCTAAAGTGTTGAGATTACAGGCTGTATGTCACTATGACCAACCCCTTAACTCCATGTTAATAGTTTCTCCAGTGTCTAAAGAGAAGGGTAAACTCACCAGTGAGTAAGTAGAGTTCCTTTAATGAGTTAACATGCTGAGATGAAAGGTATTTCTTTGGATTTAATAGCTTTTCTTAGGTCTGTGGATCTCTGTTGCAATGCATTCCACTGTGCCATTGTGTCACCAAAACAGCTGGAACAATGTGTCAGTTCCAGTGCAGTGTAATTGTGGGCAGTGGGCTGCTGGCTCCTTCCTGTTGTAAATCTTACAATTTAGGCCTCTAGAAACTTGAAAATGAAAGTTTGTGTGTGTGTGTGTGTTATATACCATTAGTTGTGCTTTTTTAGTCTTCCTAAGAAAATGGGAAAACTGATGGGATGTGGGAGACAGTTTTAAAGGACAGACATTTGCATTCTCCAAAGGGCGACATTCATTCATCTATACAGGGGTTCTCTGTAGCTTTGAAGCCTGTCCTGGAACTTGCTCTGTAGGTAGATCAGGCTGGCCTTGAACTCACAGAAATCTTCCTTTCTCTGCTGGGATTAAAGGAGTGTGTCACCACCACCCAGCCTGTTATTTATATTGCTTTAAGACAAGAGTCTTAACCATGCAGCTCTGGTTAGCCTGAACTATTATGTGGCCTTGAGCTCACAGAAATCTGCCTCTCTGCATCTAGAGTACTGGGATTTAAGGGCATATGGCCCCACACCCTGCTTTGAGATAATTTCTTGGCTTCTCTGCAGTAGATGTTTTATAGGAAATAGGATAATAGAGAGTATTTATGACCTGGGGATACAAAAGCATGGGTTACATGTTCTACCCTGTAACATGTTTGAATTTTTATAGTCAAGGAATGTCATAGATAAATATTCTCAGTCATAGCATCATTTAGATAATGCAAAGCAGTGGGAAATAGTTTGCTACATTACGGCATTCTGGGGCTTAATGAATAATGTTTTATTAAGGGTATGCAAGAGTGGAAGAAACTGGTAAGCAAAAGAAGTGTTTGCAAAGAGCTTTAAGAAGAGTTTACATAGAGCTTCTGGGCCCAGGAGAATTCTTGGTGTTCAGAAAAGGTACAAGGGAACGAGGCTGGTGAAACTAGACAGTTGTGGTGTTGTACTCTAATCCTAGCATTGGGAGATAGAGGCCAGCCTTGGTTACATGAGAATCTATAGGAAAAGGGAAGAACAAGGCTGGTGAGCCACATACAGCAAGGAGTCATCAGATGTTAAAACTGGAATGCCAGACTTAATGTACCTTCCATTTATCTTTGAATACCTTCATTTATTTCAAAGTCTGTATTCTTGCTCAGTGAATAAGGCAGGGAAACTTGAAATTGCTTCCTTTGCATGTGACTAAGTAAAACCATCTAGAGGAGTTAACCATGAAAAGCTTCCTGAGCACTGGGATGGAGGAAAGTACTCAAGGAGTTAACTGTTGTGTAAAGCCCTGGGATGGGTCACAGAGCGTTACTACAGTGCCAGCTTTTGAGGTAAAGCAGGAGACTCATTCCACGGTAATCCTTGGCTATATAGTGAATTTATGCTAGCCTGAGATTCATTTAAAAAAAAAAAAAAGTTGGCCAAGGCAGTCAGTCCATCAGTAATACCCTTACACAATGATGCTGATGATAATGCCTTTAGTGGTGCACACTTTAATCTCAACACTTGAAAGCTGAGGCACATTGGCTCTTATAAGTTTGAGGCCAGCCTGGTCTGCACAGTGAGTTCCAGCACAGGTGGAATTACATAGTGGGACCCTGTCTTGAAAAACTAACAAAAAATTACTTTTTGTCTGTAAGATAACAGTGCTCACTGAAAGAGTGTGAATTCTCATGAGCGAACTCTTCTGTTTTTGTTTTGGTGTGTGTGTGTCAACCAACACACACACACACACGAACTCTCTTGGCTTCCATCTGCTAAGTGTCAGGGTTACAGATGTGCCCCATCATACCCAGCAAAATTTGAAAAAACAAATTTAGGTTGGCAGAAAGCATGGATCTCTGGTGCCCTCAAGTGGGATAATGTTGCAAAATATCCCAGAAAAACTACTGTCTGGGTTATTAAAGTTGGCACACTTTAGACTTAGGTTGCTATTTCTATGTATTAATGAGACTTTTCTACACTCTATGAAAACCTATATGAATTCCATCCGCACCTCTTTCATTTGGATACAAGTAAAAATGGCTCCATTTATTATGAGATAGTTTAACAATAAACTCCATGGCAAGTGTACCATATTTGCTCATTTCTTATTTCTCAGGAAAAGTTAGTGACTTGTACTGTAGCAGTTAGTGTCCTGGCTAAGAGGAGTGAGTTCTATACTTGGCATGGTTCTTGAGCCACCTCAGGCCTTCCATCCTACCCGTTTGCTAGTTTGTTGCTCTATGACTGTCTTTCCTTTGAGAGTAGATACTTAGCTCATTTAGAATGGTAAGGACATGTTTGCAGTTTTTATTTAGTTTACTTTTTGTTATGCCTTTTTTCGTGTTGATTTGTGGATTTCAAACTGAAAGAGGGAAGGAGACTATTTACATTCTCAGGATAATATGGGTCCTGTTACTGTTTGGAATTTGAGAACATGCTACAGGTCTACTGAGTTTTCAGATCACTGGGTTACCCTGATGGTCAGTATAGTCAGCCCTCTCTGCATGTTTTACATGTATAGGTTCACACCCAGTCTTTAGTTCTCATAAAGTGGAAAGATTGCTTAAGCCCAGGAGTTGAAGACCAGTCTGTGCAATATTGTGATATATTGTCTCAAAGACAATTTTTTTTTAAAAAAAGAAGCCCGATAGGACATTTACCTTAAAAATTTTTGTTTTATAGACATGGTTTTGATTACCTTTAATCTCAGTACTCTAGAGGGGAAGGTGGATCTCTGAGTTCAAAACCATCCAGGGCTACATACACCCAAGAAGGGAAAAGTGTTTATTTAAAAGACATTAAGTACATGTGTACAGTATATGCATTGTGTGTGTGTGTCGGGGGGGTTACACAGGTCACAGTACGCGTGTGAAGCCTAAGGACAGCTTGAATCCGTTCTCTTCCGCCCCCTTTACATGGATCCTTGTGGGCAGACTAGGTTTCCAGCTTCTGTTTTAACTACTAAGCCATTCCATTTACCCTGTTAAACAGTTTCTCTCTTGCTGCCCTCTCCCTCTTCCCAGGCTCTCTTTAGGTAGCCTTGACTGTCCTAGATGCCTGGAACTTGCCATATAGATTAGGTTGGCATTGAACCTGAGATCCTTTGCCTTTTCTGTGCTGGGAAGTAAAAGTGTGCTGCCACTTTTTAAAAAAGAATACTTTTTATTTATTCTATCAAAGAATAAATTGTCAAAATTTTACACATATGTACAATGTATCTTGATCATACCTACCCTACCTCTTCTCTCACTCTTCCCAATTCCCTTAACACATCTCCTTCCCACCTTCACTATTTCTGCACCTCTGCCTTTGCCCCTCCTCTCTTTCCTCCTCCTGTGGAGTCTGCTGAGTGCTGCCTGCTGACCTGTTGGCCTGGCGAGCTTGATCTTGTGCAGGTAACCGTGGCTGCTGTGAGTTCACAAGTGTGGCCGGCATGCTATGTCCAGAAGACATTTCACAGCATCTTCATTTTTCCCTTTTTATTTATGCAAGTGTTTTGCTTGCATGCATGTATGTGTACCCCATTCATGCCTGGTGGACACAGAAGCCAGAAGAGTGTTAGATCCCTTTGAACTGGAGTTCCAGGTGAGTTGTGAACTGCCATGTGGATGCTGGGACCCAAACCCAGATCTTCTGTAAGAGCATCAAACTGTTCTTAAGCACTGAGCCATTTCTTTAGCTCTCTTGTTTTTATTTATTTTTAATTAGTACTTTTTTTTTTTTGAGTGGGCCCATTGGCTCAGGCCCGTAATCCCAGCCGTTAGGGAGACTGGCCTATATGTCAAGACAGTGTCTCCCCACCTTCCCAAGCCCCCCCAAAAGACAGTTCATTTACCTCATATTGTAATTTGTCTTTTTTATTATCGTTAGTTTATAAGAGTATCTTCCAGGTTTAATTTTTTTTTTGCCATTTAAAGGCCTTTTATTGATATGCATTGCAGAGGCTATCTCCTGGTAACATTTTTGAAATCTCCAGGTTGGATTACGACAATCCCTTTGAGTCCATGTGAGTGTTTTCCAGACCAGGTGGCCCAGGCAATCTGTCCTTAGCCTATGGCACACTCACAAAAAAGTGCTCGGGGGGGGGGGGAAGTGAGCTGTTTATTTAGATACAGCTGTGCTTGAATGGAGAGTGGGAGGCCTCCTTAACGCTTTGCTGGCTGCTTCAGCACCCTCAAGACTCAGATTGGCCATCTGCTACTGTGCCAGGGCTCTTCAAAGTCATCGTCGTCACAGATGTCAAGGTACACGTCAAAGGCCTCTCTGTCGCAGTTTCCATCAGGAGTGAAGAAGTATTTGTGGAAGGTCCCGTCTATGCAGATGGCAGTCACCGAGTTGCCATTCAGAAATGTTTGGACCAAAGGTGCAGATGCGTACTGACTCAGCAGGCACAGTAAAGCTGGCCAGGCTCCCCTGAGAATCCATGGACAGCCCAATTATAGACCCAACCTTGCCCACATGAACCAGCGCAGAGCGGCGGTTGAGGCGGGTGTCTTTAAGAGCAAAGATATGGACAGGGCCCTTGTCACTGGATGCACAGAGGAAGGAGTCGTGGTTCAGGGTTACATCACTCTGATGTGCACTAATGGCAAATGGAGGTGTTGAAGTGCCAGGCTTTGTGCTTGCCAGATCCACAAGTTGCAGACTTCCACACTTGTGTCCAGGAAACACAAGTTGCAGACTTCCACACTTGTGTCCAGGAAACACAAGCAGTTGCTTCTCCAGGCTTGGGCAGAGGTCACATAGCCCCTTGGGGTTGTCCCAAGTGTCAAACTCAAACAGCTTTCCAAGGATTGTCCGGGAAGGAGTACACATAGATGCGGTTCCTTGGCACAATCACAAAGCTTGCCATGGTGCATGCGCACAGCCAGCACTGACTTGGGAAAGGTGAATTCCAGCACCAGTTTGTCCTTGGAGTCCTTGCCTTCTTGGGAATCGGGAATCGTCCTAGATCAACACTGAGATCTCTGAGAACTTGGGGCTGCTACCACTGCCCACCAGGGCCAGCAGGTTGGATCGGTGCACGGCATCTCTACCAGGCCCATGTTGCCTACCTGCTTGTGGTCCATATTCCCCTTCTCAATCAATGGCTCCACATTATAGATAGATGCCTGTCTCCATGGCATAGCAAAAGCGGCTTTGGTCTTGGCTGAAATGTAGACTGGTCACACCTCGACGTGAATGCTGAGCCATGGTCCAGAACTGCCACCCCATGGATCGTGCTCCAACTGCACATCACTTATGCTGACTGGATCTTCACCCCTCCCCAACCCGTGCCCTAGCTGTCGGCACGAAGTTCTGACCTTCCTAATATTTTTTATATGTGTTTTTAGGTATAGGTGCTCTGCCTACATGTATGCCTGCATGCCAGAAGAGAGTATCAAATTCTATTATAGATGGTTGTGAGCCAATATGTGGTTGCTGGGAGTTGAATTCAGGATCTCTGAAGAGCAGCCAGTGCTCTTAACCATTGAGCCATCTCTCCAGCACACAGTATCTTCTAGCATTATTGCTTATAAATTTCTAAAATTTTCAAATTTCAGAAAAAAACTTCCACCAAATGTGTTCTACATACAAATGAGCTTCTGATTTTAGGTAATTCCATTTTTTTTTCTAGTCCAGTGGCTGTTGTTAGGCAACCTTTGAAGTAATGATGTTTGTGGTTTGAGTGAGAATGGCTCCCAAAGACTCATGCATTTGAATGCTTTGTGTTCTAAAAATAGCAATATTTGAGAGGGATTGGAAGGATTAGGAGGTGTGACCTTGTTATTGCAGTAAGTGTGTCCTTATTTGAGGATGTGTGTCACTCGGAATGGGTTTAAAGGTTTCTAAAAGCTCACACCAGACCATGTTTCTCTAGATGGATGAAGTCTGGGGAAGAGCCTGCCCAAAAGTGTTAGTGTGCAAGACTGCAGTGGTCAAAAGGGAGGTGGAAAGCAGTGAGCAGGAACATCAATGTCATTGACACTACAACTGGAAAAATCAGTTTAGATTCCAGCTCTACAGCTTAAATAACCTAGGGAAGCAGGAAGAACTTGCTGGAGACAATTGACCCATATATGGAAAAGCCAGTGAATTTCATGAAGAAGTAAATCCACATTACTAGCAACTATATCCCACGCACACTTAACCTAGGTTAAATGTATCTCTAACTCAGCCTCCTCTTTATCAAATCTCAACTATGTCTGTAGCTGTCCAATTGTCCCTTGATGGGATAGTGCCCCAGAACTTGTGGAAGACAGCCACAGAAACCAGATTCTTGAAGTGTACGTGCTCTTAATTTTTGCTCAATTGCCTTTGAATGCAGGTAGCCTAGCAGCCCTGTGAGTTTCTGCTTTTGCCTTTTGTGTAGAGGAAAGATGAGGCACAGATAGGCCAGACCTAGGTCTGTGCCTGAGGTGGGGGAGGAGTGGGCACCTTGGTCAGGGTTTTGAATTCTAGGCAATGGGTGGAGGCCAGATGCAGCTTCTAAAGGCAGATAGAAGTTATGGTAAGCAGAATGTGCTGATCTATAGTAACAAAGAAACAATAGGACATCTTAAGTTCACCGTACAGACCAGTTCTCATAATAATAGACTTGACCACAATTTAGCCAGACATCCCCTGCCCCAATTCTTCATTTAGACCTAATCAGGTCAGTCCCTGGACTAAAATACTTCATTTTCCCAAAATGGCTGTTTTAACTTAAAGCCTTTTCATCATACTTTTGTTTACCGGGATTGTTATATGACAGAACTTTTCTTGGGGGAAACATAACATACATGTCTACTCACCCCAGACAGGGATCCCATAAGAGGACAACCTAAGCCAAACTTGGTGAACCAGTGAGTTTTAGTGGGATTACCCCAGCATGGATGGGTGACTGAGAAACTGAGAAACCTGGAGCATACTGTGCATCCTGCAGGCATCTCAAAGGTTTGGAGAGTATCCTTTCCAAGTCAGCAAGGCTCCATTCTCTCCTCTCCTCTC
>JAQHUG010000152.1:2842650-2862697 GCA_028555095.1 Dicrostonyx torquatus
AAAATTTCCTTTTAAAGTGCATGATGCAGGGTTATTAACCATAGGCACCCTTGCACATGAGATCTCAAGAATGCACACATTGCACATAACTGAAGTTCTCTCCCCAGAAAGGACATTCATGTGTTACAAAGTTGTCATGTAAGTGTTAGAGTTTTAAAGGTATTATTCTTAAATTGATGCACATATTTTTACATATTTATCAGTACCAAATGATGTCTTAATAGATGTATATTTTATGTGATGTTCACATGATGGTAAACCTGTCTGTCTTCTCAAACACTTGCCTTTTCTTTTGGTGAAAAAAATGCAAATCCTTCATTCTTGCTTTGTTTTGAGCTGTAAAGTGTGCTCTTGCTAACTCTGCTCATACAGATGTATGTTAGATTTTCCTAAAAATATCCACGTGTACCAGGCATGATGGTGCATGCTTGTTCCAGCATTTGGGAGGCTGAGAGAGGAAGACTATGAGTTCAAGGCCAGGCTGAGCTGTGCAGTAAGATCCTGTCTCGATCAACAATGACAAAACTTGTCTCTAACTGAACATAGTTTGTGATTTATTCTGGTGATTGCAGTGACAGTCAGGAAATTATTAACTTCTGGGAGACTGGAAGGGACAGAAAAGCCAAACTAGTTCAGATTTGTTAAAACTTCTTTTCTAGAAATAAAAGCTGAACACCAGAGGGCAGCAAAACACTGTCGGCAAAAAATTCATCCCAACTCCAAGACTTCCTGGAAAGAATGGTGTTGGTTAACTGGCTCCTCAGAAGGGCTGCTGTCATACCAGAAGTGCTTCGCTCCCCACGGTCTCATTCAGTCCTTCCTGCTTGCTTTGTGTCTTCCTCCACATTGCCTCCCCGGCACCATGATTTTCCCATGAAGTACACTCACTTGTTCTAGTCAGTGTTTCTGAACACTGATCCCTTTATTCCCAGTGACCCTCCAAAGACTACTAACTTTGGTCCTCTAGGGAAAGGCAGCCACTCTACCATCTGTGTCTCTCTGTTAAGGCAGATTCTACCAAGACCCTTCCTTCCCTCAGGTGATAGAGCCTGGGAAATCAAGTGAGCATGCTCATAGGGATGACCCTGCAGTGTCCTGAAGAGTGCTCCGTACAGTAAAGGGCTAGGCTGTGTTTAACTTTATTTTTCTCATGCTTTATTCTAACCCTTGTTCCTCTGCATAAGATGGGACTGATAACCCAGGATGTCTTCTTACTTAGCTGTCACTTCCAATCCCCCATCCAGGTTGTGGGAGAGAAGCTGTGCTGTGCCACACTTGGCTGTGAAAGATGACCAAATGTAGTCATTGCTGGCAGAGAGTGGAGCTTTCTCTTTGAGACGTCATGGCTTTGGTGTTGGGTGATGTTCTCTGGTGAGGACTACTAATGGAGGTGCCAACAGAGCCTGGAGTTGTATAACTATGAGTGAGTTCCATGACCTCTTTTGCCTCATTTATAAAATGAGGTCACTCTAGATATTGGCTTTTAAGCAAAATTGTGCCCCCGGATCTGATTTGAAGTCGATCTCAAACTTCACCTTCTCCTACAGAATCACACATTTGGTGGTGTAGGTCTGTGGTTATTTGTGGCAGAGAAGTGTAATTTGGTTTGCTCCACAGAACGTATCCATGCTAGATCAGTGACAGCAATCTCTTTCACTGTTTGTCAATCTACCCATTCACCAATCAAAAATGCTGAAAGTCTTTGAATTCTGGAACAGTAGTAAATGCTCAAGATTATCTAAACTAGGCTGTACACACACACACACACACACACACACACACACACACACACACACACACCACAGCTAGTATAGCAATTGGAACTTAGTTAGGTTAGACTGACATCATTACTTATTTTCTAAACATCAGGGACTTGACTCTGACAAAACAGACCCCACCTGCAGGATCTGAGAGCTGAGAAATGGGCAAAATTTATCCAAGTGACTTGGTGGTAGGTGTCCTGGAAAGAATAGATGTCCCAACACCAGCAACTGTCACCTCCTGGCAGGCTGATCTTGGTAGGGAGAGTTGGCAAGGTGTTTCATTTCCTGTCTCCAGTAATTGCTACTCTTCAAAGGGACTTATAAAAACCCACGGCTTGTTCCCTGGGTTAAGGTTAGGATTTGATGATGTGGTAGTGTTTAAGGCACTGGGTGCGTTAGGAAGAGCAATGCCGCTTGCCACAGCCTCGTTGCCACCAGACTACCACATCAAGGGGGCGGCTCTCTTAGGCTGCGACCAGTCGAGTTAATGAGAGTTTGCGCTGCTTGAACGAGTTCTCTGGATTTTCTCTTTCCCTTTCTGAGGACTGCAGCTTTTGCTCCCCACCTCACCCAAAGCTGTGGAAGCTCCTCTCACTAAACATTGTACCCTTGCGGTCCAAAGAACCTCACCAAAGCCTGCCCCCATTTCCCTGTGGATGTAAGGTTTCGTGGTAAACTGGGCTTCAGAGATAAAGAACTTCTACTATGGTTCGCTTGGGACTGGCCTTCTGAGGAAGGAGGGAGGAGGGAGGAAAGGAGATGGAGAGAGAGGTGCAGAAATGCCGACTTCACCCCGTCCTTGTCTCCAGGTCCCTTCCTCCATGCTGGGAGACTTCATAGCTTTGTCTTGGGCCTCAGATTAAACTTTTAAAAATATTCTTTGTATATCTAGATTCTTTCCCCATATTATTTTCTTTCTTTCTTGAGCAAACACAGTGGTGGGTGTTTTATAAGGGACAACACTAATAGTTTACTTAACTGATGAGGCATTTTGGGATCAGACTGATCTAGGAAATGAGTACCCCCCCCCACACACACTGAATGGCTCCTGAGGAGTCTGACATCTTGACTCAAAGGAAACAGGAGACACAGACAAGCTCGTCAGGGTCACTTGTAGTGTTGACATTTTAAGGAAAATAAAAACTACAGCACAGTCAGGCTAAGAACGATGTTCTCACTCTCTTCTATCCACTTGGCCTTATGCTCACACTGGACTGTTCTTGAGCGGCAGCAGTAGCGAGGTGAGAAGTTTCTGTTCGCATCGCGCATCCTGTTCCTCCGCTGGCTTCTGTGTTCAGAGTTGTTTCCGAGGGTGCCTTAATTTGAGCGTGACATAAGGCTGTGTGCAGGGCTGCCTTTCCTTGTCCCATTCTGTCCTTCAGGCTCAGCTACTCCTTGTCTCTCTGTGAACAAGCCACTGTAAGGAAAGAGGAGTTAAGAACAGCGTCGCGATCTTCTGGGTGGGAATCCAAGAGTATCTTACTTGAATGTTGCTGGGTTCCATCTGTGATTGGCTTAGGAAGCCACACAAGGAACAGGAAGTCAGCCATCAGAGCTGGGTGTCCGCCACAAACGCTGAGGCACGCTTGTTTCACCATGGCCCCTGCCCTAGCCAAGGCTCTCCCCTCCTAAGTCTCTGCTTGACTCCTCCATTCCTCGGAGCCCTGACTGAGCGATTGAAAGGTCTGATCCTGCCACATGGCCAACTCTAGGAAGTTTTAGGTCTCGTGTACATCAGAGCAATCTACAGTTTCTTTCCCTTCTGTCAAAATGTTAGCACAGGGCTCACACCTAAGCCTTATTGTGAGGGCTGCGGGCAAAAGGTACTACTGTCGCCTGTTCTGTCCCTCTCTGAGATGCCTTAACTGTGTTGTGTAACTGATGGTACCTGGTCCTACAAAACCCAGTTATTTAGAGTTTCTTAGAGTTACTATATGGAAGTAGATGATGCTTAATTCGTCTTTTTTTCCCCCTTGAGACAGGGTTCCTCTGTCTAACAGGCCTGACCGTCCAAGAACTCATGTTGTAGACCAGGCTGGCCTCCAACTCACAGAGATCCACCTGTTTCTGACTGCTGAGTCCTGGGGTTAGTGCCTAGTTAGTTTTTCTGTTTGAACAATGCAGTAACTAACCACTGTTGCTGAATTTGTGTTTTGACATAGTCAAAAGAGAAAAATTTAAATATTGGATCCCTTCAGCTGGATTGGTTGAAAAGTCCTTATCTGAAGTGGGCCAATGTTCCTTTTTAATGTCCTTCAGACGTGCCGTGTGTCACAAGGTCTGTTGTGGTGTGTAGAGTCACTTGAAGACTGTCATGGAAATGATTACCTTGCCTGACTGGGAAGGGAAGTCGCCTGAAGATGGGGCTGACTCTGGGCTACTCTTCTGTTTTCTGGGTGTCCAGCCAAATCCGTTTGGTGTTTTCACTGTGTCCTTGATAGATTTATATATTCCTTCTATACTGCACCATTTCATTCCTCTGTTTCATTCTGTTTCTTCTGATAGATCATCCAGTCCACAGTGTCTTTCTTCATTCTGACAGTAACCCAGTAGCTTGTGTTTTGATTATTTCACTGTTTCCTTTCCAAAGCTGTATTGTTACTAGTTTGCCTTTTCTAACTCCTGGGTGAGTTGTTCAATTTTGTTTTGATCTTTTTGAATATGGTAATTATAATAACTTCAAAGTTTTGCCTGGAAAGTCATCATCTGGATTATGCAAGTAGGTATTTTATCATTTTTTTATGCTTGTTCACATTCCCCTGTCTCCTTGACGCCTGCTTGTACCCTATTATTTTGTGTGTTTTTCTAACAAGCTCTTACTTAACCCACTAGAATGTGTTGTGTAGACTAGGTTGACCTTGAACTTATTATTCTCCTGCTTCTGCTTCCCAAGGGCTGGACTATAAACAGGTGCTGCCACACTTCCTGAGGTCTGGTTTTACTGCATGGCCACGTGCTGGACACTGGATTTGAAACATTTGCAAACATAATTCGAGACTTAATCTGATATCTTTCTTTGCAGAGGATTTTAGTTGGCTTTCCCTAGGTGCCCGGAGGTATTTGGGCATAGAATCCAATATCATGTTAATTGAATTGAGAAAGGGAGACTTGCGGCCAAGCTGCAGGTGAGCGCAGATTGAAAGTAGTCTGTGCTCCTTTCCAGGAGCAGCCCCCGGGAAGCCAACCCCGAGCACTGGTTCCTCCCTGGAGGCTCTGCACTTGAGACTACCTTTTCTTTCTGTTATTCTCATAAAATGTCCAAAGTGCAGCTCTGCCTTGTATCTGCCTCTTAGGGGCAACAACAGCTCCAGATGTGGGTCCCGTGTCTCTGAATTTCCAATTTTCACTACATCCCTGCCAAGTAATTCCTCACTCTCTTGCTAGCTATTTGACTTTTATGAAAATATTTTTGTTTGTTTCATCTGACTTTAAAAGTTGTCTTCAGAATTCTCTAGTCTGCCGTAAATGGAAATAGAGCTTGGGAGAAGATCTGTGGAGGTTGGCTTGTGTTTGTTTCCACAGGGAAAATTTTCTGGTTGCTTTCTCTGCTCCTAAGCCCATCAAAAGCCAGCTCTGAGTTCACCAGAAGCCCCTTAATTGCACCAAGCCTTACAGGAAGCCTGTCACCAAGGACCTGTGACTCCACGATCCTGTGTCACATGGGCAAAATAAAACTCAGTTGAGACCAGGGCATCTTAGCAGTTCACGATGACAGTCTCACCATGGTGTCCAGACTGTCACCTTGAGAGATAGATGGGAGCAAAGGATCTGCTGGCTAAGAGAAAGCAGCGAAACTTCTCTCTCTGGACTTGAGCTCACAACAAGCACACACTCTCACACTGCGCCCTCTGCAGACCCGAGCTGGGGCTTTCACAGCAAGCGCACACTCACACCGCCTCATGCTCTAGACCGTGGGTGGTTAGTTTTGGATGCTTGCGAGGGTTTCTTCCACTGGCTTCCACTTTCAAGTTTCAGCCGCTGGGTCAGAACGGAGCACATTACAGGGTGGACTGTTGATCCCACCTGGGCTGAATGCATCTGGGCTGGAGCCTGGAATCTGCATTTCATGCAATTTTCCAGGTGGGGCTGCTGAGGTGAGGACCACACTTAGACAATCTTCAGTCTACTGTAGTCTCTTGAGGGCGGGAAACTGTAATTCACCCACCTTGGTTTTTCACATTAACCGGATGCTCAATACAGTGAACCACACTTATGCAATATTCATGGTTTTAATAATCTAGGGTTTGTTGTTCTCCCCACCCCCCATTCCTCTAGTGTCAGGGATTGAACCCAAGGCTTCACACATGCCAGGCAAGAGCTCTGCCACGGAGCTACATTCCTAGCGCTTTATTGCTTTTGATATATTTACTTGTTTTTGACATTTTCATCTATGTATATAGTGTGTTTTGATCCTGCTCACCCCACCATTGCTCTCTCTTATCCCTCCCACTCTTGCTACATTGTTGTCTTGGATATTGGCAGTTCCCAGAGTGTACTGGTTGCTTCACGGTGGCTCTGCTGCTCATAGTCAGAATCATAGAACCCTTGGTCTGTAGTTTCTTCTTGTCCCAGATATAAAAGAGGGGGCTTCTGGGTCCCGGAACTGCTGTTGAGACATTCCCTCTTGAGGGTGATTCTTCACTTTGGCCTTGAGAAGTGAGCACACTCTCTTTGAGCAACACGCAGTGGCAGTGTCCAGCCCTTATCTGAAGACTACAAGAACTTAGAGTGGTATATTTAGTCTAATCACAGAGGGGAAACATGGTGTCTCAGTTGGGGTTACTGTTGTTGTGATGAAAACATCACGGCTAAAGGCCACTTGGGGAAGAGTTTACTTCCCTCCCAGTTCCAGATTGCAATTCATTATCAAAATCAGTAAGGGCGAGAACATTAGCTGGCCAGGAACCTGGAGGCAGGAGCTGATGCAGAGCCCATGGATGGGAGCTGCTTACTGGCTTACTCCCCATGGCTTGCTCAGTCTGCTTTCTTACAGAACCCAGGACCTCCAGGCCAGGGGTGGTTCCACCTACGACGGATTGGCTGTTCCCCATTGATCACTAACTAAGAAAATTAAGGTTTCCCCACAGCCCGATTTCTCAGTAGAGGCTCCTTCCTCTCTAGTAGCTCTGTCTTGTGTCAAGTTGACATAAAACTAAATCAGCACACATGGAGCCAAGATGCTATACAAAACAGTCAGGAAGATAAATTTAAAAAAAAGACAACAAAATCAAAAAATAAGAGGATAAAGAGCCTTCAGAGTTTGAAGCAAGTGGTCACATATGACCTACCCAAGGCTCTGGTTGAGTGTGTCTGAATAAATGCCCTTCAGGAGATCTGCTGTCCACTGTCTGCAGCTGGTAGAAGGGAAAGCACTTCCACATGGGTAGGACGGGGAATAGGCAAAGCCTTTATGTGGCACTTGCTGGCTGGTCTTCTGTGTGGGACCAGCATTCATAACCCTGTATTCTCCTGATGCAGAGAGAGGCCTTTCTGTTTGGTGAGATGCTAGATTAGAAATTAGGGTGTTTGATGTCTGCCACATGCCTGACATCTCTAGTGAAAGTGAAGAAAGAAATGAAACACAGCTCGTGTGCTTTGTTCTGCTGGGAGGCGCAATGCAGTGGCAGGCGTGGGCAGAGGGCAAGGGTGAATAAGGAAGCAGAACGCGAACGTTTAAATACACATTGGGACTCTTTAGTCAGTCAAAGAAGATGCCAGACAGTTACAGTGGAGGAGTGGAAGAAGGGCCATTCTGTCTTATGAAGGGCTTTGAGAGCACTGGAAAGCAACGCTTCCAGTATCCCCCCATCCTGGTCAGTAAGTTATGACTAGGGGCTTGGAGCAGAACTCTACCGATTGCCACTTGGTAGAGGATTGCTTGGTCCAATATTTTTGTTGTTGTTGTCCATTCTTTTTTCAGGACATGGTTTCTCTGTGTAGTCATGACTGCCCTGAAACTTGCTCTGTGGACCTGGCTGGCCTCAAACTCAGAGATCGACTTGCCTCTGCCTCCCGAGTGCTGGGATCAAAGGCGATCACTACCAGATTGCTTGGTTGAATCTTAAAGTCTTAATTGTTAATTATTGCTGTTAAAAAAGTCAGGATTCTGTAAAAAGAAGCAGAATTCTTCTCAAATGGAATGTAGGTGCTTTCCCCTCCGGGTGTGCCCGCAAACTCGCAGTCAGCATTGTATTGGAGCCCCTCGTGGCTTCCGCAGTAGCCATCATGTGTTGAGTGCTGTCGTTAGATTTTGTCATCCTGATGTGAATCTAGACATACCCGGGAAGAGGGAATCTCAGTGAGGAATTGTTTCCATCAGATTAGTTTGTGGGCATATCTGTGGGGCTTTCTCAGCTGTTGATTGATGTGGGAAATCTGAACCCACTGTGGGCAGTGCCATCCCTGGGTAGGTGGTCATGGGCTATAGAAGAAAGCAGGGTGAGCGAGCCATGGGCGGCAACCACATTCCTACATGCTCTCTCCTTTGGCTTCGGCTTCCAGGTTTCTACGTGGCTCTGGTTTTCTCTGATGATGGACTAGAACCCGGGAGATGAAATAAGCCCCTTTCTCTCCGGGTTGCTTGTAGTCAGTGTTTTATGCAGCAACGGAGCGCGCTAAGTAGGACACAGAGGTAACAAAAACTCACCCGGAAGTTCAGAATTCTTTGTATCAGGAGAATAAAAGGTCAGTTGATTCTATCAGAACTCTTAGAGACTCCTGAGCCAAGTTCATAACTAATTCAACTCCAGGCTAGAGGGCAGCTAATCTCTGTGCACACCTCTAAATATTTAGACAAAGTTAAGTTAATACGCATTGGAGCTAAATGTGGTTGTCATGGAGTCGGCCTTCCCTTAGCCTGCCTTTGCCTCGAGTTCCCTCTTTATTGCTTGCTTTCCCTCCTAATCGCCAGGTCTGTGTTTCCGTCCTCACCTGTGGAGAGTGTATCCTCATGGTAGCCGAGCTGCACAGCTATGGCTTATATTTCGCTACCATCTTGGGTACAGTTTGCTGCAAATAAGGACATTTACATCCTTGGGAGATGATGAAATAGTCCCCAAATAGCAGACACACAAACTTTGCCTGATTAGCTGAAAACTGATTGAAACATATGGTTTAAGGACTGGGTTGCAATTTTATGTCCCCATGGAAGTGCTGTATGGTCTTGTATAATGAGGCAAGTTGTAGACTCTGATGTTTATGGAACATTGGAAACTGTGGCGTTCAGAGGCGTAGATCACACGGTGTTTCAGACGAATACAAGCTTTTTGCACTGGGAGGGCTCAATATCTTTAGCTCCTGCAAGCATTGAGCTACACTTGTTTTCCGTTTTAGACTATACCTCCGTCTGCTGTCTTTGACTTTGTAGTGGGCAAGGTCGCTGGGCAAGCCCCATGAGGAGGAAGGTTTCCTTTCACAGTTTATACTACAAGCTCACGGAGGGTTAATTTGGGTCCCTGACTTTGAATGTCTAATTCCTGGCACCTCAGAATGGAAATTTATTGAGTATAACTTTTAGGGATGACGTTATACTGGTGGGGGTGGGGGGCCCTAATCCAGTGTAACTAACTGATATCCCTATAGAAATGTGATGGGAAGACACAGCTGCACATGGAGAGTCCCCTGTGCAGACAACCTGTTGGAATGATACATCTACATGCTAAGGAATGCCAGCGGTTGCTGACAAGCCAGGATAAACTGCTCCATGCCTCCTAGAGGAACCAGGGCCCTGCCGACACCTTCTAAGACTTGCAGTCTTCAGAACCCAGACAGTACATTTCTGTTGTTAAAGGTTTGCTATGGTATCCATGTAGGACAATCAACTAGTCTGTCTGTCCAGCGATCTCCTCCTCTGGCTTCTTCACTCACACAGATGGTTGAAGACGACCCACATGGCATAACACTGGTATGCTGGAAAGAGGGCTGGCTGGGAAGGCAGCCCAGCCGTTCGCCACACTTGCTGGTTCTTTCACCTGGAATGTTCCAAGTTGTCTTTCATAGTGACTGCTGCTCACTCAGTGACTTTCTTGCCACTCCCCTCCTCTTAGTTTCAGCCCATTTGATGGTGAAGGAAGGCATGGGCAAGGTGTTTAAAATTCTGAAGTTAAGCCGGGCGGTGGTGGCGCACGCCTTTAATCCCAGCACTCGGGAGGCAGAGGCAGGCGGATCTTTGTGAATTCGAGTCCAGCCTGGTCTACAAGAGCTAGTTCCAGCGCAGGCTCCAAAGCCACAGAGAAACCCTGTCTCGAAAAACCAAAAAAAAAAAAAAAATTCTGAAGTTAGCCAGTGCTAGCTCACACTTGATCTCCCTTGAGAAACGACACATCATCCAATGCTTCACTCCAATAGCTCCCATCCCCAGACTGCCTTTTTTCTCTTTTTCCCTTCCTTCCTTCCTTCCTTCCTTCCTTCCTTCCTTCCTTCCTTCCTTCCTTCCTTCCTTCCTTCCTTCCTTCCTTCCTTTCTCCCTCCCTTCCTTCCTTCCTTCCTTCCTTTCTATCTTTTTTTCGGCTAGTGGTGCTGCTAAGCTTGGGAAAGTGGCAGCCATCAGTGTATTGTTTCTGCGTTGAGGGAGTGTGGCATCTCTGACGTCATCATCAGAAACTCATGTTCTGGTGTCATTCAGCTAGCTCTTTGTTCTGGCAGGTCTGACCTCCACCTTGGTTTTCTTCCAGCACCAGGTTGCACTGTACCTCACGTCTGCCTGAAGCAGCTAGCATTCCTCAATGCCATCTCCAACAGCCAATCTTTCCAGAGCCAAGAGTTTGTTTTGCTTCAATTTCATCTTATAGATCCCTCTAGAATACAGGGCGGTAATTTTTTCCTTTGCATTTTGTTGGATCCATTGCAATGTAAGTTTCTCGAGCCAGGAGATTCATTCTGTTTCTTCATTTTCTTAGTCTTATGACTGGATGGCATTTGAGATTCCAGGTTTTGGGGTGGGGATCAATTGCTGAACTGATAGAGAGAAGAGAGCACCAGCTGTGTGTGTGTGTGTAGCCAGAGCATTCCACAGCAGCAGAACTCTGAGCGGGAAGCCTGTGGGAGGGACTCCTGGAAGAGGAGCTGGTCTGGGCAGAGTAAGGTAGGTAGCCCGGAGTACCACCTTCTCAGGTCTCTTCTGATGAAACCCACAGCATAGAACTGTAGAACTTTCTGGGTGACCATCTCATGTGGCCTTAATAGTCTTGATTTTCTCACACCCAGCTTCCTTTCCATATAAAATGGCTATGAGAAACCACACACAAATGCTACTAAAGTATAAACCCTCTTCCATCACACACCTCGAGGACCTTGGCGAAAGTAGCGAAGAAGACGATGCATATGGCTCGAAGCCTTCTAGTATGGTCCATGGAGTTCATAACAGATGTTGTCCTTTCAGGAGTAGGACCAGTTTAAAGCACTCAGATTTGACCAAGGTTTATATGGGAGAACCTCCGTTACAAACTATAATAGCTTTTCCAACCCTTCCTGGCTGTGTTCTCCACCCTCCCACATGCGGTCATCGGGACACTGCAGATCAGGTACAAACCACTGCCCTGTCATGACAGGATGCAAAGCAGTGTGGCAATCCGACCTTACTACACTTAAAAAAAGTCAAGAATTTCAATTTACCTCATTTAACAAAGCATTATTGACGTCTGGTGTCATAAATCTCCTAGCTGTTTGCAATAGAAAACTCCTCAAGGACACATAGGTATTTCCGTGTCTTGTCACCAAGTTAACCCTTTGCTGTGCTTGATGTCAGCAAATAAGCTTGCCTTGAGTCTGCTGGATCTGTCAACAGGAAGATTGCAGAGCTCACTAAGGGAGGGGGCCCCTGTGAACTAATGTGACGTCGTTATAGCAAGCCCAAAAGCACCAAAAGGAAACTTACGCAATTGCATGAGCACATGGCAAATGTGGTATCAATTATTATAAGAAAAAAAATCATGTTTTATCACAACATTTTAGAATGTAATGATAGAAATTAACTTAAAAGGAAATTTTATTAAGACTTAAAAATGGCTGGGCAGGGGACCCTTAAAACTTTAATCCTAGCACTCAGGAGAAAGAGGCAGGTGGATCTCTATGAGTCTGAGGCCAGACTGCTCTACATATTGAGTTCCTGGCCAGCTAAGATTACATAGTGAGACCTGTCTAGAAACAAACAAAAACAAACCAACCAATCCAGACAACCCCCACTGCCAGAAAAATGTCAAGACAAAACAAAACTGTATTCCTACTAGCAAGAATATTAGTCTATGTTGGTGATCCCTCCAGGCGGGAGGATGAGGCAGGAGGGAGGGAATCGGAGATAATACAGAGGAGGGTTTCACACATGTTTCCATTTGGCTAAAGTCACACTATTCCTGCTACTGACTCTTATATCAAAGGCAATTCAGTTGGGCTTAGGATTAAGGAGGGCTCAGTGGTACCTGTACTGTTCTTGCAAAGGATTTGAGTACTTGTATGTACACGTACCCATACAAGTTTGGCTGGAGAAATGGCTTAGTGGTTAAGAGCACTGCCTACTCTTCCAAAGGTCCTGAGTTCAATTCCCAGCAACCACATGGTGACTCACAACCATCTGTAATGAGATCTGGTGCCCTCTTGAGGAAGACACCCGGTCAGTCATCCTCGTCAACTTAGACTGTAAAGTCCGATATGGACAAGCTCAGCAGAGCCACCAAACAGGGCTGCCCATGCGTATTTCAGCATTGCCAGGGCATAAATTTCATTTTTTTTCTATTTCACCCATACAAGTATGTACATAATTAAAACTAAAAATAAATCTTTTAAAATCAGCAGCGCAGCTCGTTCTTACGTATTTTAAAATTTGCAGGCAAATGTGAAAGTGTAGCTTTGCATTGAGATTACCGTAGTAAAAGAAGACAAACATCAAGTCCATGTCTTAGAATATCTAGTTTAACACAGATTATTCTACTTTGAAATTATAAATTATTTTCTATTGAATATCTACTTTTTAATTTCTTAGAAAGCAAAGGTAGAATTTAAAATTTTTATTGAGACAGGGTCTCTCTACACAACTTTGGCTGTCCTGGAATTTATAATGTAGACTGATCTTGAATTTACAGAGATCTGCCTGCCTCTGCTGCCTGGGGGTTGGATTCAAGGCATGTGCTAGCATACCTGGCAAGACAGAAAGTTTTCATTTTTACTTTGGAGAATTCTGATTCTATTCATACTTGGTTTAGATAGACTTTGAGAGTCAGTGATCTATACTTTTAATGCAAACTGTTTTTCAGATATTGCAACATGGAAATAAGTGAGTGAAATATACATGTTTCAGTAAAAAAAAAAAAACAACTATGGCTTTTAGGATCACTCTGTATCCTAAAGCTGTCATTAAGTAAGAGACAGTTGTTGGTGGGGCAGACTGCTTTGCCTTCGATCACCAGAAGTGTCTTAGCAGCTCATCTTTTGCATGAATGCTTTGGGACATCCTGTCTTATTATGGGAATATCCTAGGGTCAGATGACCTCTCAGATGATTGTGTAAGTGTATCATTGATTTGAGGGAACCATGGTTGTACCGTTGATTTAATAATAGTGTTTCAAGTTGGGTTTTAATTCCAGCACTTGGGAGGCAGAGGCAAGTGGATCTCTGTGAGTTCGAGGCCAACCTTGTTTATATAGTAAATGCCAGGATAGCTAGGGCTACACAGAGAAACTTGGTCTCAACCCCTCCCACCCCTGCCAAATAGTGTTTCAGGAAAAGCATAGAATCATCATACTTAACAGCTAAGATCATGTTGATTTCATTAATGTTGAAATGCATAAAAAGCTACATTGTTTTCAAGAGAAATAGTCTATTCTGATATCTTTAGCATTTTTCTTGTATGTGTATGTACATATATCACTCTGTGTGTTGTAGATTATGCATGCTATCCTATATTATATGCATGCCATTATATATGATAAATTATACTATATATAGTATATACATATTATATATATCTACAGCTATCTATTGCATGCACCACACTTTTATTTTCAAGCCTTCACACACACACACACACACACACACACACACACACACTGTATGTTGAGCATATTTTCTCCTTGTACTCCTGAATCCTCTCTTTTTCCATCTTTCCCTCCTCCTTCTGTTTGTCTCCTCTGTCCTCATACATAGTTCTACTTTCATGTCATATATGATTTTTATATATTTATAGAATCTAGGAAGCACAAATGAGAGAAAACACACAATATTTGTCTTTCTGTGATTGGCTTAATTAGCTCGATATGATTATTTATGGGTGTATCTGTTTTCTGTAAGTGATAAACTTCATTTTTTTAATTTTAATTTCATTCTTTATAGCTTTAAAAGCCTCCATTGCACACACATGCCTTATTTGGCAGTGCAGTTTGGACCATACCACTACAAAATAGAAAAAGCACAGACTGGTATTGGGCAGCAACTTCATCCCAAGGCAGTGGGGAAGCCAGGCACAACCCTCTCTACTCCCATTTGGTGTCCTCACCAGAGGAAATGAGCCTACAATCTGTGTGACTATTCTGAAAGTCACAAAAGAGCATATGACTTGTGTGTGATTGCCTACACTGGTTTCTACTCAGCTGAGAAAAGGATCATTAGTCACCAAACTCTAAGGTGTGGGAGTTGTTTCCTGGTCATCATGGAAACTTCTGGAAAGACCCAGACTCTTAATGGCCCCGGTTCAGTCTCCAACTTCTTTCTATGACCTTGCTCTGTCTTGCCCACACCACGATGCTCTTGATGTTTTGCTGTGTATAGGGGTTAGTGGCCCTGTGCGGGAATATTTCAGCATGACACTTTAACTATTTAGGGCCCGATTATCAACTTGAAAAAGTCAAAACTCCAGAAATTTGGCTAAAATAGGTATAGAAGATGGTTTTAGATGTACGTATTTTAAAACACCCTAAAAGGAGTCATTGGAGGGACATGGGATCCTCGGTGAGGAAAGGAGTCATTGGAGGGACATGGGATCCTTGGTGAGGAAAGGAGTCATTGGAGGGACATGGGATCCTTGGTGAGGAAAGGAGTCATTGGAGGGACATGGGATCCTCGGTGAGGAAAGGAAGCTTGTTTCTCAGTGAGGGCATTGGGTGGATTCTGCTCATTGTTAGGATGTAGCTTGGGAGGTTAGGACAGAAAGAGGGGGCCCAGGCGTATGCTTCAATGACCCCATAGGCCTATCATCTGTCCCTGTGGAGCATGGGGATAGTTCTCCTGGTGTGTGTTCCTAGCTTTCTTTATTAGTAGTACTTTTGTTGCAATAAAAAACAACATAAACTTACCATTTTAACCATTTCTTTATGCATGCTTTAGCATCATTGTGAACACCACTTCACCCCACATCTGCTCTCCAGAACTCTGCATCCTGCACAACTGAGAGTCTACATCCAGGGAACAATAATTCCACATTAGCCCCGCTCTCACCTCCTGGGATACAGCACTCCATCTTCTGTATCTGTGATTTGGCTAACTCGAGGCACTGTGCCAAAGTGGAATCATGCCGTGTTTGTCTTTTGCTTGCTGAGCTTACTGTGGTGTCTTTACATCTCACCCGTATCCCAGCACACCAAATTTCCTTCCTTTTTAAAGCTAACAGGATGGGCATTTTAAAAAGGCCCTAGGGAGCAGACTACATGAAGGGTATCTACTCATCCTTCTTGGCTGCTTTTGATTTTTTCTGAAAATGATCCTTAAGGTCTTTTAGATATCTATGCCTCCAGGTTTTAACTGGCAGGGCCAGTATGGACTTTCCGAGGATACAGATAAAGGTGTGAACCAGACCGCCCTGCCCATTGCGCACAAGGTCTATTTATGTCTTTTCTGACCTTTAGAAGAGTCATGTTCTTTTAACTTTGAGTGGCGGTTCTTAGTGCAGGTGGGTGGTGAGTGTGTGACTTTGTCTGCTCCTCCAGGGGACATTTAACAGTATTTAATATTTGCTATAATATGGAGAGGGTACCCTTAGCACCTAGTTGGTGGAGGGTCAAGATGCTGCAGAAGGCTGAAGAGCTTCCACAATTATCCAGTCCAAATTACCCAGTGCTGATGTCAAGACGTGATGACACCAAAACTCATGAAGGTCACACTGTGTGTGGAGTGTGACCTACGGGGAACTTCTAGTCTTTGTACATACTGATGAGTCTCCTCTTTAGGAAGCCTGGCTTATCCTGAAATAGAACAACGTCCATCTACGTCACATGCTTGGAGTTGATAGAAAGATCACATCAACAGTGGTTTCTTACATAAACATCATTTGCCAAAACACAAAGCTCTTCAAACAGCTGACATTTGGGGAGCGCAGCCTCTGCCCTGCTCTGGGAGCCCCAAACTAGAACATGTTATGCCAATGTAAACAGGACAAGCCCCTTGAGCCTCAGCACTGTTTACCGGGAACCAGTTGTTGAGTTTAATTTAGTGAGCAGCTGGCCTCACTGCGATCTCTGCATTTGCAGACCAGTAGCAACAACTATGGGGGTGGGGACCTGACCGACATCGTAGTCCACATTTGTCAAGGAGGAGAGGGCTTCTGAGAGGTTGCCAGTGGTGGTGGGGGGTTGTGGGGTGGTGGTCAACTTCCTTCCCCAGAAGGAAGAACCAACTTAAAAGCCAAAGAAGCCCTTCTTAGCATCGTCCATGCTCTGAGCCCCCATGGCTGTCTATCAGGGTCTGTGCCAGCCCAGCACGAACTGTTGGAGGGTATAGATAGCATTCTTCTCCCCACAGGAGGAAATCACACTCTTAAAAGTTGGTCAGGGTTTCTGTTTGTTTGTCATTTAGAATTCCCATCGACAGAAGCACAGGGAAAGAGTGAAGGCTCTTAGGGGACAATACAGCCCCGCCGGCATCTCCAGAGGTTCCATGCTGTCCTGATTGGAACAGGCACATCATTTTTTGACAACCCGCACTATGCTTGCAGGACTAGCGTGGAGCGCATCTTTGTTTATTCTCCGGCTAGGCTTGTTGAGTGGGAAGAAGCTCATGTTTAAATGCTGGAACTAGTTCACAGGGAAACACAGGTTAGTTTTGTCCTCTGGGTCCCCAGTTCAGCTGCGGCTTCCCATTACTTCCTTCTACTTTTTGCCCTATGAACCCGTTAAAGTTACAGGTGGCCCTCCAGCATCCAGACTATAACCTCAAAAGCTCACACTTTGGCTCTGGCAACACAGGTTGGGTGTGTTTGGGCAATTTGCTTGACATTTTATACACCATGTTCGCGGGTAAAATGAGGAGGAAAATACATATGCACCCACTTCAAATGGCTGTTTGTGTCTTAACGGTTTAATATTTGCTAAGAGCTCATAGGGCGGGTTCAGGTGGATGGTGGATAAACATCCGACACCTTAAACGGGAAGCTGAAAATTCACGAGTTAGGTTGTAAATTTCACAGCCTTTGCTGGGGGAAGCAGATACCTTAGAGCCAGCCGAGCCAGCGTGCATGCATCGAGGCCCCAGTGTCCCTGAGCTGATTTTCAGTTTCAGTTACAAAGGCTTTTGTCCTTCCAAGGCCTTCACTTTTTGAGGGTCCTATGTGTCCTGGAAAGTGCCCGCTGGATTTCACTAGGCTTCCCTGGAGCTGACCACAAGTCTGTCCTCCTGTTGGGTAAATATGATCTTGGGATAACTTGTCCAAATTGGGTAACAAATTTTCTGGAGCAGGGAACTGTCTGAAGAGAAACCTTGTAGTCCAGGGGTTCTCAACCTTTCTTTAACACAGTTCCCCACCTTGTGCTGACCCTCCAACCATAACATTATTTTTCTCGCTACTTAACAACTATAGTTTTACTACTGCTATGAATTACAATGTAAACACTGTGTTTTCTAATAGCCTTAGGCGAACCTCATGAAAGGGTCATTTGATCCCCAGGGGGTCTCAACCGCTGCTGTGGTTCCTCTGGCATGAGAGTGGGTGGAAGCGATTTGGAGAGAGCTGTAACGAGCATGGGTCAAGGGTACAGCTAGGATGGCATGGGAATGGGGGGACGGACCAGGATGGGATAAGCCAGGCCCTGAAGCTCTGGCTCGCTTTCATTTTCTGACTTGTGGAACCCTCTTTCAGAAGCTCAGGCAGAGGACTGGCTCATCTCTCAGAAACCTGGCTGGAGAGATACTCCAACACTGACTGCTTCCATCTAATTGAGTGAGGTTTTGCTGTTGAATTTCCAAGAGAAGGGGCCAGAAAGGTGGGACCTGGAGCACTTAGGTGTAGTCTGTCTTGAATGGCCTCCTTCCTCACCTTTACAGAGGTGTTTCCAGGCCCTGGTCTTCCCCTGGGGGCATCCATGGATGGCCAAAGCTTAGTTAATTAATTTTATTTTTTTAACTTATATTTTAATTTACTTACTGTATTGTGTGGGTAGATGTACATCAGAGGGCCTGTGTGGAGATCAGGGGACAACCTGTGGGAGCTGGTTCTCTCCTTCCACCACATAGCTCCCAGGGATCAAAGTCAGGTCATCTGGCTTGCTGGCAAGTAGCTTCGCCTGTTGAAACACCCTACTGGTCTATTTGCTAATCTTCAAGGCGGGGTCTCACGTGCAAAGTTACCAGAACTGTTGTAAGAAAATTATAATGATTTGTTAGTGTGCGTGTGTGCGTGCGTGCGTGTGTGTGCATGTGTGTGTGTGCTGCAGCATGTGTTGGTCCCTATTAGGCAGTTTTTACTGGACAACGTGACGGGGTCTCCTTTGGCTCTCCCACTGACCCACAGGCTCAAGTCCTAATCTCCAGGACTGGTAAATAGGGGCTTATTTGGAAATAAGAGTTCTGCATATACCACGTATTATGGTTAGGCTCTCAGTTTTGGCCCTCGTCTGACACACAGTGAGCTGATGAAAAGGGAAAACTCGGACACAGACACATATCCTTGGGGAGGACATTGTATGAACACAAAGGTGCATTTCAGGGTGATGGTGCAGGGACAGCGACGATGCCCCCCAAACCTCCAGACTCCAGAACACAGAATGGATTCTTAAAGTTCTCAGAAGGAATTAACCTTGCCACGATCTGACCTTGAACCTTTAGTCTCAAAACTGTGAGGCTACCTGTCCGCTGTTTAAGCCACTCAGTCTAAGGTGCTTTCTTCTATCGACCCCAGCAAAGGAACACTAACGGGAATGTTAAGGCTTTCTGGGAACAAGCAGTGGGCTTCTTCCCAAGGTGTCTGGCTGGCCCAACACCATCCAGGCAGTCCTACTGTTATTGGCAATCATGTTTTATACAGTGACCCGTGCTCTTTCTGCCCCAGATTCCTCTATATTTCTCCAGTGGAACATTGCCTTGTGTTCCCGGCTGTGCATGTGGGGGCCGAGAGCGGAGCTCTTTGTTTAGAATTTGCGTGGTATACATAAATAACAGCTCTGAGCATATGGAGGACTTTCAAGCCAGAGGCATTTCAGAATTAGGCAAGGGAGAGAGGTTTCATTTGTCAAAGACATTTCCTGCTCAAATTCATCACAAGCTTCCCCGCAGCCTCCCTTCCTGCCCCCCTCCCAACCCCAAATATGTAAGAGGCTTTCTTAGCAGCATAGGCCCAACAGGATGTTAGGAGAAATGGACTAAGAAAATAATACACCAGATGAACGGGGGGAAAAAAACCCGTTCCTTCTGTGTATAACTTCAGAATTAGAAAAAAGAAAAAGGTAAGACTTTTTTTTTTTCCAAGTGGACATTCTGTTAGGTGCACATGAATTGTATAGCAAAGGCTGTCCTTAATGAGAACAACCCCCAGTTATTTCTACTTAGGAAGTACAGGCACGAAGATCCACCTGCAGGCTTTTCGTGCAGATTGCTAGGGTGTTAGTAGTCTGTGTGCTCACACCCCAACTCTGAAGCAGGGTCAGACAAAGTCAGTGAGCCCTCCAAGCCAGCGTGCTCCAAGGATGAGGTCAGGCTGGCTCAGGGAGGTGATTTCCAGTTCAGGTTCCCCGGATGCTCAGTTCCTGCTGTTTCCCATCAGCACCAGCATCTTCGCTGCTGTCTCTGGAAAAGCCTTTGGGATGAGAAGATTTCAGGAGCTGCCAGGGGAGGCAAACGTGTGAGAAGGCAGCTGCGCTGGCTCGTGTGCATGGAGGAGGCGATTCCTGGTTAGTCGGGATCCTGGTTTCACACCCCCTTTACAAGGTGCTCTACAGATTTCTCCCTTTTCACCCAAGCCACAGCCCTGGGCAAGTGCCAGTCTTCCAGTTGCTCCTGGCACAGAGAGTCATGGCTGCATGGTCGGTCTTAGTGAAAGGGAGATTTTAAAATAGAAATTTCAGGTCAGCATATAAAGTAATGGGTTTATTACG
>JAQHUG010000152.1:2872730-2896472 GCA_028555095.1 Dicrostonyx torquatus
TATCTATGTTTAGCCATATGTGGCTTGGTACCTTTTCTCAGTAAGGCATTCTCATCTTGCTTTCTCTGCTTCTGGATGGTGACTGTGTCTCTGCTTTTCCTCTTCCAAGAATTCTCCCAGTCTGGTTGTGCCATCTATACTTCCTGCTTGGCTACTGGTCAATCAGTGTTTCATTAAACCAACATGAGTGACAGATCTTTACAGTATGCAAGAGCATTATCCCACAGCAGAATGTCATTGGTGTAGTTCTAAAGTCTGAGGCTCAGTGATGGGTGGCACAGATGTGAGTGTGAAAAGAGTGCTAGAAGGTTGATACCTCTGCTCAAGCAGCTCAGTAGGTAGAAATCCATTCTTCTTCTTCTTCCTCTATTAATTTTATTATTTATTCTTAATGTATACATGGTGAGGTGTGTGTGTGTGTGTGTGTGTGTGTGTAAAACCCAGAGAACAATTTAAGAGTCAATTCTTTCTTACTGTAGGTTCTGAAGCTTGAACACAGCATGGAAAACACTCTTCCTGGCTTACCAACTAAGCAATCCTAGGGTCCTCCACTCTTCTTCTTTCTTTTTATTCTTTTTTGAGACAGGGTCTCATTTTGTAGACCAGGCTGGCCTTGAACTCAAAAACTTCCCCTGCTCTGTTTCCTGATTGCTGGGATCAAAGATGTACACCACCATGTTTGGCACCTTTCTTCTTTTCTTATTTCCAAGCCTTCAGAATATTGGATGAGCATATTGTTGAGGGCCATCTGATTTATTCAGCTCACCGATTTAAGTGCTTATCTCTGCTGGCAGCATACCCAGACACAGATAGAAACATGCTTAAATAGTTTTCTGACTTAGTGAAGTTGACACAGAAAAGTAACCACTACTTGTGCTGTAGGTATTTAAAAGTTTTCTATTCATTGTAATCCTTTGATGCCTTAAAAGCCCTTCCATGCTGAGGAGAAACTGCCCCTCCTAGGACTACTGATTCTTAGAGGTATCTAAGAGCCCAGCAGAGAGCATGCCTTTGATCTACAAATTATTAGCCCACAGCTGTATTTCATCTATGTAACCCATCTTCCTCAAGATGCAAGATCCCTCTGTCTTACTCACTCCACAGCCATGAACCAGGCAACTAGATACTGTCTGCATAAATACAAAACTTGCTGACCGTTTCCAAACTGCTCCCTCTTCTCTACTTTGTCTTTGTTATGGAGCACCCCAAGAAGCCTCTGATGTAAATTTACCTGTTCTGGCTTTGGCTTCTTGATCATGCTAAAGTCTTTTTGCATAGGCCCATGTGGCCTGCTGTGCCTCCTGTGTGGAAGACTGTACTGGCTGGTTTTGTGTGTCCACTTGACACAAGCTACTGTCATCAAATAAAGACGCCTCAGTTGAGGACCTGTCTCCATGAGATCCAGCTGTTAGGCATTTTCTCAATTATTGATCAATGGGTCAGGCCCAACACATTGTGGGTGGTACTGCTCCTGGGCTGGTGGTCCTGGGTTCTATAAGAAATCAGGCTGAACAAAGCCAGTGAGCAGCTCCCTTCCATTTGCTGATGTGCACCAGTTCCTGTCCCAGCTTCCTGCCCTGTTTGAGTTCCTGTCCTGACTTTCTTCAGTGGTGAACAACTATATGGAAGTGTAAGCCAAATAAACCTTTCTATGAAATTTGCTTTTTGGTCATGGTGTTTTGTTGCAGAGATAGAAACCCTAATTAAGACAAGGACTCAGGAGTGTAAAGGGCTTTGTAGTCCTGTATTGCTCCTGTGACTACACTTGACTGATTGTCACACAAAGAATAACAGTTGATCATGGACTTGGGGTTCTGTATGTATAACTGGAGCTATTGGGACCACGAGAACTCAGGGGATTGTATGCCTGTTGTTACTTCTCTGCCTGTCATCATCACAGATCTCAAACACCTTATTATTATTTTTTGTCTGGTCCATGTAACATAAATGTTTTTGAAAAATTGCTTCCAAAAAGAAAAGAAAACTTGCATTCAAACTTTAATGATTAAGTACTCTTCTTGTCTTTGAGGATAGATAACTCTCTCATGGTAGATCACAAAGTAATAACAAATAATGGAACCATTGCTTTCTTCCCACTTAATAAATATCTTATAAATAATTGAAGCATGGTGAATTAGTTTGGCCACAAAAGCTTCTTCCTCCTTTGCTGGGAACACAGCCAAAGCTGTGTATTAAAAGACGTGCACATATGCTCATGTGGAACAAACTCCCTGGCAGAAAGCAAGTAGTGGAGGAGTTAGGAAGGTACAGAAAAGCAGGAAGCAGAACCAGCAGAAGAGCATACAGGAAGGCTCCAGCAGACTATATAAAATGGAGACAGCATCTTTCCTAGGAGGAGAGGATGCTGTCTGTGTTCACCCTTATGAGCCTTTCCTCTTCCTGGTTCAGATGAAAGGAACAAGGGAAGGCGATACAGGACTTGAGCCAACACTTGGGTTAGCAATGCTCCCTTTGTCCACATCTCTCCGTGTTGGTTCTTGCCTACACAAAACCAGGACTAGATTCTGTGTAGCTGGACTGGGACTGGAGATAAAGTGCAGAGACTTGTTTCTACAGTCAATTCGGCTGACTTGAGCGGGGGACACTGGGGACTGTCCATCTACAAAGGCATGCTGCAACATTTGGGTCCTGTCCTGCACCACCGTCTCGCCAGCAAGAACGACGCGGCACACAAGGATCCTTCTGCAGTAAGCTTTAGTGCTTCTTGAGAGGGAGAGCATAAGCTTCCAGAGCGGAGACCCCAAACCAGGGAAAGCCATCCCTTATATAGAGGCTATCCTCCGCCTAGGACGTGTAGGCTCCTAATTGGCTGCTACCCATCGCACGAGATGACGCCATGGGAGAGGCAGAGCACAAGGAATGGAAAGTCCGTTCGCGTCTGTGCAGCATGCTTGTTTACGACTTGGGAACACAGGATGTCAGCGTCATCTTGTAATGGCGAATAGTGAGTGTGGCTCCTCACAGGGTCCTGCTTCTTTGAGAGATCACATGATTTCTTGGAGGAAGTCCTGAGGAATGGAGGAGAGGGAAGCCATGAAGAAAGTTAGATGAGTCATAAATCCTACATATTCAGTGACCCCCAAACTTTGGGCTAGTTCTATTATCAACTTATCAAGAGAGCAAAGGAACTTTGATTTTTGTGGGAAGGCAGTACAATAATAGACAAAGAAATAGAAAAATTTTAACAAAAATGTCAAAGGACATCTAGGGGCAAGGAGGGTGATGTTGGGGGAGGTAAGTCAGATATGGTTTTCACGAGTTTTATAATAGTCAGCCATGCACACATAGACATACATATAGACATAGACACACATGTAGATATAGATATATACATAGACATACACAGACATAGACATAGACCAGTACACATAGACATAAACATACAGACACAGACACACTGACATACACATACGCAGATACAGACACATACCTAGACACATAAACAGACAGATATCAATATACCCCTTGCCAAACTGCTGAGGACTCAGATAAGGGCTGTGGAGAAAATAGAAGGATGAGGATGCTATACAGGTAGATGAATCTGCTTTGGGTGGCGTAGTCAGAAGAGAAGGTGATGGGTGAGCTGACAAAACCCGGGAAAGCACTTGACCTTAAATGGGAGGAAAGGTCGTTCAGTCTGGGTCATGAGAGTAACATGTGTCGAGGTGGTGAGGAAATGAGGGAGCCCAGGGTGCTGGTGGTGGAGGAGGAGATGAGCTGTGCCAGATCTCACGGGGTGGGTAGGCCCAGGTGGGAATTCAGATTTTCTTCCAGATGATAGAGGAAACATATTAGGCAGGGCAATGATATAATGCAACTTATTTTACATTATTTGAAAATAAGTTTATTTTTAACTGATAATGGTATGTGTATCCTGCTGATCAATCTCTTACTTTTTGTCCATTTTTATGCCTTCTTCATGTCACAGCTGTTGTCCTCATGAATGCACAGTGGCTGTGGTTAACTGCATACAAGGTCGGGCTCCTCAGCACTTCCTTGTGGATGCCTCCACACCCTGAAACTTTGACAATTACTGGTTATAGGGGAATGGATGCCGTTTTCTTCAGTAGTGTAGTCACCGACAAATACATGTTCCCATAAATGATCTCTCATGCTTGGGCAAGAAACTCTAAACTCAGTGGCCCTCATTCAGATGAAGACATGAGGTTAGGACCAGGGTTTGTAGAGAATCTGAGTTCCAGTAGGAGGGAGAGGAGCGTGTGTGAATGTGTGTGTGTGTGTGTGTGTGTGTGTATGTAAAAATGCCTACAATTCATTATATAAATGCACGTAACTATTAAAAATAAATTAACTCATAAACAATAAATTAATCTGTGCTCTTATTTCTGACCCTCTGTGAGTCAGGAATACAAAGGGCAGAAACAGAGTGAGGTCTGCTTAACTTAACCCAGTGTTCAGGACCGAGTGTGTTTGGGGCATGTTGGCTATTGTTATTAGCAGGCTTCATGCAAAGCTCTAAGCCTATCTTGTTCTAACGTGCCTAATTAAAAAGTCCTTTGTTTTTGAGAATTTCACATATATGTCCAGTGAAATATGAGAATATGACTATATCTACCTCCACTTTCACCCTTATTTCCTCAATATCTTCCTCAACATGCCCCTTCCAACTTCATCTCTCTCATTTTGATAACTCATTAAATCTGGTTCATGCTGTGCATGTACACATGTGTGTGAGCACACACACACACACACACACACACACACACACACACACACACCCCACACGAGTGTGGGGCTACCCACTGGAGAATGGGAAACCTATCAGTAGCCACACACTAAAAGAAAAGAAAAAAGATTCTTCTCGTGCAGAAACCATCCAGTTCCCATAAGCACCTCATGAATGGGTGAGGTCTAGATGCTGTGTATCCCGTCTATGCTGGAATTTTGACTAACTTGATCTTTTGAAAGGAACTACAGTTGCCATGAGGGAATGATCATGTTAGCTATGTCCTGGCTGGAAGACAGCATTTCACAGTTCTCCTCCCCATGCTCCAGCCCTTATATTCTTTCTGTCTTCTCTTCCACAATATTCCCCGAGCCTTGGTGGTAGTGGAGTTAACATTGGTGTCCCATTGAGGGCTGAGCACACCATCAATAATTCTCTACGTTTCTTCACTTCCTGCTTTCTGTCCTGAGGATCTCACCTCCAGGGACCACAGCTTCTGTGAATGCTGAGTGGAAGATCCGAGCCAGGAGATTCATGACAGTCAGGGCAGTTTTCACTCTTACCCTTTTTGCTCTCTGTCTTTCCATCTCCTGAGAGGTGGCTGTCTTGCTCCAGCACAGCCTGTAGCACCAGTCAGGATAACTCTCCTCTGCATTGCAGGGTTCTTTGAGTCCCCACAACCTTCTTTCCTCTGATTTTCTCAGGGTAGAGGTTTGCAGGAGTTTTCTATTGTTACTACTGGAAGTGCTTGTGGGGTTCCCTTAATTGCCTACATCTTGATAAATGGTTTCTTCATTTTTGCATTTAGTCATAATAGTCATTTTTGGAGTGTATGTATGATGCATTTCTTAGAGGACCTTTCCAATACACTATGACAAAGCTTTTAAAAATGTATTCTTGCTATAGGGTCCTAAGAAGTTAAATATAAGAGCATGTCAAAATGCATCATTGTTATGGCTTGCATGTGAAACGCCTCTCATGGGCGCATGCACTTGAATGATTGGTCCCCAGCTGGTAGCTCTGTTTTAGGAAGTCCTGGAATGCTTGGGACATAGGGCCTAGTTGGTGACACAAGCCAGTGTTGGAGAGACTTGGGCGTGGTAGATTGGCTCTGCCTTTGTCCCTAACCTGTGAGGATATGAGGAGCCTCGGCCACATCTTCTTGCCACTAGAGCGCCCATGTTTCCCCAACATGATGGACTGACATCTCCTGAGATTGTGCGTTCAAATAAATTCGTCCTCACTTGTTTCAGTCAAATATTTTGTCATAGTTAGAAGAAAAGTAATTCACACGGTCATGTTCCAATGCTTAGAGGTGACCCCCCACATATTTAAGCATTTCTGAAATTAGGATGAGATTTTTTTCAAATGGTGATATTTTATTTGCTATCAATGAAGTTATTTGTATGCATGAACTCGGTCATTGCTGGTCAATGTTTTAAATTCCTCATTTTAATAATGTTCATTGTCCTAATCACTGTTTACGGTATTTTCAGAGTGTTTACATAATGATTCAGCTCTGGAATGAAGCAATTATGCGCACAGAGGCACGAAACCGAGCAATGATTTGATGTCAGTGAAAGAAATATTCATCTTGGCAGATTGGAGACAGCCCCGCAGTTATAAATGGCTTTACGGGAATGGGAGATGCCCTTGTGAGGCTGGTACAGGGCTATAGGTATTACTAAGGATGTGACAAAGGCATGCCCCCAACATGACGAGCAATGTAATCAGCTACAACAGGAATCCTCAGATGTCGTGAACTAAATCACAGAAATCTGTGCAAGAAGCAAAGAGTTGTGCTACTGACAGTCTGTGTCTTATAGTTGTTAGCAGCACTTAGAAGATGCGCACAGCCTTTAACTTGTGAACACCTTAGAGTCTTTGAAAATATGGAATTCCCTAACATGTATTTCCTGCTGCCCAGGGAATATACTGACTCCAGTCCTCCCTCTCTGGCAAGTTTGCAGAGAATCAAGCACTACCTCAGCACTTCCCTCTGTACTGAGGAGCACATGCTTCTCAGCTCTGCTCCTATGATCCCATAGACTCTCATGGTTTTTCTCTGGAGGGTTCTCAGACTCCCACCCGCCTGCAGCTCCAGAGTGAGTGGCTGGCATAGAGTGGTGAGCAGACAGCTGCCCACAGAAGGCTCTCCTTAGGGTGGTTCCTCCACTTCTGGAGGATTTGCTGGGCACAGGACATAAAGTATGTTTCCAGAGAGAAATTAGGACACAGTCCAGTAGTTTTCAGAAGGAGGTCCACATGGTGCATGGTGCTGTTTCTCCATCAAGCTCCCCATGGCCAGTACCACCTGTGCCCCTTGGCTCTATGAGTTGGTTGGTGAAGGGTTTTTTTTTTGGTAAGACTCTTCCTCTCAGTTGTGCGCTATGATTGCTTGCTCTTTATTTAAAAGGAGTTGAAAGCATGTACATACTTTCCCAAGTGAAAAAAATGATCTTTTGGGGTGTGTCTGTATTCTAAAATTGCCTTTCAAATTTGTTCTTCCCAGGATCCCATGTGTTGACGGAGTTTCAGTGTGGACTACATTTTTAGATCTCTGTCTTTATGACTGAAAAAAAAAAGAAAAATAGAAAAAACTTGAATAAGATCTAAAGGTCTACTAACAGGCCACACACCCAAAGATGGAGATAGTTCAGGTAGACTCTTAAGATGCAGATGTTGCTTTCCAGATGGGCACTATAGCCCTGGATTCTCTTTTGCCAACTGGTCCTTAATGCCTTCCTGGCTCCATCTTCCCCAGACCACCTAGCTCTCTCCTCTCTGTGCCACACGAAACATTTCCATGCCTGGTACTTCAGTTGAACTTGTCCAGCAAAGAGGAGGCCCCGGGTGAGGATCAGAGGGAGGAAGAATGGGTGAGGTGAAGGGTTGTCCCTCAGCTCCTTTCTGGTGGGCAGCCTGGAGGGCTACACCCTTCTGTTGAAGTTCACCAAGCTTCCCAGGGATTTCTCTGCACTCTCCCTCCCTTAGGTTATGGCAACTCCTCCCCATTCTGGTTTGGCCACTTCATGGTGGTTCCTCTGCTATTAAGTCACAGTTGCTGTGCTCTCCTGACGGCTCCCCATATCCACAGCTTTACAAGAAAATCCTCTTACAGCCTCTCTCTCTCTTTTAAAAAGTAGCCTTTTAAATTTAATTTTTAAAAGGTGTGCTGGTGTTTTGCCTGCGTGTATGTGAAGGTGTTGGATCCTCTGGGACCCGAGTTACAGACTTGTGAGCTGCCGTGTTGGTATAAGTCCTTTGGAGGAGCAGTGACCACCGAGCCATCTCTTCAGTCTAGTCTTTTATTTTTGATATTATAATATAATTATATATTTTTTCCCTTTTTCTTTCCTCCCACCAAATCTTCCCATGTGCCTTTCATCCCTTGCCCTCTTTAAGTTTATAGCCTCTTTTTCTTTATTTGTTATTACACATACACACAGACAGACAGACAGACAGATACACACACACACACACACACACACACACACACACACTCCTAAACACAACCTGCTTAGTCTGTATAATGTTTCTTGTATGTGTTTGCTTTCTGGGCTGACCATTTGGTATCAGATAACTAATTGGTGTGCTCTTCCCTTGGGGAGACTTTTCTTTTGCTCTCAGCATTCCTTAGTTGCATGTATTTGTTGTCTAGGATGGAGGTCTCCTGAGCTTTCTCCTTTCATGTTGTCATGTCTATTGGTGTTGTCTGTGTTTGGGTCATGTTTAGACAGCCATGTTGGTGAGACTTCATGGATGTGCTTCTGGTATTTCTAGGAGACACAATCTCACAGCTAACTTCCTGTTATTTTGTTTTTTAAAATCTTTCTGCTTCCTCTTCCACAGTGATCCCTGATCCTTAGGTACAGGAGTAGAGGATTGTACATGTATCAGTTGGGATTTGGCTTCATAACTCTGTGTTTTGATTGGTTATAGCTTTATGTAATTGTCTTTGATCTGCTGCAAAAAGGAGTTTCTTTGATTATGGGTAAGAACTACACTCATCTGTGGGTATAAGGACAAATATTTAAAATGGAGTTAGGGGTTATATTGGTTTAGTAAATGGTTGTAGGCTCTCCTCCAAAATTCACAGCTTCACTGGCTCTGGATAGTTTACCAGGCTTGAGTTCCCTCTTGTTGAATGGGTCTGAAGTCCAATTAGAGAGCTATTGGTTCCAGCCAAAATGAACTCAGACAGTAAGAATTACAAGCTGTGAATGCCACTCTGCCCCTAAGGTTATTGTTCCCCGCTGGTGGCTGTTGTGGCTCATAGACATCGTAGCTGGATCAGAGAGCTGGTTACTTCTCTCTTTCAGAAGCTTGTCTGCGCCTTCTGCTACCATGAAAGCTAGTTCTCAGGGAGAAGGCTTTCGGGTCAGATCCAGTTTGGGGCCTCTGGGCCCTGTGTCTAAAGTGCATGGTGTCTTTAGCGATAGGGACCTACCTATCACTTCTGGGAGGCAGCCAATGGCAATAATAATATAACATATATTACATATACTGACTTGTGAATATTATATGTATTTTAGGTAGATTGTTAAGAGTGTGATTTCTTATTACTTTTCCAGACATCTACTTCTATTTTATCCTCCTCTCCCATTCTGCATACAACTCCCACTCCCCTCCCTTATTAGAGCCCTCTCCGTTTTTCCCATTTACCTCTCAGATCACTGGTACCCTGATATTCCCTCATTGCACCCCCCTTCTATCCCCGTAATGGTCCCTTTGAACTTTTCTGGTTTCTGCTGTTACTCCAGGTTAAGTATTAGTATACAAAATATTGGAGGAAGAGCTCAGATGAGACAGAACATGTGACGTTTGTCTTTCTGAGTCTGGGCCACCTCACTGAATATGGTCTTTCCTAGTCCCACACACTCACCCATTTACCTGTAAAGTTCACGATTTCATAGTTTTTTGTTTTACAGTTGAAAAGTATCCGAAGTGTATATGCACTGCATTTCCGTTATCTGTTTGACAGTTAGGCTGTTTCTGTTTCCCTAGCTGTCGTGAGCACAGCGACTGTGATCATGGCTGAACAAGTACCTGTGGGGTGGGATGTCGAGTCCTTTGGGCATATGCTAAGGAGCGGTATAGCTGGGGCATACGATAGATTTAGTTTTATGTTCTTAAGGATTCTCCACACTGATTTCTAGAGGGTTGGGACCAGTTTGCAATCCCTCAATAGTGAATAGGGTTCCCCTTTCTCCACATCCCCTCCAGCATTTGTTGGTCTTTGCCATTCTGACTGAGGTAAGATGAAAACTCAAAGTTGTTTTGATTTGCGTTTCGCTGATTGCTAAGGATGATGAATACTTTTTTTTTTTTTTTTTTGGAGATTTTTCTTAGGCTTTTTCTTTTCTTCTTTTGAGAACCCCCAGTTCAGGTCCCAGGTCCATTTTTAAAAGGGTCATTTATTTAAATCTTTGATTTTGAGTTCTTTACATATTCTTTTATTTCAAGTGTGCCACTTATTTCCCCTAGAACCTGACTGGTCACAGGTATCAGGTGTCTCTACTTCTCTGAGATGCCATTCTTTCCCTCATGTGAAAGCACTGGCTATCTCGACTTTGTTCTGGCTTTTCTGTGAGGAGGCCTGGTTTCCGGGAGCTCAATGCACACATTTGACAAGGATGATGCAGTTCTTTCTATGTGAGTGGTGATTTTCCCCTAGAGCTCTGCTTTTGGGAATTTGAGGCTCAGAGCCTCTGAAAGGGAGTGTTTAGAGAGTGTGCTGTTGGCTTTAGTGTGTATTTGCCTAAATCCATTGTGTGCCATCATTTCTATATCTTTTAATCTGTCATTTTTTTACCCCAAGTCTTCTAAAAATAACTAAATTAGAGATAGATTTTAGGCTGAAGTTAATGGTAACATAGATTTCTTTCCTTTTGCCAGGGGCGTACTATTTTTTTTTTTTTTTGAGTATGGACTACAGGGAGTTTATCTTGCCAAACAGAGTTAGTTTTAGCATATTGTAGTCATAGATGCAAATGACAGGCAAACACGAGCAGGGTGCTGTGGACAGCTGCTGAGAATGTGACACCTGGAGGGTCCCTAGCTCGATAACTAGGAAGTGGTATGCAACCTGGACAACTGCATGCTGTGAGCCAGGGAGGGGCCACAGCATCCCTGGTGTTGATGTGGCAGATTGAGGTGGAGTTCCCTCTTGCCCACACTGTCTCTGGCCTCTCCAGAAGGTTTGAAGAGTCTTACACTTTAGCTTCAGATTTCAGATCTGCAGTCTTGTTATTGCCTTTAGCTGTTTATATACCACAGCTAAATGGCTCGTCGCAATATGCCACGCTGGAGGCTCCTCCATGGAAACTCAGTTTTGGGAGCATCGAGATGAGAGAAAGAGCATGGGGTTTAGTGTCTGAGAACCCTGGTCCAGTCCTTGCTGGGAAATCATAAGAATGTTCCCACAGGCTTCTCAGAATATTTGACTTGGTAACTGCACAACAGGCTGAGTGACTGTTTTGTAAGTTTCAAATGATGAGCAATATTACATATTTAAAAGATCCCAATCCACAATAAATGTGGCGTAAATATTGGTCTATTCTTACAAAAGCAAAGACCATAAAAGTGAAATACCTTTTTGTTTCTTTCTTTCTTTTTTGGTTTCTCTGACACAGGGTTTCTCTGTGGAATAGCCCTGGTTGTCCTAGAACTCACTTTTGTAGACCAAACTGGCCTCAAACTCACAGGATTAGCCTGCCTCTGCCCCCTGAGTGCTGGAATTAAAGGCATGCGTCACCACCACCTGGCATGAAATATCTTTTAATAGTAGTTAGGTGAGCCTCTCAGGCACCAGCTTATAATAGATTCTCTCTCTCTCTCTCTCTCTCTCTCTCTCTCTCTCTCTCTCTCTCTCGTTTTTGAGACATGGTCTCATGCAGCCTAGGCTGTCCTTAAATTCACTATATAGCCTAGGCTGGCCTTGAACTTCTGATCCTCCCTTCTCCAGTACTGGAACTATAAGCATGTGCCACCATGCCTGTCTCCACAGGTTCTTTATTCAGCAAGAACTGTTTGGGAATAGTAAGAGAGGTGTTTATTAGGAGCAAGCCAACTGCATGAGGCATTCAGCTGTGGGGGCTGAAGTATCAAGGGTTGCATAGTTCAAAATTGTTCCTGGTTTTTGTTTTTCACTCCCACATCTTGACCTTCTCTATCTCTAGAGAGAGCCTGATGGCAGAGAGGCTTTCCTTCTGACCTTGAAAAGTTTTCCCAAATGACATTTGTCTTAGAAAGAAGTCAGAACTGGAAATCTTTCACCCTTATACTGAGCAGTACATAGCTCATGCCTACATCTGGAACCGATCTCATCTGGTGTCAGATATAGGAGAAACAACATTAAATTTTTGTTATTCATGGCAAGATGGGTACTTCAGTTCTGGCCACTTCTCAAAGACACTGTTCTCTGTGGTGATGGGGTGGGGACGTTAGAAGGGCAGTGTAGAGAAGGGTCTGACTTGACGCAGGGACATCATCTCCTGTAACCTTCGTCCTGAAGTCAAGCTTTTCAGTGTTCTTCTATGATTCTGGAGCCAAAACAACCGAAGTCTGGTTCCAGCAGCTAGGCTTCCAGGAACAATAATGATATCTTCTGTTTGTGTAGTGCCTTTTGCTTTGGAAAGCACTGGAATCTCACTTGACCCTCACATAAACCCAGTGAGGTGGTGGTTGGGGAGGCATTAATTTCTTTATTTTACAGTCATGAAATCCAAGGAGATATTAAGCGTCTCGCCATGATCTCATAGCACATAAGTGATACAGGCCTGGTCTCCCGGGGCCCTTTACTTACAGCGTGTCTTCTTGAGTATCCCTATCCTTTTAAAAGTTTGTAACGGGATCTTTAATGGATATGCAGGATGTGTTTGGTTTGCTATTCAAAAAGTTAGAAAAGATGAAAGAGTGAGAACCAAGTCTTCCTTCCACTTCCCCTTGTCTCTAGCAACAGACAACCTGAGTAGGCTGTCATCGTTATTATTCTTGTGCTCTTTGGGAGTACCCTCTTTTGGAGTTTTAAGCTATTTATTAGTATGCATTAATTGTATATACAAAAGGGTTTTATTATGACACTTTCATACCTGTTTATGTTATTTGTTATGGTTCCTAGCATGACTGCTGGCTGGCTAGGACTATTGGTTTCTTCTTTCCTTTGGGACCTCATGTAGTGCCTTCTGGTACCATGAAAGCTAGTGCTCAGGGAGGGGCTTTCAGGTCAGATCCAGTTTGGGTCCTCTGGGCCCTGTGTCCAAAGTGTGTGGTGCCTTCAGCAATAGACTTATCTTCCACCTCTGGGGGGTGACCAAGTACAACAGCAGTATCTTATAATGTCTTGTGATTCTCATGGACAAACCTGATTTATTCCCATTATCTTCTTTACTCCATGTGCTTGCTGAGCAACCACCAGCTGGCATTGGCTTTCTTTACATTTTCTCTATCTAATGTATGTAGCAGAAGGTCGCCTGTTGGTTCCCGGCTGTTTTGCCCTGAAATAATCTCACAGAAACTTTATTGTTTAAATCTCTTCTTGGCCCATTAGCTTTAGCTCTTATTGGCTAACTCTTACGTGTTAATTTAACCCATTTCTAGTAATCTGTGTATGACCATGAGACTGTGGCTTACTGGCTAAAGTTCCCAGCGTCTGTCTCCAGAGGCTCCATGGTGTCTCTCTGACCCTGCCTCCTTTCTCCCAGCATCCACTTTAGTTTTCCCTGCTTAGCTCTGTTCTTTTGCCCTATCACAGGTCAAGACAGTTTCTTTATTCATTAACCAATAAAAGCAACACATAGAAGGACCTCCCACACCAAATGTCTTTGGTCATATTTACCTTCTATGCACTTATAAGCACAAACTTCTATCTTCTCTCTCCCCAGTAGAGTTTAAGAAATAAAGTAGTAGAAAGGCTGCCAAAATCCAGACTTCAAGAAGTTGATAAACGAATAATGGCGTGTACCTATAATGACAGCACTTGTGGGGCAGTGCCAGCCTATTCTACACAGTGAGCGCCAGGCTAGTCAAGACTGATGGTGAGACCCTGTCTCAAAACAAAACAAAAACAAACAAATAAACAAAAATGAAAAAAGAAAAAAGAAGCTGCCAAATGACTTCTCATGGGCTTTATGAAAACACATTAACCATTGTAGTTTGCCTTTGGGAGTTTAAATGACACACTTTAACTTTTCAGATAGAGAGAGTTTAGATCTTCAAACTAATAGAGATGAGGAGCTAAAAGATGTTCTCACTCTGAGCTCTTTCTCACTGTGCTAAATATCAGTAGGTAAGTTCTTATCTGATTTCCTATTGCTTTTTGTACACTGCTTTCTTCAGTCCTCGTAGCAACACTGTTAGACCTTCTGTTGAGAGAACACCTCAAGGTAAGAAACACTTACTTCCCTCACAGTGTGAGCAGCTTCAGTCCACACAGTGGGGCAGATGTGGCATCCCTGTAGCCAGGGATCAGGATTCCTTCTGAGTCTTTAGCCTAGGGGATGATGCCACCCACATTCGGGGTTGCCATCCTTTAGTCTTTTTTGGAAGTGCCCTTGAAGGTACACCCCGAGGTATGCTTAACTAACATAGGCCTTTCTCAATCCAATCACAAGACCACCCATCACAAGTACTATAATAAATATATGATTATTCTCTATTTTTTCAGGAAAGAAGATCGAGTCGCAGGCTTAAGTGATTTTCTCAAAAATCCCAATGCAGTAAATAAGTCCTGGAGCCAGAGGGTCCAAGGCGAGGCGACTTTACTTCAAGATCTTCATGGGTAACCTTTATGTCACTGCGAACAAAATAGTTCTGTTTTTGCAGAATAGCTCCAGAGAGCAAAGCTGTTGAGGAAGAGGGAGCTGCAGGGGAGCTTGCTCTTTCCTTCTGGCTTACTTCTGGTGTGAAGTCAACACTTCATCCTGATCGGCTTTTGCCTTCTATCTATAGTCTCCCTTCTGCCAGGCTTATGCTTGAAGATCTGGAATTTGCTCTCAGGTTCAAGAGGTTATTTCCTTTCTTCCACTACTTCTAAGTTAGAGCTGGGAAGACTTCTTCCTCTTACAAGTACTTGGCAATGTTTTCTAGGACACAGCCGCCTCGGTGGGGCTTGAGAGGTAGAAGTTGAAGAAAGCATCTTGTATGATGGGAATCTGAGCTCTAACATTGGAGCCCTAATCAAGGCTTACGATCCTCAGTGTCATAGTGTCATATGGGCCAGCTCTTCTGATGTAGCAATCAGTTATCATCCTGAGGGGAAGGACAGACTGCCCTCTTCAATCCACTGCACACCACAACTAAGTACTCCGTTCATTTTATTGAGACTGACCAAGTAAACATTGTACCCAAATTGGTCACATTAAAAAAATCCCTATAATCCATAGATAAAGCAATCATTATCTGTTGCACGAGTTCTAATTGGTTTTAATAATAAAAAAACCTGGAGCCAGGTTTCAGGGTAAATGCTGAAAGATCAGAGAGACAAAGGAGCAAGCTACAGCCAATTCTTATCTTGCTAACTCCTCAACCAGAAAAAGGGCCTAGATCCTGTCTCTTCCTGCCTTATATTCTTCTCTCTGCCCAGTAATATCACTTCCTTTATGTCTGTACAGACCTTCAGACCTCTGTGGCTAACTAGTGTCTAGCTCCACCCTCTGATATACAGGCAAGCTTTATTTGTTAAAACACAAACATTTTTCAAATTTCTGTAGGAAGTTCTATATCAACTCTCCTTGAAGATTAAGTTTAGGGTGGAGAGTTGTGTGAAACCACAGTCTAGGTGATCCTGTTTGTAGGGTTAACTGCCAATTTAACACAGCCTGGAGTCCTCTGAGAGGACCACAGTTGAGAAATTGCCTAGATAAAGTTGGTCTGTTGGCAAGTCTATGGGAGATTGTCTTCACTGTTAACTGATGTAGAAGGGCCCAGTCCACTGTGGGCAGTGTCATCCCTAGACAGGGATGAACTACATCAGAATACTGCTTGATCATAAGCTGGCCCTCCATGGTTCCTGCTGTAAGGGCAGAGGTAACGCTGTGTGGAAGAGCCAGCAGGCCTGCTTTCAATTCTCCGTTTGGAGCTGTTGCCTTGGCTTCCCTCATGATCGCCTGCAATCTGGAAGCGTCAGCTGAAACAAACCTGCTCCTTCCTCACGTCGCTTGTGGTCAGTGTGTTTCACAGCAACAGAGGTAAATCGCCTTTGATGATAACACCAAGGGCTAGCTATGCCTAATTTTAAAAAGGGTGGCCACTCTTCACTTTCAACAGCGGAAACAATGGTAGGTATTACTGATTCTTAACATTAGGAGTTCCGCAACACAGAGGTGGTTCGGAGATAACACCACGTAGGTATGGTGAGGGAGAGGGAAGGCTTCCGGGCTCTCTACTGGAGCCAAAGCTTGTTTTTTTTCATTTTGAGTTACTTTATTTTTATTTCCATATGCACAGCTCCAGGGAAAAGCGATCCTTTTTTGGATATTTGAACTTCCTGAACACATCTTAGTGAGGATAAACAGGTTTAGTAACTTGAGGGACCTCAGGGGCTCCATGTTACAGAATTTGAGCATATTCTTCAGCTTGGAAAACAGATCTATAATAAGAAAATGCCCACTGTTGTCTTGGGACTTCATTTGCAGTTCCTTGCATGCTTGCCATTTGGGCAGGGTTCATGTGCCAAGGTGTAGGATGAAGGATAACCAGACCCAAAATAAACCAGGCAGCAGGACAAGTCCTGAATTTTAATGCACATTAAAAATGTTATACCATCCTGGGGCTACAACTGAAATGGAGGCCTAAAGATAAAGGTGATATTTGAAGGTCTGTTTCACCAGCAGGTGGTACAGTGCACAAAAGGCTGGCAACACCTGTGCTGGCAAGGAGACCTTCACTCACCCTGCGCTTGTTTCTAAAGCCTTGGGATGGAGAGGGGGAGGGATGGACTCTGAGCATAAGCTACCTGGGTTTGACTGAGGGACTCCGGGAAAGCCTCTTACTCCGTTTGTGCCTCGGTTTCTTTATCTTTACAATAAAGATTCCTTTCTCATAAGAATGTTATGAGGGTTATTTGATGAACTGTTGCATGAGGTACGGGCTGTGTTCCCAGCACCTGAGAGGAGCACAGGCCCTTTGTTCCATCCCGCCTGGCTCCCGGCCGCTCGGCTAGCTTACTCAAAATAATTTCACAGAAACTGTATTCATTTAATACACTGCCTGGCCCATTATCTCTAGCCTCTTATTGGCTAACTCTCACATCTTGCTTTAACCCATATCTAGTAATCTATGTATCACCACGGGAATGTGGCTTATCGGCATGAGTCTAAACTACGCCCATCTTGGGTAGGAGCAGTATCTGCCACACTTCCCTTCTTCCCAGAATTCTTTTCTGTCTACTCCACCCACCTAACGGCTGCCCTATCAAAAGGCCAAGGCAGTCTCTTTATTCAACCAATGAAAGCAACAGAAACACAGAAGGACCCTCGTGGGCAGCGGGACACAGCCGTGCCTCCTCATGCAACAACCGGGTAGACAGGGAACTGGTGGAAATGATGATATGACAGATGTTTGGCTAAACCAATCAACCCTTTATTCCCAACTCCCTCAAGTATATCACCAAAGAAGCTGGAAAGCAATGCTAGCTTTCTCCCATCTTTCAGTGACTCTTGCAGCCGAGTCACTCTGGACAAGCTACTGGCACAGTTTTAGCCAATTCATATAGTTCTAGCCAGCAGCATGGAAGAGAAAGGCCAGGGCAGATTCCTAGAGTGGTTTTGCTGTCTGTCAAAGGATGAATTTCAAGTGGCGCTCTTCCTTTTTTTCTTGCTTTGAATATGAATGTGATGCCTAAGACTACTGCAGGCAGTTATCAACCATAGTAAGCAAACAGGAAGCCAAGAGAATCTCAGTCACAGTGGCCCCAATGTCTTCATGCTGAGGAAACGCTGGCACCTCCTACAACATCAGGCTTCCTGCTTGTAAGGCTCCCGTTTGGACAGCTGAATGTCTCGCTAGCTGAAACATGTGGCAGATGCTTCTGAGTTATTATAATTCTTTCTAAACACATTTTAAAAAGAATGTATTGTTTTGGAGCTCTTTTGTTAAAACGATATCAGGTTCTGATTAGTGGTTCAGAGATTTCTGGAAATGGGGTCTTTGAGTTTGCATGGCAAGATCCCTAGGGAATTTAGATGCACAGGGGCGTGAAAGCATTAGTCATGTGTTGATTTAGTGAATTTTCTTTGTCAGATGGTTGTTGAGCTAGTCCCGAGTGTTAGGTGTAGGCACTGTGGATTCAAAGATGGTTACAACTACTTTGACCTTGAGGAGTTTACATTCCGCAGGCAATCTAAGGAAGCAAAGCAGTGGGCCAGCTTGGAGATCAAGAAAACACTGGGAAGAGAGGCTATCCTGGTCCTAATCAAGTTTTAATCAAGAGATTCTTTTATTCTGCTAAACCAGCAGACTCTAGAGATGTATGCATTTGTGCATGTAAATATATTCATGAATCTAAAATATATTAATGAGTTTATGAATTCAGCAATCTACATAGTACTAGCCTAAGGTCAGGAAAATTTCATGACAACATATTTTTGAAACTAATTACATAAAGTTAGTTCAATGTCTTAATTTTGTTTTCAGAAGAGTTAAGATTATCCTTTATTTTCCAGTATTATGTTTTTTCACTAAAATAATTTTTATTTGGTGCAATTCATTTTTAAAAGAAAATTCACAAGAATAATTTTCCAGTTTGTAGTGGTTGGTGAACAATTTGTCCTCCAAGTCAAGTCTTCCTAGTTGAAATGTGGTCAAGAGGGTTGATTTGTCCCCAAGTTTATATCATGTATTTGTGGCTAGTTTAATATGTTTTGGATTAATATTTCCATAGTTACTATTCAGATGTTAACAAAATGATTCTTTAATCAAGTTAAGAAAAACCAGTTAAAAAAAAAGAAAAACCAGTTAAAGTTTTTTGTGTATATTTTTAGCTTATCAGTTATTTTGAATTGTTTCTATCATTAATGCTTAGTATAAACTTAATAAAAGATGAACAGTTTATATTTTTTTGTCTTAGTGAATCCACAGAGAAGTGGGAGGGATTCTTCTCTTCTGTCCTAGGGCTGACTTGTCAGGTAGGATCAGCCTGTTGTTTTGAGAATTCAATAATTCTATTTGCTTTCGGCCAGCTCACATGCTGGGGTACCAAGGGTTCACCCTTTGTGTAGAGGAGAGCAAGTGATAATTCCTGAATGGTTGAATGTGAGTCAGTGTCTCAGGATTGGAGAGAGTGCTTTGCATGTTTCAGATCATCAGGAGGCTGGGTTGCAGTGCCCAAGAAGGTGCCCAGGGAATGAAGTATAGCTAGTAAATCCCAGCTGCTGCCTGGGACATCTGACTGGAAAGAGGGTGAGAAAAAAAGAAGCTAAGAGTTGAACCTTTAAGACTGATGAAGATTGGACATGTTGATGTGTGAATGGGGTAGTATCCATTGGGAGGAATAGACTGTAAGGCAAGAAAAGAGGATGGCTGATGAACTAGTTTCAGTGAAGGAACATGAGGGCATAAGAGCAAGGGAGCAGGCTGAAAGCCCAGTTTCCCTCAGAGGAAAGAAGATCAATATTGGTGCAAGTGTGGGCAAAATACCCTCACTCTTCTCTGTGAAGCGGGAAGTCTGTTGACTGAACAGGGTAGAGGAGGCCTGGGCTAAGAGGGAGCTGAGCGATTGTCTTCTGGTTTGCTCAGCAGGCTTTTCCTCTATTTTTTCTGGCTATGAAATTCTGTCATGGGTGGAATGCTCTACTACAGTCATCAGATCTGGGATGGGATCCAGACTGAGGGACTTACTCAGTAGAGGAAACTTGGCATAAGAATAGGTGAAGGGGCTAAGAAGGAAAGTTTGGTCAATATTCAAAATGTCTACTATACATACAGAAGTTAAGTAGGTTGTTGGATAGTGTAATGGTTAGTACTCATTGTCAACTTGACAGACTCTAAATTACCTGGGAGATGGGCCCATCAGAGTGTCTTGACTGTTAATTGGGGTTGGTGGACCTGTCTACCATAGGTGGCACCAGTCCATGGCTGGATCCTAGACTATGTAAATGGAGAAAGGAAGCTCAGAAGCATTCATGAGTTTATCAGTTTCCATTCTCGATTATGGATATGATGTGACCAGGCCCCTCTTGCCTCTGTGACTTCCCTGCTATGACAGACTATAGTCTGGAACTATGAGCCCAAATAATCACTTTCTCTTTTAGTTTATTTTTAAAAGGCATTTTATTTTCTATCCCAATAAAGGAAAGGAAACAAATGCAGAGATAAAGTTCAGAGCTCAGAAAAGAGGTTGGATGTCATCTGAGTATATGGCATTTAATGTCCTAGAGGTCACTTATAGAGTGGGTCTCCACTAATGGGAGGGAGGCTGAGCAGAGTCATTGGGCATCATTTAGCACTAAATGATGAGAGAAAGAAGAATTGGGTTCTGAGCTAGGGATATGTCTTGGGGGTGTGGACAGTATGACAGGCTTGCAAAGTTTGCATTGTGGTGTGAGTGTGAAATGCCCCCTATAGACTCATGAGTTTGAACACTTGCTAATAACATTGTTTTGAGGATTTGTGGAACCCATGAGATGTGGGACTTAGCTGGTAGGAGTAGGTAAATAGGTGTAAACCTTTGGAGGGGATAATCATCTCTGGCTCTGGCCTGTGTTGTGTCTGCCTCCTGGGTGGGATGCCAGGTGCAGGATTCTGTCACGTGCTCCTGCAGTCACATGTCCCGCCCTTCTTTCCTCACCGTGATGAACTATCCAACTCTCTGAAGCCATGAGCCACATAAACCCTCCTGATTTTAAGGTGTTTCTATCAGGTATTTTGTGCCAGCCATGGGTGAAGTGGGTAACGTGGTATGTGCAGACAGTGAGGGCAAATCAGCTTGACAAAGTAGATACCATTGACCTTGACCAGAGGGCTTTAGTGGAGGGATTGGCACTTAGTGCTTCATTAGAGGAGGGTATGAGGGAGAGAGAGAATGGGAAGGAATTTCTTGAGGAGTCTAAATTCACCATTGGACTTGGCAAAGTAGAACATGCTGGCCTTGACCAAAGCCTTCTCTGAGCAGTTTGCAGGGGTAAGAGGCTGTCCAGCCTAGTTTTATGTCAGCTTGACAGAAGTTAGAGTCATTTGGAAGAGGGAACCTCAGTTGAGAAAATGCCCCTCTTGATTGGCCTGGGGACAAGCTTTTGGTATATTTTCTTCACTGATGATCGCTGTCAGGGGGCAGCTTACTGTGGGCAGTGCCACTCCTGGCTCGGGATATATAAAAACTAGAGTTTTTCTTACCTGCGGTATCATTTCAAAAGTCTTGGTGTTAAAATCAGTACTTGATGTTAATGTTTATTATATGGATAATGTGATGCAAATTTATAAGGGTTCATGTCCCCCAGTCCAAGTGGTGTTGTGTCTTGATGTCAGGGAGCATTCATCTGATTTAGTGGATAAATGTAAGAAGCAAACAGTCTGTATGGTGCTGAGGGAGAAATCAGTGGGATACTTATGTCCTAATCTTAGGAAGATCTGTTTCCGGGGATGCTGCGGCTGTCCTTTTTTTTTTTTTTTTTAAATTGCTTTTATTGAGTTATATATTTTTCTCCATTCCCTTCCCTTCCTCTCCCCTCCCCTCTACCCTCTCCCATGGTCCCTATGCTCCCACTTTACTCAGGAGATCTTGTCTTTTTCTACTTCCCATGTAGATTAGATCCGTGTATGTCTCTCTTAGGGTCTTCTTTGTTTTCTAGATTCTCTGGGATTGTGATTTGTAGGCTGGTTTCTCTTTGCTTTATGTATAAAAGCTACTTATGAGTGAGTACAAATGATAAATGTCTTTCTGGGTCTGAGTTATCTCACTCAATATGTTTTCTAGATCCATCCATTTGCCTGCAAATTTTAAGATATCATTATTTTTTTATGCTATGTAGTACTTCATTGTGTAAATGTACCACAGTTTCCTTATCCATTCTTTGGTAAAGGGACATTTAGGTTGTTTCCAGGTTCTGCCTATGACAAACAATGCTGCTATGAACATAGTTGATCACATGCCATTGTGGTATGATTGAACATCCTTTGGGTATATACCCAAAAGTGGTATTGCTGAGTCTTGAAGAAGGTTGTTTCCTAATTTTCTGAGAAATTGCCACACTGACATCCAAAGGGGTTGTACCAGCTTGCATTCCCACCAGCAATGCAGGAGTGTTCCCTTTTCCCCACATTCTCTCCAGCATAAGTTGTCATCAGTGTTTTTGATCTTGGCCATTCTTACAGGTGTAATATGGAATCTCAGAGTTGTTTTGATTTGCATTTCTCTGATGACTAAGGATGTTGAACACTTTCTTAAGTATCTTTCATTTTAGATTCCTCTGTTGAGAGTTCTCCGTTTAGGTCTGAACCCCCCTTTTTTTTGTGCAGCAGTCTTCTTTAAGAAGGTGGAAGTCATCTAGTCTGCATGGGAAGTAGAAAAAGACAAGGTCTCCTGAGTAAATCGGGTGCATGGGGACCTTGGGAGAGGGTTGAAGGGGAGGGGAGAGGGAAGAAGGGGAGGGGAGGGGGAGGAAGGGGAGGGGAGAGGGAGGAAGGGGAGCAGAGAAAAATGTAGAGATCAATAAAAATCAATAAAATTAAAAAAAAGAAGGTGGAAGTCCTTATAATCAACCATCAATCAACTGACCTAATTTGAAAAATCTTCTCTCCACTGGAACCCAAGAATGGTTCTTAAAAATTTTCCCCCATGAATCATTAAGAAAGGTTTTGCTTTCTGGATATTGTTGTAATAAGCAGAATAAAGTGCTTCTCTTTTTATGTAAGATCTTTGTTCAGAACCTGACACTTTTCAAGTTCTTCCTCTCTTTTCTCTTAAAAACTTATGGCAAAGCAAACATGACTATCATATGCAGGTGACAAAATTATTGGTCCTTAACGAGTCTCTCTTGGTGTACAAGACTTAGACATAGCATTTGAGTGTATGCTAGGCTGTGTGGATTGGCACACCAGGCTGCTGCAGGAGTGGGGGACAGATGCCCAAATGGTAAAGCAGCACTGCCTTAGCATGTGGGAATTTGGTTAATACTCATTAATTTATTAAAGCCAGAGAACAAAAGGCTGAGTAAGATAATGGCTGTGTTCCCAGAGCAATTTCCACAGATGGCTAAGTGAGTGTAATAAGCAAAACAAAACAGAAACCAAGGGTACCAATTGGCCTGCCTGCAGATGGGAGACTCTGAAAGTCCATATTCCCTCTTAAGTACCTCGGTGATGGTGGCAACAATTAGCCAGCCTTTCCCTGTAACTGGTGTTGCCTGCAGTTCTGTCAGCACAGCCATCTCCTGATGACGGGCAGAAGCTGGGAGTAGAAGACAGGCTCAAAGTCTCAACAGCTTCTGTGGGGAGGATTTTGCTTGATGGCCGTGTGGATAGGAGTAGCTTTAACTTAGTGACACATAAGCCTTGGGGTAAAGGGTGAATATTGTTATTTTTCTTGAGGTGAGCAACTTACTGGCTTAGTAAAAAATTATAGACTTTGGTATGCATACTAGCTAATATTAATAATATAATGAATAACAAAATAACCTGCCTGGGCTTACTGTTTGGTGTAATAACTTTTACTGATGAGCACCAATTCCTCTCATGGAACTCTCTCACCCTAGTCTTGTTTTTTATTTTTATTTTTTGGTTTTTTAAGACTGAGTTTATTTGTATAGTCTTGGCTGTCCTGGAACCAGCTCTATAGACCAGGCTGGCCTTGGATTCACAGAGATTCGCCTACCTCTGCCTCCCGAGTACTGGGATTAAAGGCATGTACCACCACCACTCAGCTCCTAGTCTTGTTTTTAACTATACTTTTTAAATTTTTTGAGATTATAATATAATTATGTCATTTCCCCTTTCACTTTTCTTCCTCCAAGTCCTTCCATGTACCACCACCTTGCTATCTTAAATTAATGGCCTCTTTTTCTTGAATTGTTACATATGTACATACATACATACATGTA
>JAQHUG010000152.1:2944960-2974923 GCA_028555095.1 Dicrostonyx torquatus
CAAAAGACCACACCCCTTCAGTGTGTATACATATGTAAGTACATGTGGGTGTGTGTGGATATGAGGCCAGAGTCTGACTTTTGGTCTCGTCCTCTGTTGCTCTCCACAAGGTCTCTTACTGAACTTAGAGCTTATAGGTTGCTTAGACTGGATGGCCAGCAAGCTCTGCAGATCTTCTTGTCACTGTCCCTTCCTCTCCAGTGCTATGGTTACAGATGTGCACTGCTGTGTCCTGCTTTGATGTGGGTGTGAGATCTGAATTCAGGTCATGTTGCTTGTGTGATAGGTATTTTACCAACCCATCTCTCCAGCCAGTGGCTCTGTTAAAGTATTTAAGGAAACATGATGATTTTTTCTATAGAGACCATATTGTTTATAGTTCCACTAGCCTTGCACAGTTACCCTAGAACTTGCAGTAATCACCAATGGTTGCTACTTTTTGCTTTTTTAATATTAGCCTTTCTGGTTTAGCAGAGACATATTTTTAAGGATGGTTTGCTGAGACCGTTGCTAGTTTGAATAAGAATGGTTCATTCTTTTCTTGTACTGAAGCAATTAGGCAACTGATTTCTCAATGGAGCTTTTAGACAGATTCTAAAAATACCAATGAAAAGAAGAGTCCCAGGGCCAAGGAGATGACTTCATTGGTAAAGGTGCTCTCTGTGATGACCCAAGTTTGATCTCTATAACCCATGTAAAAGGCTGTATATAGTGGTACACAACTAAAATCCAGTACTCCTGCTATGAGATGGGAGACTAGGGAGAGAAAGAATAGCCTAGAAATTCCTGGGTCAACTAGCCTGAAGCACAGCAGAAATGAAGCAGATTATGCCCCAAGAAGGTGCAAGATGATAACTGACCCCTTAAAGTGGTCCACTGATCTCCACACACTTGCCAGGGCATGTATACACCCATGTATATGTGTGTGTGTGTGCACACACACTTGTTTAATAAAATGTACTAAAACTAATATTTCTATCTTGTCCTCTTGCTTCTCTCCCCATGTGTCTATGTGGGGCCACTATGAAAATCAATATGGAGGTTCTTTGAAAATTTAGACATAGGGGCTGGAGAGATTGCTCAGCAGTTAAAAGCACTTGCTGACCTTGCAGAAGTTGTGAGTTTGGTTCTTAGCATCAGTTTCAGGTGGCTCACAACTGCCTTTAATCCCGGCTGCAGAGGATCTGATGCCTTCTGCAGGCACTGTACATGCACACTTAGCTACATGTGAACACATAAATAAAAAAGTCTTAAAAAGTTAAAATACAGCTACCACATAACCTAGCTATTCTTGACATACATACCTAAAGGAATCTTAGTATTCCACAGAGATTCTCATATATCTATGCAGTAGTATTGCCTATCAACAGATGGATGGACAAGGTAGTGTACATAAACAATAGGCAATAGAATTGTACTCATCCGTAAAGGAAAACATGGTTATAGTACATAACTTTAGTTAGCTATATAAATGACTTTAAAATTAAGATAGACTTCAAGAAAATATATATAAAACGATAGCATTGTTGTGTAGGAGGCAGGGCTGCTTGTTCTTCCCGACCACCCGGCTAGCTTACACCAAAAATAATACACAGAAAACTGTATTAATTAAAACACTGCTTGGCCCATTAGCTCTAGTTTCTTATTGGCTAACTCTTACATTAATTTAACCCATTTCTATTAATTGTTATATCACCACGTGGCAGTGGCTTACTGGCAAAGATTTTAACCAGTGTCTGCTTCAGGCAGCAGATCCATGGCGTCTCCTGACTCCACCCTTCTTCCTCCCAGCATTCAGTTCCATTTTTCCCACCTACCTAAGTTCTGCCCTATCAACAGGCCAAGGCAGTTTCTTTATTCATTAATGGTAATTACAGCACACAGATCGGACTCCCACATCACTTCCCCTTTTCTGTTTAAATAAGAAGGAAGGTTTTAACTTTAATATAGTAAAATTACATATAACAAAACAGGTATCAAATAAGAATTGCAGTTGCAATATTTATATCTATGTTATCTTTTATCTTAATTAAGGAAAGCTATAACTATAAATTCTTCAATTCCATCAAAGACTCCAGAAGGATATGCTATTACCTAAGTAAACGGGAAGGACATTGTAAGCAACTTCCATAACACTAAAAATGACAGAGACATCTCAGTGCCTAGACAGTCACCCAAAGTTCTTCTGTACCATTGGGGCATCCATCTTCAGCCTTCAGGCTCATAGTATCCAGCAAATGGCACCATCCTCCTACATTGTTGAGCTAAGCACATATTTCCACCAACATTATAAGACATAACATACTTTTCTTTTCTTTCTTTTTTTTAAAGTCAATTTATTTTTAAAATATTACTTTTTGACATTACAGTATAATCATGCTATTTTCTCCTGTTCTTTCTTCCTTGAAACCCTCTGCTATACCTCTCCTTGCTCTCTTTCAAATTTAGGTCTCTTTTCTTCTTCATTTATTGTTGTTACACACACATACACACAGACAGATCGACAGACACACACACAAATGTGTAAGTACAACCTGATCAGTCTGGATACTGTTACTTGTGTGTGTGTTTTTAAGGCTGACCATTTGGTATTGGATAACCAATTGGTGTGCTCTTCCCTCAGGAAGATTATTTCACCCCATTCTCACATCTTTAGTAGCCTGTAGTTCTTTATGTAGGGGTGAGGCCTCTTGGACTTTTCCCTGTCCATGTTAAGCATATCTCTTATCCAATATTGTCCTTGTTCAGCTCATGTTTAGAACGCCATGTTAGTGAGACTTTATGGGTGTAGCTCCTAACATTTCTAAGGGACATAATCTCACAATAAACTTTTATTCCTTTGGCTCTTACAATTTTTCTACTTTCTCTACTACAATGGTCTCTGAGACTTGGGTGCAGGAATTGTGTTGGAGATATATCATTTGGGACTGGGCTCCACAACTTTGCATTTTGCTTGGTTGTGGTTTGCTGTAATGGTCTCCATCTGTTGCAAAGAGAAGTTTCCCTGGTGAAGGGTGAGGAAAACGCTAACCTGTGTTTAGATTGTATTTAGAGATTATTCTGGTTCAGTAGAGCATGGTTGTAGGATCTCCTCCAAGGTTAGTGACTCACTAGTCCTGGATAGTTGACTAGGTTTCCAATACCAAGGATGATTTACCTCTTGTTGAGTGGGTCTTAAGTCCAATTAGAGACCTGCTGGTTACCACCAAGGTATGTGTGCTACTATGTTTCCCTTGGTTTTTCTGCCAAGCTGGTCATTATGGTTCATAGGCATCACAGCTCAGTAAGACTGTTGGTTCCTTCCCTCCTTTGGAAGCTTGCACGATGCCTTCTGACACTATGGACGCTATTCCTGAGAGAGAAAGTTTAAGTCAGTTCCAGCTCAGGGGTCTCTGGGGCCCTTTTCAGGAATATGTGATGTCTTCAGCAATAGGGACTTAGCCTCCACTCCTGGGCAGCAACAGGAGCAATAGCAATAGCCTTGTAATGTTTTGGGAGTTTCTTGGACAACCCTGACCAACAATTCAAAAGAGGGCTTCTCATGCTTGGTGTTGGGATTTTTGCTAGATGATTTGCGGTAAGATTGCCACCCAGGACATTGCATTTAAGCTATATATATATATATATATATATATATATATATATTTGCTGACTTAAGTGTATTAGAGATCCTTTTAATTTTTTGGTAGATAGTTAAGAGCATGATTCTTTTCCTTATGATTGTTTTAGACATCACCAGTGTTATCTTCCTCCCTCTTTCTTCTGTCTTTTATCGCCTTCCCCCTCCTTCATTAGAGTCCTCCTCTCCTATTCCACCAACTACCTTGCTCTTCCCTCTCTGTTGCTCCTCCTCATACCCCAGTATTGATCCCTCTTTTATTTTCCTGGGTTCTTTGTTTACTCCAGGATGTATATATACTCATATCTGAAGATTTGGATCTAGGAGCCTCAGATGAGAACACAGAACACTTTTCTTAAGTTCTGGTTATCTTGGTGAAGCACACTCATTCAGCACAGGCAATGTGGTTTGATAGTCAGATCTTATAGACACATATCAAGATTCTGAACAGATGTTAGGAATCTAATTTTGTCTTTGTTTGAAAAAGAGTGTCACTTTGTAATGTCGGCTGGCTCAGAACACCCTACGTTGACCAGCATGACCCCCAAATCACCAAGATGTGTGCTACTGCTTCTGGTCAGATGTTTGTAGTTGAGAGCTTTTCCTGGTATCAGTTCCCAGGAGACTTTAAAGACTTGGTATCTTTTCCTGGTATCAGTTCTCAGGAGACTGAATTTCTAGTAATAGCAACCAAGATGGCAGCATCAGGAGTCGGTTGAAGTCAAGTCTGGGACAGAATTTGATCTCCCCCCAAATCTAATTATTATCCACCTTCTGGAAAATAGAAGGCGGTTGTTGTCATGGTAACAGAAGCCTCATGGCCAGAAAGCATTCAACACCCTGACATTTATAGCCAGCTCTGCACTGTGCCAACTTGCTGGTGTAGGAAGCCAAGAATCAGGGCCCAGAGTGTCTTCCTGGAAGGAAATTTTACTTTCCAGCTCTTCTTTCTCCATATTCTTTCTAAAGGATTCTATCTGATGCTGTCTTGTTTGTCTTCCAGCCCCCAGCAGGTCGCTTCCCCAGCATCCTGGTGTCTGCACGTTTCTAAAACTGTCCATATTCTCTATGTATCATTGCATGTAAGTCTGGATTCATGTTCCTCACAGTGTCAGTGAATCATTCAAGGTGTACTTTTAGCTCACAATTGAATAATGCTGGAGGAATAAAAAAAAGATTCTATTATTATGTCTCCTGAGCAATCCTCTGGAAGACTTGTTAGCTAGAAGTCACATATTTTTCTCCTGGGTGTTCTTTATTTTCCTTCATTTAAAAATATTTCTCAGGAGTGAACACTTCTGAGTCTGTTAGTTGCATTTTGGTTGGTGCTAATGACACTTTTCATTGTTTCATTGCTTGCAAATTGGCAACGTGCATGGCCCATCTGCGGATTCTGCCCTTGCAAATGCCATGCTATTATTAGCACCGTTGACTCTTCTGAATAACCTTATCTATATTTTATGTGAGGTCAGACTCATAGCTTGCTTTTTCTTTTTAATGTCACATGAAGGCAATGCCCTGGGCAATAGGATACTCAGTACACACACACTAACACACTATACAAGCACACACACACACGTATGTATGTATTCAATTAGAATGTACTGAATTGAGTTGGGGATGTCATGCATTTCATAAATGCCCATAGATGATGGCATGCAGCATAATTTCATCCAGAAGTGCTGACTCTTCAGCACCTGCCAAGTTAATCTCGCATTTTTCTCAGCTCATGTGTGCATCTGGATTGTTAAATACCATCACGATGCCGTGGGTAGGCCCATTCCCTCTTCCTCTCCTGCCCTCAAGCACACATACCCCAGCAGCACCTTTGCCTGGAAAAGGACAGAGCTCCTGAATCCAGGTCTTTAATGCCAGGCTTTTTCTGTCACAAGAGTACGAAGGAGAGTACAAAACCATGGTCTTCCGTGAGTCAAGTGATGGACATACAGTAGCTATCCCTTCTTCATGGCTCTACCCCTCAGTAGAAAGGTAGAGGGGTCGATCACTGGGAGATGCAACTGAGATTTTAGAATGAACTAAATTGAGTGGAGATAAGTCGATCTTCGAGACAGTATGTGACTGAAAAATTATAAATCAATCTGGGGTATCATTTCAGGTCCCTCATTTCTGATAGGAGGTGGAGGTGTGAGGTCATAGTTACTGGAAGAAAAATTGTATTATGATTAGATATAGAACAAGGAGCCTCTTCTCTTACATTCTTCTGCCTTTCCTCAACCAAAAAGCTTTTCCGAGGCACATCTTGCTATCTGTTGCTCTTGGTCCTCCAGTCCTGAAGGACTAGCCATGGTGCCCGAGGGCCCCAACGCCATGAGGATGCTGCACTAAACACAGTTGATGAGGACCAGGTCCCAGTTCTGAAAATATATTTTGTTATACTTGCCAGGCTGGTGAGTCCTGCATTGGGAAAGATGGATTCACACCAAGACATGGTTAAACGGAACTTACACCCGGTAGCTGGAGAGCGCTGTTTACCAGAGGTGGTGACAAGGATGGAGTCCTAGACTAGCACAGGGCTGCTTTGGCACACTCAACATTCCATCTGTCTTGGGGTAAAGCTGGTTTATTTTGACTTGGCAGTTCCCAGTGTGATTTCCAACAGAAAAGGTTCTCACAGTGGAGGACTTGAGGACCTCTTTAACAGTCCTCTGTCTCTAATGCTGACACAATTTGACAAACGAGATGTTAGTATTCTGTCATTGATGCTTGCTAATGGATGTTCCCTTACTGCTCCACAGAAGGATGGCCATCTTTAATGGAGGTAGGAATGTGTAGAGGTGATCAAAGGGAAACAAATTAAAAATAGGTTCTGGACCATGGATGCATCAAACGCTTTTACATAAGAATTGAGGAGAGAATGCACATGCTGCCTAGGGCAAGGAGTGCCACGGGCCTGTGCTGTACCCATCAGCTTCACAAGGAGAGCCAGGGGCCTGTGCTATACCCATCAGCTTCACAAGGAGAGCCAGGGGCCTGTGCTATACCCATCAGCTTCACAAGGAGAGCCAGGGGCCTGTGCTGTACCCATCAGCTTCACAAGGAGAGCCACGGGCCTGTGCTGTACCCATAAGCTTCACTGGCTCTTGTCAGTGGCTTTCCGTAGTGAGATTTCATTTGCAGTTTAATAACTGAGGCTTGCCTGGAGTTCAGAGAGTAAAGCCTCCCTACAGACCGGGCAGTGGTGACACACACCTTTACTCGTAATAGTCACGCTAGTTCGCCATAGAAACCAGGCGGTGGTGATGCACACCTTTAATCCCAGCACTAGACAGGAATATAAGACGGGAGGAGACAGCTCTCACACACAGCCTCATTCTGAGATTCCTGGAGGCAGGATGGCATTTCGGACTGAGGTAGAGGTTAGGGCCAGTGACTGGCTGTTTTGCTTTTCTGACCTTCGGGATGAACCCCAGTTTCTGGATTTGGGTTTTTATTAATCATGCTACAGTTTTCTAAGTGGCAAGGGTAATGGGAAAAACGCTTTCAGGGGAGAAGAGTTCAAGGGTTAGGGCTCAGCTGCTGGCCTTTCCTCTATGGCAGGGGAGATGGCCCTGGCCTCTACTAATCTTGGAGACACAGATCTCAGCCTGTACCTCATTCATGCCAACTGACAATTGGTATCAGGTGACAATTGACTCTTAAGGTAGGTGATGAGGAAAAATGGGGTAGATACGCAGAGAAAAAGATAGCAGAAACACCAGCGTCTTAATGGGGAGCACTTTCTATAAAAAGTGAATGAGAAAAAGTTCTTTTGTCTTTTGCAAACCTATTGCACACTCACTGTGCCTTTACTACCATGAAAGATACTTCACACAATGTCTATGTTTTACGGCCAGCCTCTGATAGACTGACCTATGATTGACCTATGAGGAAGTCACATGACTCAGAATGGTCAAGTGACATATCTGGGCTCACATGAACACTGAGGCCAGGTTGAGGTCACATCTGGCTCTGTCTGACCCCAAAGCCACTATCCCTCCCTGTGTCTACCCTTAGTTAGCCTGCCTCCATCCCCTATCTGAGATGAGCCCCACTTCTGTTTGTCTTCTTCCAGAAGCCCTGGGCATTGCACCAGTGAAACAGAAAACCCACAGGTGCAGTGGGATGCAGAAGGCAAGTCCTTTGCCAGCCTCCTGTGAGTGTGAACCTGAGCACTAAGGACCAGGCTGGCCATACATGCCCCAGCTGGCTGGGCTCAGAGGCCACATTTCCAGAGTTGCCGTTCCCTTAGTGTGAGTAACATTCTCAGAAATCAAACATCTTTCATTTCTTTCCTGCGTCACAAAACATTTTAACTGAATTTGGAAGCTTGGTTGCATCATCAGCTCTGAAAAGGGGTGGGGGCGGATGAGTTACTGATGGCTTGGACTCTCATTATATAGATGAATTGACATGGAATTCAATGAGCTAGACAGAACAACTTTCACCATTGGTACAGCGTACCCCTCTGAGGACACACCTCCTTGGGGCCTTGTTTAAGTTCTTGTGGTCCAACAGACAGTAGAGCTCTGAAGTATTCTAGGAACTGTTAAGCAATGTTTATTGTGGTCAAATTAAATGTGGTCTTAGTGGCTATAATCAAGGAAGTAGTAATACATTGGAGAAATCACAGAAGGGAAACGTCAGTCGAAAGTAAGTGCTCACAGAAGGAACTTCACATCCACTGGGTAGTACCAGGAGGCACCTCAATAGTGGAGATGGGGGAGAGGGGAGCTACCCGACACAGCTGCATTAGAATGTCTCTTATCAGGAAGAAAATGGCCTGGATGGCTCTTTTTTCTAAGCTAAACCATGACCTAATTAGCATGTAAAAATCATGACTATTCTAGAGTGTAGTTGAAGAAGGAAGAACTGCCCTCCATCCCTGCTCCTAATTCTACTCTCCTCCTGTGAATCATTCCATTAGCACTGGGATATGTACATCTAGATGGTTTTCTGAGCTTCTGGGCCTACATATGTGTTTGTGAGCCCACAAAAGCAAAGAGGCATGTGTGCAGAATTAATATATATAATACTTATGTATATATAATATAACATATATTTACATTATATTACATAAATATATTTATATAATAAAATGCATACCATACATCATATATTATATAAATATACATCTGTCATATCGATCATCTATCTATTATCTATATCTATATAGATATAGATATAGTCTTACAGTTGCCTCATCCTATTGGTATAGATGTGTCTTAGTGCTAAAGCACCTGCCTACAGTTGTCTTATCCCTTTGATGACAAAGGGCTTGACAAAGGGCTTCATATGGGACATGGGTCCATCGTTCTTTGAAGCTCTTCTCTGCATCTTATCTGTGGGACAGCCTGAAACCGCTATGCAGAACTGGACTAAAACATAGTCTGACATTCTCACCCCAACGCCATGGAGAATGGTTACAGTGTCATAATGGTTGGCAATGTTACAAATGAGGCAGATACTCACGTGCAGATGCTAGAAAGAGAGCAACAGGGTTTTGCTTTGGGTAACCTATGGTCCAGTGAGTTTAAGAATTTGTGCTCCTAAAATATGACTTTGAATACCAATTTTCATACTATGATTTGGGGGAAATTTCTTCACTATTTAAACCCTGAGTCACCTCTTTTATAAATGAGAGCCCAAGGGTGCCCACCTTGTGAGATGGACCAAATGAGACGTTGGCTGAACCGCATTGCCCGGCATATGGTGAAGGCTCACTAAGTCAACTGCCATTTATTTCCACTTCAGGGCTTTTGAACACATATTAAACTCCTTCTAGTCCTTCAGAAAATTGCCTTTCCAAAGGTTTCTCTTACTTGTCTTTATTTCTGATCCAAGTCTTACGCGCACATTTTCTATTTCAACCTGTCGTCTCTGCTTTCACACGCCAAGCCTCCTACATGGTGTTTTGGAAGCCAACCAAGAACAATTCAAAATGCCTCAGAGATTCTTGGGCTTTCCTTATAGTGAGTTATGGCTGATCATTTTTTGTTGTTTTTTGGGGATGGTGGTGGTGGTGGTTGCAACTTCATTTCTTGTTTGATATTTTTATGGCATAATTTTCTTAATGGATACTTGATTTTAATGTCAAGGGTTGAAAAGTTTTCTTGATTTTGCACTTCATAATGGTTGCTATCTGTGCTTGGGTGGCTGACTTTGACTGTTAGTCTGTGTGGGCTGCCTTGTGTCAATTTGGTCTTAAATCAGATTATATCTTAGTGTACATCAGGTCTCCCATGTGCAAGGGACCTGGGAAGACCCTTCCTGAAGGAAGTGATATTGGTATGAGATTTGAGTCAAGAAAAGAACAATCAAGTAAGGACTAGGAGAGTGTTCTTCCCCAATTCTCTAGGAACAACAGCATTTTCAGTAACTGGACATGGGAGAAGCCTGGAGCATGTTGGCAAAGGAATAAAGCTGAAGATAAGAGTGGAGAGAGTGAGGGTGTTGAGAGCAGAGGGGGGACTGGAGCCGTGCGCAGGGTTTCTTCCTTCCAGGAATTATTATGGCTGGTTTCTGATGATAAATGGTTACGGTCTAGACTGTTTAGCTCAGCCATGATGATTGTAGATTTGGATCTTAAAGAACACAGCAATATTTTATTGCTCTTTTGTGATTAATGAAATACTGTGTCTTCCCAAAGAGACAGATTTTTGTTTGACATATTTTAATTAAAGTTAAAAGGATGAATGTACCAAGACCTCAAGTGCACATGAGCATAGGAACTTGGACATAGCCTTCCCTTTGTTTCCGACGGTTGTTTTCTACTCTTCTTTGTTCGGCTTCCTCTTTCATTGTCTTCCTGGGATTTGTTTATTTAGGGTCTCATATATCCCATTCTGGCCATAAACTTACTACACAGCCGAGGATGACTCTCAACTTGTGACCCTCTTGCCTATACCTCTTCTGTGCTTAAACAGCACCGCCATATTCTATTGGTTACATGCTGGGGACTGAACCCAGGCCTCCATCAGTGCTGAGAAAGCCTTCCTCCAGTCCAGCTACGTAACCAGCACTTGACTTTTTCCAGCTTTGTCTAAATATTGTTAAGAAAAGCAAAAGAGCAAAACCGAAAATAAACCTCAAACATATACAGCTCTAGAGTCATGTGGCTCCTGGCAGCCTCCGTGTTCCCTGAGGTATAATTTTCATTTCAGTGGCCTCACGTGGAAATATGTAGAGCCTCAGCAAAGGGCTGGTGGGTAGCCATGCTTTCCAAGGCCCAACTGTCAAAGCATTTGGGAATGAGATGTGAAGAGAAATCCCAGTCTTTTGGTGTAGGCAGAATTAAGAAACATCTTCATCAACTGAACCCCTGAAAATTCAGATTAAATATAAATGAGAAAAATCCATGTAATTAGTATAAACTTATTTAGAGAAACACAATACCATGTGGAATGTCTCTTAAACAATTTTAATTGGATGCTGAACAATACCTAAAGCATTTTTCTTGTGGCTTCTCTCTGTATTACTCAAAAAACAAAAACAAAACAAAAGAGTGTGGTGGCACATTTATAATCTTGGTACTTGTTAGAGTGAGTGAAGAGGGTCAGGAGTTTGAGTCCAGCCTAAACCTACACGAGACTCTGCTACCCAAACAAAAGTGAACAAAACACGTTCTACAACGCCACCCCTCAACACAGGATAAAGAAAATAATAATAATAATAATTAATAATAATAAGTGAAAAGAAAACATGCAAGTTTTAACAGTTCAGCCTGCTTTCTCTGAGACAATCATTTCATTATTTTTTCTCATGCTCAAATTTTTCATGGAATTCATTCATACATTAATATATCTCAAGGAATACACATACACACACACATATATTCACACACACATTTAGATATTCTGAGTTCCTGAAATCATAGTTGTTTGTCTTTGGGGGAACCCCACATGAAATCTCTTTTCCTTGCCATGGTAGGAAAAACTGAGTCATGTCCCAACATGGCTGTTAGTTCAATTATTGAAACCCGAGTGGACCTAAATTTTCTTTGTCTGTAGTCTAGAGGGTTCTTGTGAAAAATCTATTTTTCTCTTCTTTCTTGTGTGTGAGATGTGCATGTTTGTGTGTATGTGTGTTTACATGAGCACATGCACATGTATGCTCAGACATGTAAAGGCCCAAGGTTGATATCGAACGTGTCGCTTGGTCGCTCTTCAATCTTGTTTGTTGCAGGGTCTCTCAAATCAAGCCCATAGCTTGGAGATCAGATCCAGCTAGTTTCACGAGGGAGCTTGCTCCAACATTCTCTGCCTTGCCTACCAAAGCTGGGAATCCAGGCAGGCTGTGGTGATCATTCAGTGTTCATGGGGATCTGAACTCAGAACCTCTGCCTTGTGTGGCAAGTCCTTTAACACTGAGTCATTTTCCCAGACCCTGGTGGCCTATTTTAAGATAATATTAGGGAGCCAAAGATGCAGTAGATTTTTTTTAATGTTAAGAACCAACTTACAACAAACTGACCACTTGACCTCTTTATCTTAGGTACAGATTTATTTTCCTAACATTCATACTTTTTTTTTGAGGGGGGTTAGCTCAGGTATCCATGGCCTCAAGGATTTATGCAACAATAGAAAAAAGAGTGAATTGTTTTCAAAGGAAGAGGTCCAACAGCATATTCTTGGCACTGCTGAAAATGACTCTCCTAGCACAGAGGAATTTTAAGATAAGTAAGCATGAATGTGAGTGAGAAAGAATCAGATAGATAGGGACATGGTCACAGAGAGCTGACGTTTGATGTAAGGGCAAGAGAGTTATAGGTAAGACTGAGAACACACACACATGCACACACAGACACGCATGTATGCACACATGTAGACAAATGCATACATGCACACAATGCACACTCACACACACATGCACGCATGCACACACACACACACAAAACTTGGCCTGGAAGAAAGCAAACTTAGGCTGAAGTTAAAATGGGCCAGAGAAATATAAGGTATAAAAGATACTGCAAGAGAATGGCATCTGCTGTGTGCATGGGGGTGAGTTAAGGTTTTCTGTTTTCGCTCATGGCTTCAGGGTTCTTCCATCATGGTGGGAAGTCATGGCAACAGGAACCTGCAGCAGCAACAGGAGCCTGCTGCAGCAACAGGAGCCTGCCGCAGCAACAGGAGCCTGCCGCAGCAGGCCATGTTGTGTACAGTCAAGAAGAGTGCTTCTCATTTGGATTTCTTAGGTTAAGTTTCTCCGAGCTCTTTGGAGCAGAGCCTGGTTACAGATGAGGCCAAGCCCCAGAAGCAGCTTTCTTACAGGTTCTCCAGCTTGAGCAGGTAAAGTTAAGGGGGTCTTGTTCATCTCGGGTGCATCAGTGCCAGTGGAAGCTGGTTAGGTGAATCGCAGCCCAGACCAAGGAGAGAAGGGGAGAGGCCCTTGTGGGGTTGCATCAACGAATGGAAAGACCACAGGTCTTCAATACATGATTGGGCACCTGAACAGGGACTTTGGGATTAAGACACAACAGTCTCCAAGGTATAGCATCACAGTTAGATCTCCAGTCTCCATGATTTCTTTCCTCTGATGTTGTTTCTTAGTGAAGATTGACATTTAAGAGGCTAGGACATTCATTTTAAAGTGTGTACACTGTATAGGTGTTCTTCAGCCAAGATTAGAAAAATTAGTTTCCCTATAAATTAACATATTGAAAGGCCATGCCATGTTCCAGATGGTGCCACCTGGTTTTCTGAAGTCGTTTGATTTTCTGGGCCATCTTTCGGCTCCTTTAGTGAGTTCGTTTGTCCTTACAGCTATTTATCTCCAGTGTGTGCACAAGAGTCAAACTCCCTGTCAGTTCACATTGCTTGTTAAGATCAAGTCCAACTGTTACAAAAGTTAAAAGAATGGTAGGTTACACAGGGAGAAGCCTTTTTCTATCATTCCTGTCGTGTTCTTTGTCCTATCGATGTCACGATAGGAAGTCCAGGGTCCCATGGTCATTTTACGCCATGCAGGTACCCAACTTCCTTTTACCTGTTGCCCTGCATAGAGGACTTTTCATGTTCCCTTTGTAGTCCTGGATGGTTACCCTGGCTACTACCATCGTGACCACGTTCTAGCCAGTAATAAGAAGAAAGGGATTAAGAAGGCCTCCCACCACCCACAGGCTCTTTCTAGAAGTGGTGTGTGTGTGTGTCTTCTCGGAAACACTTTCATATAAAGCTCAGTGATAGGATCACACATAGCGACAGGAGAAGCTGGGAATAGACTTTTCCTTTGTGGTCACATTCCCAGCTAAAAGCTAATGGTTCTATTACTCAAGGAAGAGGAAGACTGAATGACGGCATGTCTGTTATGGCTATCCATGACTGGATTGGACTCTTCAGTGTGTGATTTGAGACACAGAAGTATAATTCGTTGAGACTCAATTTCTTCATCCGGGATGTCACTAATAGTATTTACCTCATTGAAGTTTTGCAAGGATACCAAAGTGAAATCAGGCCCCATGTGTGAAAATGCTGTGGTCGTCATAATGATTCAAGACAGCATTAGACAAGTATTTGCCTTCATGCCTGTATCAAATTCTCCCTTATGGAAATGGATGAAAGGAGAGGCTGAGCAGAAGCTCCCTTTTGGAGAGGTTGAGGAGGGAAAATGTAGAACGTGACTGTGTGAAATCACACAGACGATGTGCCAAGTCAGTTGTTCAAATGTGTTTTTCGACCGCGGCTGGGAAATGATGCGCTCCATTAAGAGGGACTTTTCCTAGCCTGGACTCACACTTGTATTGTGAAAGGCTCACATAACCAATAAGTGGAAAAGAAACCTTCAAAGAGTTTTTGTGTTAGGAAGGCTTTATTGGGGCTGGCGGGAAAGGGCTTGTAAAAGTCCAGAGCCACTTGACTCTCCCGCACAGCATGAAGCTCGTCACAGTACTGGATGCATGCTCTGGGGAAGGAATTAGCCTTCGATTTTTTCTATTGATTTTAACAGCACCTGATGTAATAGGAATGGATTGAAATAAATATTCCACATAATTGTTTATTAGGCTTGTAAAAGCCTTCTGGTGCTGAGGCCTCTAGCCGTAAAGACAAAGGTAGAATTAGGTAGTAAATAGAAGCAGACTGTGAGGTCATTTTCTGAATAGACCTAATGGAAGCACTGGCTATCCATGAGACTGGAATAATAATAATAATGATAATGATTGTAATAATAATACAGTAAAAACCTAGTAAGAAAAACAATAATAAGGTTATCAAGTGATGAACTTTTGGAAGGAGGTGGATGTTGGCCTCTACTTTTGTTGAGGTCCACACTCTGCTGGAAACAGGAGGCATCTCTACTGCAGTGATGAACCTTTGCAGTATTGACCTTGGGATCATGGTCCAGCACACAGAGGGGATCACACCATCTCATCAGACAGAGAATCTCCTGAAGCTGTTTCCTTGTTTACAAGGAGGGAGATAGAGGAGGGCATACACTGTCTTGTCATGTTCCTGTCATACACAAAAAGCCAGGCTGAACATGAGATGCTGAAGGTAATCCTTGGGCAGACACGTCTGGATATGAATACAGACTTTACTAATGGACCCCAGATGTTATAGAGGAAATGATCTACTTTTTTGAATTCTGAAGTGTTATTTGGAGTGGGTAGGAAGGCAGTTTATGTGCAGTGGAGCAGAGAAATGCCCCGAGGAACATCTAACTGGAGGGCCTCCGAGAAGGTCAAGGGAAGACCTTTGATTCTCCACCCTGTGATCCAATGTGACCTTGCAAATTTGCATGAACATATTCTCAAAATCTAAGTCTTGAAGTCGTAGTCTTTTCTATCTATTTAAGGTATTCCAACTCAACTAAAGAGGTGGGATTTTGAACTAGAGAAATTTCTGTGGGAGGAAGAATATTCTTCTAGCCTGATTTCTATATTTCTCCTAACTCATTTAACCTTTAAGTTTCTCCAGATACAAAAGCTATCAGCTCTTTAAACTTTAAAGAAGTGTTGGTTTTTCTCTTTTCTTATTTTCTAGTGACAATTATTCCCATAAGAAACCATAATTCTGTTATTTTGCTAAATAGACATGCTGTCAAACAGTCTGCTCTGCTCTGTATTTCTGTATTTATAACTACATGTTGGCACTGATCTCAACTTTGGTTGGAAAATCTCCTCCTCCTCCTCGTCCTCCTCCTCCTTCTCTTCTTCTTCTTTCTTCTTCTTTTGCAGAGATTAGGAGGCCAAAGTCGAGACTCCTAAGTGGTCAGAGTGTTGAAAATAAGTGACTGCTAAATGCTTATTCATAACTGGAACATCTATGTTACTTTTATCTCCTAAGGCTCAGAGACCATGCCCAAAGAGGGGGCAGGAAGAATGTATGAGCCAGAGGTGGAGGAGAAGGGCTGTGAGAGACTGTTCTGGATTTATGGCTGTTATACCTTTGAAAACAGTAGCTGTGGTTACTTGCACAAGACCTGTGCAAGATGGGACCTGTCACCATTTCCTCATGGCTCAGGGAGGAGCTCATGAGGTCTCACTATTACTAAGGGTCTCCTGGCAGTGGATGGCTGTTGGGAGTGGCAGCAGCGTTATTTTTCTTTGGGGATGTGGCTGGTGATTGGGTGTCCATGCTAAGTGAATGGCCCACACCCACATGGGAGTATATGAACATGGGAGGAAGATGTTTTGGGAGGTGAAATCTGATGTAGTGAGTAGGAGTGGAGGATGGACATAATCAAGATACATTGTATACATGTGTAGAATTATCAAAGAATAAATACAAAGTATTATTATAAAAAAGAAATCAGATTTATCCCCATCCCTGTGGAAATGTGTTTTATAACACCTAAATTTGAGTGGAAAAGTTAAAGTATATTTTAAAAATAACATTTTATTAAATGTTAGAGAATTTCATGCATGCATATGATATACTTTGAGCATATTCTTTCCTTCTCCATTCTCCTCTGATTCTTCCTGATGCCACCCCACCTCCACCCCCCCACTTTGTGTCCGTCCCTTCCTTCCTCCCTCCCTCCCTCCTTCCTTCCTTCTTTCCTTCCTTTCCTTCTCTCTTTATTATCTTTTAAACTAACACACTTAGTTCAGTCATGCTATCTATATATTCATGGGTATTGGGCTACTCCCTGGAGCCTGGCAGACCTACCAGGGTCCATACCCTTAAAGAAAATACACTCTCCCTCCGCCAGGAATCTGTCAACTGTCAATAGTCCTTAACTAGGGGTGGGGGCTCATAGATCTCCACTCCATGCTGGACTGTTGGCTGGCTTGCTTTTGTGTAGGCACCAACAGCTGTTGTGAGCTCATAAATACAGAGGTTCTGTAATAGCCAGGAAACACTGTTTTGCTCTTGTTCTCCTAGAATTGGGAGAAAGAAGGCAGAGTCATGAGACACCATGTTGTCCCAGAGGAGAAAGACGTGAACTGCCAGCTGGAACCTTGTCAGTAGGCCACGAGCCTCATGGTAAAATATAAAATAATAGAAATGGATTAATTCTAGATGTAAGAGCTAGCTAGTAATATGCTTAAGCTATTGGCCAAACAGTATTGCAAATAATATAGTTTCTGTGTGATTATTCTGGAAGTCTGGGCAGCCAGGAAACGAATAAGTGGCCTCTGCCAACACCTTATGATCTTTCTGTTCTCTCTTCCTTGATAGTCCTTGAACCTTGAGGGCAGGGGTGTGACATAGTTGTCATTTTTTTGTGTGGCCAAACACTCCACTGACATTCTCTGTACTTTGACCAGTGTGCATTTCTATGCTAATCATCTTTCATTCCACAAAAAATAAATAAAATAAAAAGTAAACTAAAATTCTCTGATGAAGTCTGAGAGCTCCACCAATTTACGAGTAGAGAAATATGGGTCCAGAAGGCAGTTAGCTATTATGTCCATTTGGAAAAGTTAATAACAGTAAGCTTATTCCCAGCATCTATGAACGCCTCAAATATGGGTTCTTGGCCAGATTTACAGTAACCAGGTATGCATTTTCTTCTTTGAAGCAGGCTTTAAATCCAAGCAGAAAGTGCTTGTTTAGCCCCATAGCATCTGTGCCACTATTGCCCACATGGGCATGTCTTCCTACATGAGTTGTTACTGTAGCTCACAGGTTTCACAACTTGGTAAGACTGTTAATGAGTTTCTGGCCCCAGCTTGCATAGCCCCTTTCCAGACTATGAAAGCTAACCATCAGGGAGGAAGCTTCCAGGTTAACACCAGACTGATATTCTTGTGTCCTGTGACCAGACTTTAAAATCTTAAAGTGTTCTGCTCAGAGGGAAGGGCCGAGATTTTCTTCAACCTCTGTGATTCACCTAATATTTTACTGGTTTTTCTATCACTGTTCCTAACCAGGCTTAAGAGCAGATGGATACAGTAAATTAATCAAACATGCAGAGCTGTGCGGGCCCCTCCAAAGAGTAGGAGCAGCAGCCCCTAGCTTGTTCCTATGTGAATTTGCCTGTGTTCAGGCAGTAGACTTCCATACAACTTCAATGCAAACTAATGGTGCAGAAGGCTTAAATTAGCTTACTTCTCCCGTTTCTGAGACCTCTGCGGTCCAGTGGAAGGAGCAAATATGCATTGTACAGCCCCCTAATTCAGAAAGCAGCCACATCTCAGAAAGAACCCGGTCAGGGAGATTCTGTTTCTTTCCTCAGCTAAGAAAATGAACCCCCAGAAGCTGAGAGACGTGTCCTGGGTTCCCTAAAGAGAATGGCAGAGCTAGGCTCTTAATCAGTTTTCCTGTGTCTCAACTTCATGCCTATGGCCTATTGTACTCAGGGCGGTGAGACATAGATTTCAATAGGTCCATGGGGACACTTGAGTCATTTCCCATAAAGATCAGCCTTCACTTTTGGTGCTGCACTGGCCAACCTTTGTTTCATATGCATGCATTGCTTATCACAACGGCTTGTGTTTCTGTGATTCTTTTCTCTGAGAAACTCCAAGCGTGTTACAGACACTCGCGTCTAATCAGCCCCGATTGCAGATTATTGAAACGGAGGACTATAGCGCTGTTTGGCACTTGCCCTGTGGCTCTGAGGTCACCTGTTCCTCCTGGTGTTCCTGGAGTAAGTGTGGGCCTCTGACTTGCCAGCACTGGTGTGTGCGATTGGTTTTCCTTTGTCCTTAGCATTGTGCTCACATAAGCCCTGCTGCTGAGGCCTTGGCTGCCGCCCCTTTTGTGCTGATGGTCCAGAACAGTCGTCTATTGCTGTGAACCTCCAGTTTCTGCTGGACACTGTGACTTTGATACCCAGGTCTCCCTTGCACTCCTTCCTCCTGGCTCCTTTCGGACTCTTCATTTCCAGCAAAATAATTTGCCCATTCACTCACGATTATTTTTTTTTGTCCTCCTTTGCCCTAAATACAAGAAAACTTCCTGCTCCATTATTCTGTCTCATCAACTTTCCTACTTCAGTGAGAAGTCTGGTTTCTGGATTCGACCGGCCTGCTTTACCACCATGCATGTTGCTGCCCCAACTTTGGCGCCTTATGCGAATGCTCACTTCATGTGATTGTATTGTCGCAGGACAATATTACACCAATTTGATTTAAAAAGGGGGTATTTTATTGGAGGGGATAAAACTTACAGATCAGTGTCCCAAACCACGTTCCTCTGGTCGCAAACAGGAAACCGAGTCTAGCAGTCAGCATGGAAGCCGGAAGCAAGTTAGCTCGGAGAGTGGCTGCGGCTTTTTTTTAAACTGAAAACCACGCCCCACATTGGGCAGGTATCTTAGAAGCCATTGGCTGAAAGCAAGAGGGCTTAATCTCCCGCAGCATGATTGTTTCTGTTGTGGGTTTCTCTGTCTTTATATCATTCTATGTGTCGTTAAAACTTAAAAATGAGAGTTTACAACTCAGCAGGGATCACATTAGTTCTCTCTTGGAAGCCATAGACTCACATGGCTGCTTTGGATGGTTTCCTGATGGCTTTCCTAGCTGGAGTGCAAGCAGAAGGCAACCCGAATAACCCCCAGCCTTACCTTCCCACGGCGCCCTTTCTCCGACATACTTCCTCGTGTTGGGATAACTGGCTTCTCCATGAAGTCTGAGGGATGCTGTCCTAGGGCTCTGCTCATTTTCTATCAGACTTGAATGTGTGCACCTCTTGCCTTCGGGCACTGCTTCAACATTCTTTATTGTTTTTCCTTTCTAGGGTTAGATAAGTATTAACAACCCATATTGATTCTGGAACTAGTTTCTATAATGTAAATAACACCTATCTGAGAAACTGTGTTCTAATCACAGAAAAATGTGATCATGTGAGCTCTGGAGTGCAAAAATTTCCCTAATTGGAGGTCTGTGGAGCTTTTTTTTTTTTTAAACTCAGAGCTTTGTGAAAAACAATTTTCACTTTTAAATTAAAAAAATTTACTGTTTATTTCTCTCTCTGTGTGTGTATGTATGTGCATGTATGGGTATATACATGCCATGGCATGTATGTGGGGGTCAGAGGGCATCTTCAACAAGACGGTTTTCTCTTACTATGTGGGTTCCAGGGCTAGAAATCAGGCTGGGTGGCAAGCATCTTTACCTGCTGAGCCATCTTGCTGGGTTGTGAACAGTTCTCTTAGAGAGAAAATGTGATGCAAAGGAGAACTGTGGCGTTCCTTCTGTTTTCATTCTTAGGCAATGTTGATAAAATCATTACCTGCTGGCTCCCTGTTGGTGAACCAAGCTTCTTGAGTGCTCACTGAGGGCTGGAAGCCCAAAGTGCTCATATGACTGGTGCCAGAACCTAGCTAGAGCCCTCATGCCCCTCCTCAGATCTTAAACTTTTTAGCTACTTGAATGAACAGGTTTTAATGAAACCCGGTGGCTCACACTCACACTCATGGAGTTCATGTGTAGGACCAGAGTCACATTCCCTGTGACTAACCACTAGAAATCAAACAGATCAGCGATAGAAAGGGACATTTCTACTTCTCCTTTTTGATAAATATACCCTCATAATGAGTTGGAAGACTTAAGTGTGAAATTCTCAAAATTTGTATAGCATTTATGCAGCAATGTTGTCATATGAGGGTGGGTGCCCTAGTTCTCCCAACTACCAACTCTAGCCAACATTAAGAGAGACCTTTCATACTCACAAGCAAACTATATTTTCATCTTCCAAAGGTGCTACTAGGGTCTAAGGGGACCACACTAGCTTTCTTAGGAGTGAAACACCCAGAAGAAAGCACATGAGGTTAGCTCACTCATGAAAACTTCTTGCACCACTGAAAGTAGCCATTGTCACAGTAGGGCATCCAAGGCAGAATGCCTGTAACTATGTCTAAGAGCAGCACTGAGATTATGAGAGGCCTCAGTACCATTTCTGAAGTCCCTTTGACATCACATCATCTTTCAGAACCTTCTCCTCCCTGATTTTTCCACCGACAAGCCCCCAGAGATGACAGTGGATTCCATGGAGCTAAGGTATCAGACCGTTGTGGTGGATAATGCTGAGTGGCGGGTGACGCTGAGTGTTGGGTGATGCTGAGTGGCGGGTGATGCTGAGTGGCGGGTGATGCTGAGTATGGGTGATGCTGAGTGTTGGGTGATGCTGAGTGGCGGGTGATGCTTAGTGGCGGGTGATGCTGAGTGGTGGGTGATGCTGAGTGGTTGGTGATGCTGAGTGGTGGGTGATGCTGAGTGGTGAGATGATGCTGAGTGATGGGTGATGTTGAATGGCGAGATGATGCTGAGTGGCGGGGTGATGCTGAGTGGCAGGGTGATGCTGAGTGGTGGGATGATGCTGAGTGGCGAGATGATGCTAAGTGGTGGGTGATGCTGAGTGGTGGGTGATGCTGAGTGGTGAGTGATGCTGAATGGTGGGTGATGCTGATTGGTGGGTGATGCTGGGTGGTGGGTGATGCTGATTGGTCAGTGATGCTGAGTGGGGGGTGATGCTGAGTGGTGGGTGATGCTGAGTGGTGGGTGATGCTGAGTAGTGGGAAATGGTACATGTTCCTCTGCAGTAGCAGTAAGCAGCTATAGCCAATGAGCCACCTCGCCAGTCCCCATTGCCGCAGAGATCTTCCTCTCAATGGCAGATGCCTGTTCTCTCATGACTAGTTTGCCTTCTTCAACCCATCACCCTTGTGGATTTTAGTGCTTTGAGAATGCCCTGCCATGTCTTTTTCTTAAGCCATTAATCTCTCCTGCAGAGCAGCTGGGTAAAATGTATTAAACACTTAGCTAGAATCCAAAGGAACTGTGCATAAGCTGAGAATCACCTCTTCTAGCCATCCTGGTGCTGTCTGCATTCCCTCTTCCTGTTGAAATCCGCTCTTCGGAAAGAACACAGGTGTTGTAGGAGGCCACTTGTTTGTTCCTGGCTGCTCATCCCTGAAATAACCACACAGAAACTGTATTAATTAAATCACTGCTTGGCCTATTAGCTCTAGATTATTATTGGGTAGCTTTTACATCTTAATTTAACCCATTTCTATTAATCTGTGTATCACCACGTGCCTTGGTTTACCAACAAGGTTCCATCCGGCATCTGTCTCTGGTGGGGCTACATGGTTTCTCCTGACCCTGCCTTTTTTCTCCCTGCATTCAGTTTAGTTTTCCCCACCTACCTATATTCTGCCCTGTGCAGGCCCAAGACACTTTCTTTACTAACCAATGGTATTCACAGCATACAGAGGGGAATCCCATAGCACACAGGTGATGTGTGACATTTGTGAAGTGAGACTTTGACTTCTCCTCCTTCTTCTCCTCCTGACAGGGTTTCTCTGTGTAGCCCTGGCTATCCTGGAACTCACTCTGTAGACCAGGCTGGCCTTGAACTCAGAGATCCGCCTGTCTCTGCCTCTTGTGTGCTGGGATTAAAGGTATGTGCCACCACCTCCACCCAGCAGGCTTGGTCTTCTAAAGGAAATAATGGCTGCCAAGAGCAAGTGTGCTGGGACACTTCATCAACCTGGGGAGGCCACTGTACACCAGCAACCTGGGGATCTGCATCACAGAGGGTGCAATAGCGGTGTGCCTATGTGTCTTAGGCTCGCACTGTGGAGAGGAAGTGCTACAATAGCCGTTTCTGCCTCCGTGCACATCGGAACTGGCTTCTCCTTGGGACAGGGGAGCACATTGCAAGGGGCCTTCATCACAGAGATGAGGAGCTTGTTTGCAGCCCACAGGGCATTTCTGTTTCCTTCCTTGCTTTGCACCTCTTTTGTCGTCCAACACTTGGGTTTCTGGAATGGACCCAGCATGCCAGTGGAGCTGCCAGATTTGGATAAAGCTCCTTTGTGTTTGTGGCTACACCATCCTTTCAGAATAAACCAGGGAGGAAACAGGAAGAGCACTTCCCCCACCCCCCTTTTTTTTCCTTCTGTCATCTACAGTGGTGGCTCCAGGGCAGGGGCTGGAGCATGCGTGCTGGAGTGCTCAGCCAGAGACTGCTTTCTGCAGAAATGACCTTTGGTGTCTGTTTATCCTAACTGCTGGTGAGAGAGGCCAGGAAATGCTTTCCAAACACTGACATGTCTGTCACCAGGACCTCTGTGTGCTGACAGTTAGTGGCTGCTCCTGCTGGAGCAATGGACATGACCTATAGCTTCAATGTCGCAGACTTTACAAAATAACCAAAGTCAGACCCTTCTCTCTAGAGAAATTACTGGAGCACCTCAACACAACAGGAGTTTTAAAGACATATGCAGCGCCGGAAATGGTCACAAAGTACTTTTTCCTTAGAGAAAACAGTATGGCAGAGAGAGTTCCAATTTTAAAGCTAGGTCTGGCTTAACTCTGCCCCATCTGAGGGGTGGTACTGTGTGTGCTCTTTGATCCCATTTCCTTATCTGTAAATGTAATGATAACTTTGAAATCTTTCTGGTTTATTATTTGGATTAAGTGAGAAATTTATGAGAAGGATCTGGCAGGGAGCTGGTGCATAATAAAATTTAGTTCCTTTCTGTGATCAAATTGCTGGTTGTCTAACCAGCATCCGGGACTTCCTATATTTAGTACTGGAACTCTGATTTCATTTGGATGGCAATGTGCTCAGTAATAAGATCACTTCCTAATGGCTGTGCTGCTGGAAGTTGTCATGTGCTTTGGTTCTAGCCAATGAAACATTAAGGAGCTGTTGGGTGAGAATCCTGGGAAAGCATTTTTAAAGGAAGAATGGTCAGCGAATGCAGGCTTCCCCATTCCTCAACTCTGTCTTTTTACTTTAGGAGACAGAATGGCTGCTGTTGTGGCGGCCATCTTAGATAATAATATCAGGGCACTAGTGGAATGAGGGTACAAGAGACAGTAACAGAGGCGGATAAATATAACCAAAGTATATTGTAGACACGCCATCATGAAGTATCACCACAAAACACATTATTTTGTGAACTTAATACATGCTAATAAAAAATTAATGGAAATGAGCCTTGAGGAAGGACCTTTGTGCTGAGGATTATATAGGAACATAGCCTCTTGGGTCCTGGTGACACTGTCAAGGCATAGCTTCCCGAGACTGCCTCCTGCTGACATGCAAGAAACGAGTGAGCCAAGCAAATGTCCACCTCATGGTGACATCTCTTACTTCGGACTCTGTGGTGAGGCAGTGGAGAGCAACCCCAGCTAATATACTGTCCCCTTTGACTGTAGGATCTATTTTATGTTCACGGTCAGCTTGTGCTAGTCACAGGCTTCCTATCTTATAGGAGTGACGGGAATGATGTGTGCACTCCCCAGCACACAGTCATTCTGGGCTACTGCTCCTAGCAGGGTTTTTTTTTTTTTTTAATTACCTTTTTCCCTCTACATACGGGAATTGTTTGGGACCTTCTTGCTCTGACCCTCACATCTTCTGAGCATGAGGACTTAGTAGCTAGGTGTCCAGCTGTGCAGTTTTTGTAGAATTGCAGAGTCCTTTGACGGCACTGCCAAACTGAAAAATCCGCAGCTCCAGCTATCAGTAAGCTGGAGACTCTTTGTCTTTGGTTATTTTTTTTTTTTTTTGAGACAGAGTCTGGCTAAGCATCCCAGGCTGACCTTGAACCTTGAACTTCTGATCCTCTTCTGCCTCCTGACTGCTGGGATCACAGCTGTGTTTCATCAAGCCCTGTTGTTTGTTTGCTTTTGACACATAGCGTTTGTGCATGTTTGTGAACTATAACTACAGGCACGCAAAGTCAATCAAGGCAGCTAGCGTTTCTGTCTACTCAAACATGAATCATCTCTATGAGCTGAGCTCTGAAGGTCGGTTGTTACTTTGAAATGGATCATAGGCTATAGGCCATGGGTACCCTTGAGAGAACACCAGAACTGCTAGTTTCCACTTATGTGTGCCTTGGTGTCCTCTTCCTAAACCTCCTCAACCCCTTCCCTTTGCCCTTCTCAGTCTCTGTTGTCAATACTTTTCTCTCTGTTATACCATGGATATTTTAATGTATACAAAAAAGACCATGCAGCACGTGTCGTTTCGTGTCTGGCTTACTAAATTTAACAGGAAGGCCTTCAGCTCTACCTCGACACAAAGGACACATTCCCTTTCCCGTTGTGCACCTACACCACATTCTGTTTAATTCACTTGTGCACTGGTGGGCACCTACACCACATTCTGTTTAATTCACTTGTGCACTGGTGGGCACCTACACCACATTCTGTTTAATTCACTTGTGCACTGGTGGGCACCTACACCACATTCTGTTTAATTCACTTGTGCACTGGTGGGCACCTACACCACATTCTGTTTAATTCACTTGTGCACTGGTGGGCACCTTTGTTGATTTTATATTTGGCTATTCTGAATGGTGCTACAATAACCAAGGGGCTATAGGTATCTCTTGATATACTGATTTCATTGTCTCTAGCTCTATAGTGTAGTTTTTTTCTTCTTGCTCTTTGTTCTTTTAGGGGCCTGCCACTCAACTCCCAGATAACTTCATGGGGACTTATTATTACTTACAAATCCCCGACCTCAGCTTGGCTTGTTTCTAGTCAGCTTTTCTTAAATCATCCTGTCTACCTTTTGCTTCTGAATTGTTACCTTTTCCTATTTCTGTCTATATTTTCTTTCCATCTTATTTCATATCTGGCCCTCAGCATCCCCCTCTCCTCCTTTTCTTTTTCATCCCTCCTCTTCTCTCCTTCTATTTATTCTCTCTGCCTGACAGCTCCATCTATCCCTCTCCTGCCTAGCTATTGGCTGTTCAGCTCTTTATTAGACCAATCAGGTGTTTTAGACAGGCAGAGTAACACAGCTTCACCGAGTTAAATAAATGCAACATAAAAGACTGCAACATAAAAGATTGCAACACATCTTTGCATCACTGACATCATTAAACCAATATTCCACAGCATAAATGCATGTAACACATCATAAATTAGTATTTCACAGCACGATAGGCACTAGTGAGATTACTGGGACATATAGTGCTCTGTTCTTAGGTTTTAAATCATTCTTATTGTTTTCCAAGGTGGAACCCTTTGTTTGGGGAGGGTTAAGGGATTCTCTTTCTCTGCTCCTTACCCAGTACCGAACTGCAGACCTGCCACAGGGTGCTACTGTGTTTTCAGCAGATGCTCCGGGTTTCTCAGAGAGCAAATCCGAGAGGAACCAGCCTGAATGCAATCAGTGCTGACGGGCCCAGAAGAGTGGCTAGTGGTTCTCCCGAGGCTCTGCTGGTGAGACAGCCTCAGGCAGGTGGAAAGCCAGCTACTCCAGGAGCACCCGAAGCAAGGCTTTGAGAACCATAAGTAGTAGAAAGGACATCCGGGGCTAAGGGAAAGAAGTCAGGCCCCTGTGGTAGTCTCGGATTTTCTTCTGCTCCATCACCTTAGGAATTATAATTGCCACTGCTCCAAGCTGGTTTGCGTTTGCGTAAACATTCCCCGCTATTCTCTTCTAAGTGACCCCTGGAAAATAACTCTTGAAGTCAAGTGTAAACATGGAAAGATGCCCTCATTCACCCCATGAAGAGTTGTAGCCTCTTGCGTGGGAGTGTGCGCGTAGGGAGTTTTCTCCAAAGCTGGTTAGATCCCCAGATGATGGCTACAGGGTGTCTTAGATAGGCACAGTGTGTTTTGGAAACCCACTCTGAAGATTCAGTGTCCAGAGCAATTCCTGATGCTGTGAGGGAGGATAGAGCCTGAACCTTCTCTTTCTTTCTGCCCCCACCACATTTCAGTTCCCGGGCAGTCACAGAAAGTCACCACAGTTCGCCACACCCTCTCTCTTTTTAGTTGGGAGTCTTTGGTTAGTGTTCAAGCTCTCTGTTGTTGCTTTAATAAAACCACCAAGCTTAGTGGCTCAGTGCTTTGCTTATGAACTTGCAGGTTTGGTCAGGGCTTGGTGAGGGGAGCTCCCTTGGGGTTGTTTGAAGGCTTCAGGTGACTCAGGCTAGGGCAGAAGGCTCACTCAGGTGTCCAGCATCTGCTGCAGGTGAGGGCTGGGACCCCCATTACAGAAATCAGCCAGAATACGTCCACGTGGCTTCTGTTTGGCTGCCAAAGAGATGGATGTGGGACCCAACTCTGGCCCTCCAGATTAAGTATGACTTCACATCTTAATCTTTCCCCCTTTCTTTTGCCTTTTGCCACATGGTATGAATTGGAGACGTAAAGAGGAAGTGAGCTGGCATCCTGGGCTGGGGAGTGGTGTAGGCAGAAGTTCCCCAGTGTCTGGGAAGCAGCCCTAAGCCTGCTTGAGAGGCAGTCTCAGATGACTGGTTTGAACTTCTCTCCAGGTGGTAGAGGAAAGCTCTGGAATGCCGCCAGATAAGGTAGAGAAATGTCATAAAAGTCTGGGAATGCAGAGAGCCACTTGGAAGGAAAGGCTGGCCAGCCACAGCTGACTACATCTGGGCGAAGATTGATCAGCTGTTGATGTGGCCCTTCAAACACATGCGACTTGGGCAGACTCAATGGGGCTACTTCATAGTTCTTTTGTTGCAGCAGGGTCTCCCGTAGCCAGGCTGGCCCTGAACTAGCTGTGTAGCCAAGGATGAGTTTGAACTCTTGATTCTTCTGTCTGCACTTCCCAAGTGCAGGGATTATGGGAGTCACCGCCCTGGTTTAAAGACATAGGCACATCATTTAAGTGCTGGGCTTCTCTGGGAATACCAGCACCACTTGGAGCTCTTTGATGAGGTGATTCTGTCAGCACTGCCGCACTTAGAAACGCAGAGTACTGCAAAGGGGTCGAGACCCTGCTTGGGCTGTCGGGTTCAGCAATGGTTGGACACCGGCTTCTTCCATGTGGCAGTGGTAGCCTCAAAGAGTTTCAGGCAAGCAGCCAGATTCCCAGGATTCTGAGTGAGAGGAAAGTTCATCTCAAGCCGAGGGAACTGTGCTCTCAAAATGCTCCCTTCTGTTTGTGTCTTCTCTCTGTGCTCTGGGTGCTTGGCCCTAGCTTGCAGCTCCTAGAGGGACTGCACACACTTCTTAAGAGTGAGCACAGGACCTCACAAGTGCTTTTTGAATCAAATAAAAATGGAATTTACTTCCAACCATTATGAGTGGAGGATGCTGGCTCATTTCTAGTTATAGGGAAGAAGGGTAGAAAGAAGAGGATTCAGGGCCATGGAGTGAGTTTGCTAAGGTCTGTATTTTCTCATTCATTATGAACTTGCTGAGCCCTTATCATCCTCCATGAACTTCCTGGGCACTCAGCACAGGGCACAGGAGACTGAACGGGCTCTACTGGGACATCCATTCTAGGGTTCACTCAGCCTACTGGGCTAGGAGGAGGGATCCTCCAGTGCTGATCTCACAGGCACTGCAGAGGTAAACTGAGAAGATCCATCCGTCCGCCTGAGTTACACATTTGAAGCAGAAGTTCAAATTTAGCGCTGCCTTTAACATGTAATATTTATGACCCCCAGCATTTCGGAAGAGGGGTGGTTATAAGAGATTGGGTGGCCCTGTGGCTAAAAAAGCACCCCAGTTTCCTTCGCCTCTTCCGTAGGTCTCTTTGGGGGGGCTCAGTCTTGTCTGTGCCTGAGAGAGCAGAGATTCCTGGCCAGGCCAGGGCCCAAGTGGCGGGGGCAGTGGTTTTCTTCAGGAGCCTTTTCTGCTTCGCACACGCATTTGGTGAAAGCTGGCAGACTCCAGAGAAAGAACTTAATTCTTCATATATTTATTATCTTTGCTATATTCTATTTTAGAAGACGTGGAAAACAGACCTGACTGAAGAGCCAACTTACTATTATTATTATCATCATCTTATAAAACCCTCATCCACAGTCTTTACTCTTTTTTCTTCCTCAGTTGAGTTCAGGTCCTTTCTGAGGCCTAATATCTAGGCTACACTTTGGAAAAGGAAGATGGCCCTGCAGCTGATATAGGAAGAGGACAAAACTCTCCCCTCACATTCCTTCCGTATGCACAGCTGGTTTCTACATCTGGGACTCTCTGTCTCCCTCTCCCTAGGTATCTCTGTGCCTTACAGAGGTTGTCATACTTATTGTTCTGGGAGGAGGGAGGAAGAATCCCAGATTCCTGGGATGAGATAGGCATGCCATCTCATCCTCTGTTGTTGTCTTCCAGACCAAGCACACTTTTAGTTTCTGAGTTCCTATGAAGCTTTCCTTATGAGGGGCCTCACCCCAACAGTACATTAACAATAAATCCCCAGATTCCGTTCTGACTCTTTTGGCTGTTAGCATCCTTGGATAAGTCATTTACCTTTCCAAGATTTAACTTTTCATCTTTGACAAAGGGAATGAAGTCATGCCCCATGAGAGATCCTGTGAAGATCAGGTGTGACACCGGATTTGAAATGTGTAACTATGGTGTGTATCATATAGCTATTTGAGCACAGTCTAGTTTGCTCTGATTCAGTGGGTGTTGTGAAGAGGTGGGCAGAGGTTCGGCATAGCAAGGAATGCATGTGGCAAGTTTCTGATAGATGGAGGACCACAGGCGGGTGCTGAGCTGCTTGGCAAGGCAAGAAGCTTCCATAGGTAACGCTGTAAGCTGAAGACCTAGAGCCAAGAGACACTGCTTGTTCTCCTTGTGCACAGGTCCCAGCACAGCCTGAGCTCGTTACACTGCCAGGAGGCTGTTGTCTTCATTTGCTCAGGTTGCTGACCTAACAGATGCAATAATCCTGGTAGCTAATATAACAACACAAACTTATTTCTCCTTGTAGTTCTAGAGCCTGGGAGGTATACACTTGAGATGCTAGTAGATTCACTATATGGTGGGGGCTGGCTTTTTGTTCTTAGATGGTATCATCATGTGGCATCAGGAGAAGTAAAATGTCTCTGTGCATCTTCTTTTATAACGGTCCCAATTTCATCCCCAATGGTCAAGTCACCTTCCATCAGTCCCACTGCTTATCATCAGCCTCTCTTTGTGTGTATACGGTACTCATATGCGTTAGTCACATACGCTAACTCTGAGTTCCATCCTTGTGTATACGGTACTCATATGCGTTAGTCACATACGCTA
>JAQHUG010000152.1:2992407-3037605 GCA_028555095.1 Dicrostonyx torquatus
TGTGTGTGTGTGTGTGTGTGTGTGTGAGATAACCTGGTCTCTGTGTTCAGCCATGTGCTGAACTGCTTCTCTGTTCAGTGAGCTTCTGAGGGCTCAGGCTTCTCCGGCAGAGAGCTCAGTCTACCTCACACTGGTCTGGCTTTTCATCTTGTGTGTCCTCTGTGTTTGTCATTTCTTTATTCCCTCATTGTCTCAGGCAGGCCCGTTGGTGGAGCTGTGCTGGACATAGCAGGCCTTCATCTAAAATTGTGGAATTTGGGCCAGGCGAATAGCACACCTACCGGTAAATTGTTTGGTTGCTGTGGGTCCTCATGGGGATGAGTAAGGCCAATTACACAATTATTGTGATGCGACCAAAGATAAAATAGCCAGCTCATGTTGTCCACACAGACCTTAATCTTCTCAAGCATGTAAGTGACATCCTGCCCTGGGTCACATTAACCCTTGAACTGCTGCTTTCTTGCCCTTTCATCCCCTCTCCATGCTCCCCCCTCCCCCTTCTTTCATCAGTGAGAGTATCTCTTCCCTAGCCTAGCGCCTCTGCTCCCTCCAGACATCTCGGGTCTGAAGAGAAAGTATCTTGGGTCTCATTTTTCATCTCACCTGTGCTGGCTTTGTCTAGACACCCCACTTTCACACCCTGCTGCCCCTCCCCCACAGACTACTGATCCCAAACAACCTGTTGTTTACACCTGGTCAGTACTGTTTTTTAGGAATGCTAAAGGTTAGTTGCTACATCTAGAACAAGGACCAGTGTGATATTTCCTTCAGTGTGCAACTCTGTTCTTTCTAGAAGCTTCCCAATGATCCAGGAGGTGTAACTCAGGCCCTTTGGTGGGCCACTTACAGTTTTCCACATCCCTGTATTCCCCCAAGTCTTATCGGGAACAAGGTGTCCAGTCTTCTTGAAGAAATCACACGTTAGTGCTTCAGGAGTGCTAGGACACCTTGATTGGAGCACCTTTGGGAGATTCAGTGGTTTTTTGAACATGAAGTGTACAGACAGCAGAGACCCGTCCCCAGCTCCCTCTCCACCAGTCACCAGCCAAACTGTTGATTTATAGCAGGCTGTTTCCTATAGTTGCTGCCACTCATACTAGGTCTCATGTTTAATTTAGTTTCTCTGTACTTATGTCTTATAGTCTCATTCAGAGTCGTTGGTGAGAACAGGCGTATTTCCTGCATTTTCTTGGCATCTTTAGTCTTAGCACAGAGTATATTAATCACATTAATTGGAGCTATGATCAAGGCAAAGAAGCGTGCTGCCTCCGATCCCCGCCTCAACTCCCTTATGATGTGACTTTGAACATGTCAATGTACCCCACATAGATGCGTTCTAGGTTTCCTTTCTGACTAATTTGAGCTGTCTGCTTACCTGTTTTGGTCTCACAGTCCCAACTGTCTGCTGTATAACTGACCTACTGAGTTGAAGCAGGGAGGACTACGGCCTACCTTATCTTGCATGATCATGTCTGCTCCAACCATTGCCAATGTGGACCTCAGAATATTTGTGTCTGTAGCTCAGAGCTTTTCCTCCCAAGCTCACTTGGCTGTGTTATTTTACTTGGGGTATATGTATGTATGTGTTGTGTGGTATGTATTGGTAGTGTATGTGTGTGTATTGTGTGTTGTGGTGGAGGTGATATGTATATGTATGTATGTGTGTACTGTGTGTTGTGGTGGAGGTGATATGTATATGTATGTATGTGTGTATTGTGTGTTGTGGTGGAGGTGATATGTATATGTATGTATATGTATACTGTGTGTTGTGGTGGAGGTGATATGTATATGTATGTATGTGTGTGTATTGTGTGTTGTGGTGGAGGTGATATGTATATGCATGTATGTGTGTGTTGTGGTGGAGGTGATATGTATATGTATGTATGTGTGTGTACTGTGTGTTGTGGTGGAGGTGATATGTATATGTATATGTATGTATGTGTGTGTACTGTGTGTTGTATGGTAGTGTGTGTGTATTGTGTGGTGTGGTGGTGGCAGTGGCGATGTGTTTGCCATACCTCACTGAGGAAGAACTTAGCCTTATTGTTTTATCCACACGGAAGTATAACATCTTTGGATACTTTACTTCTCAACATAGTTGTCCCAGAAATATTGCAAAGCATCCTGTAGGCCTTGCCCATACTCTGCGTCCCTGTGAAGATTAGCGAACAGTTTCGCTTGGCTGTCAGGCTCAGTTATTTAAGCCAATAGTGTTTCCACTACACCTGTCTCATCAAGAAGAAGAGCTAAAATGGCTTTTGATGGTCCACCATTGCGGTCAACTTGCTGGGCTTGGAATCTCCTGGCAGACACACCTCTAAGTTTCTGTTTGAGGATGGCCCCAGAGAGAGTTAACCGAAGAGGAAACAGTCACTCTGCAGGAGGGTATTGTCATTGCATGGCCTGGGGCTGGGGCCCTGGCCTGAATAGAGGGGAAAAGGAGGAAGCCAGCTAGGCATCAGCATTCACCTCTCCTCACTTCCTGGTCCTTGTGTCATCCTCCTGCCACCGTGGATGCCACCATGCTTCCCCACCATAATGGATAGGACTCTCTCAAATGATAAGCCCAAATAAACCTCTCCTCCCATAAGTTTTTTCTTTTCCCTCAGGTATTCAGTCATAGTGATAAGAACAGTATGGAATAAGCAGGCTCTGAATTAAATGTATTAAACAATGATCACATGGGAATAATAGTTTAAAGAAAGAAATTGCCTATTGGTCAAATTCAGTCCATCACCCTTTTAGTAAATAAAGAAGAAAATTATGACAACTTAGTCACATCCGTTTATTTATGAGTAGTCTATGATTTTCTCCCTACCCTCGAGTGGAAGATTTGCTGCATATGCCCTGCGATACCTCTCTGAGGGGTCACAGGGGACATGCACTGTGGAGGATGGGGACGGTGAAGTTATGGTTCAGTGTTGATGCCGACCTTTCTTGCCTTACCCCCAAGCAATAACATAGCCAAGAAAAGATTTTCTTGACATCATCTGATCAAGAAGGGTATCTGAGTGTTAACTCTAATCCTCATTCTGCTTGTTTGCCTATTTCCTTTGTCATCAGATATGGTGTCATATAGGTTGTGTGGTCCCAAAGGTCTCATTCCCAGTGCTACAGAGAATAACATGGCTTTTACTTTACATGCTGTCAAATGGCCAATGAAGAGTTTCAAGTGTTTAGATTCTCAGTACCTAAAATGAGATAAATGCTGAGGGACAGGAGCTGGGAATAGGTATGGGGGTGTGTTGTTTAGATAAAGCATTTACCATTGCATCATATTGACACATCCATTTATAACTTACAGTCATTAACTGTCAGGATTGCAGATTTTTAACAGGCTGCCAAACAAGGCAGGCAACTCAAGAAAGCTTTAGAATTTTCATCATTTGGGGGATAGTGTTAAGAAAAAATGACAATTATAGTCCAGTCAGGTCCTTTCATATTTAAAAAGGAAGTGTTAAAGTATCAATTGACTTCAATGAAGTTGCTCTACCCACGTGTGCACGTGTGTGTGCCTCAAAGTCACTCCAACTAGACTTAGGGACATCGGGAAGCCACATGTTTAGCTCTTAGCTTCAAACATCTTTTAAAGGAATGGTTTGTAAACTAGAAGGGGGCTACAATAGTCACCCCCAAACTTCAGGGCTTTACAGAGCCAGACACCTGAAGCTCCCAACTCTAGGATAATTGGGGGCTGAAAAACCAGCAGAGGAAATTATCTGCAAGACTACAAATACGTTAAAAGAACTAAATGCACCACTGCCCGCAGTGAGTGGTGTCCTCTACCCTCCCTTTTTTCTTCTCTAGTCTCGCCAGTTTTCTTTCTTTTCCTTACTCTTTCTTACTCCTTCACTTCTTCCTTTTCCCAATCCTTCTTCCTTCCTTTGTTCCCCTTCTCTCTTTCAAAAATCTCAACAACCATGTGACTAGTGCACACTTAGAAGAGAATGTGGATTAATTGTTTGGTCAGTCAGAAGAAGGGGAAAACTGACAAGGGAAAGGCAGTTCAAATCCAGCCTCTTACACTGAGAATGGTGCACAGAAAAAGAAAGAGAGGAAGAAAGGACAGAAAACAGGCCTCAGAGGGAGCACAAACAGTATATGACCGGAGCTGGGACTGGGCAGCAGGGACCCAGCCATGTGTACCATGGTGTTTGTGAGGTCTAGTAGAATTCTCACGTCATTTCACGTGTGTTGGATTATACTGTATGGCCAGCACCAGGAGAGTTCGAGGCCAGCCTGGTCTACAGGGTGAGTTATAGGCCAGGTCTACTGAAGAAGCCTTGTCTCAACAAGTTAAAAAAAAAGAGTAATTAATAACTCTACTACTCCCTTAGACAGTGTCCATAAAGTTGCCTAGGCCATCTAAATAATTGTGTTCATCATAACCCGTGTGTGTTTTAAAACAACTGAGGGCTGTCTCCACCCTGTCAACCCTTTCTTCTTCCAGTTTTGAAGTGTCCTCACATGAGTGACCATGACCTGTGTTTAGGGTGTGACTTTATCTTAGATTGTAAATACGCCTTTTATTCTATCTACATAGTTTCCCCACTGTCCTTGACACACCACCCTAGTACCCTGTCACAGAAGGCATGGGGGAATTAAGTAATTGGGAAATTAGTGAATGAATGTGTAAAGTCCTAGTCAGCCAAAGTATTGTACTTGCTTCAAAACTGGGAACTGCAGTCCTCACACCTGGGCTCTTTTGTATTAGAGAACTTTGAATTGCATATCTAGGTCACAGGACTCTTTTATCTCAGTATTTTAAAATGAACATATCTATATGTCAGAGAAACTTTGGATTGGGCATGTTTTCAGAAAAATATCCCCTGCAACTGGGGGAATTACTTTCTGGGGAAGCCAACAACACCAGCTGCAGTGTTACTCAGGATGTAGCATGGGGAGAAGGGCAAAGCCATTTGCTATGGCGTCCAAACTCTGTCCACATCTGTGATGTGCTGTAAGTTCTTAATCAAAATTGGTTAAAGACTCCAATTCAGATGTTGAGACACAAGAAGTTTTCAAACTAATAGATTCTTCTACTGGTTGCACATTGGAACCCCAAGTCTTCACACTAGACTGAGTCAGAATTTCTCAGTCTCGGACTTGGGAATCTGTATCTGTAAAAGGTTCTCCACGTAGCATGGTTGATGAACCAGGCTGGTGAACCACTGCTGAATAAAAGGCCAATTATATTAGTTAAGCACATGACATTGATTCCAAATTGTAAAGCTGTGACATGGACTGAGCCCTGATTGAACGCATCACTCAATCTATGTACATGAATAGCATATCCAACGCCCTGATGTTTACGTTTCTGTTCGTCTTACAGTATTAACACGTCCATCAAATGTTAGAATTCTGTAGTTTACACACCCAAGAGTTCACTTCATCTATCCCATAAACATTCCATGGGTGGAGTGTCGTGATCTGGTCGCAGCCTGGACCATAAATTATTTCTCTGGACCAGGGTGGAGGCGCGAGAATAAAGACACAACTCACATGGCTTTATCGGGAGGGAGATTCTCAGAGATCCCTCATGAAATCCTGAGTTCACATCCTGAAAATTTCTCCCGTTTATTCTCCAAACAGCATTTATATTAAAATGTAAACTGGGGGAAATTCATTAGCATTCTGTTTCCTAGGTAACCAGGTAAATGGCTTTTAGTCACATCCACATCTACCTGTGCCTGCTGTCATGTCTCCCTGGTCAGTATGCTAGCTCAGTCATGTAGGCTTGAATTAGCATCTCTATTCAGGCGCCCTCCAAATTACAAAGAAGGAGCAGAGCAACATCCTGGCCCTTTGTTGGGGTAGCGATAGCCTGTCTGGAGGGCCACCTCAGGTGCGAACTATGGCTTGAGAGCCTGGCTGCCATACCATATAGAAATATGGGCCTACAGTGGAGGCATAGGTTTTGTTTTTCTTTCTTTCTAGTAATCCAGAATGTAGGTCAGAACATTTATGGGAACTCCTCCCTCTGTAAATGAGAAGCGTCATGGCAACCCATCCAGGATGTTATTATGCTGCTATTTTCTCTAACTTAATTACTGAATGCAGGGTCATCCACTAAACCTTAATGTTATGAGGAACTTGTAAACTTATCTGACTAGGTATTTAAAAAGTGACCTTTAGTTTTCCATGATCAAATGTAGGAGGTGCAAGATGAGGATGAGAAACAGGAGGGTGAGCAGGCCGTGCACAGGGAACACAATCCTCTGACTCACTCCTCTGCTCTTTGGGAAGGAGTGAGGGGGGAATAACAGGAAATTCAAAATGCAAGCATGATGTAATTTTATTATAATGAGATTAAACGAAAAGCGAGTCTTGTAAAATAAAGTGCCACCGCAGATTAAAAACTGCATCCACTGATAAAGGAAATAAACAGTCAAGTTCTTTGAAAAGTTCTATCTTAATCAAAATTGGCTAAAGAGTCCAATTTAGATGTTTAGACACAAGAAGTTTCCAAACTAATATGAAAGAGAAGCATCTGAGTATCTTCACGAGCCAATAAATATTTTACATTTTTAGATGGAAACATGAAAATTACAAATAACCCTGATAACCGAATAATCAGAAATCACTGCAGAGATGGAAGAAGACACGGTCACTCTTCTAATTGTTGAATCACTGCTGGGTTCACTAAAGCATCTCAAACATGGCAGGAAGAAACATAGTTTTTGAGAAGCTACTATCTTGAGACCTGTGCATGAGCAAGTATTCCCAGCCGCCGCATGTAACAGAGAAGAGCCACAACCAAATCTTTCCAAGATACACTTGAGGCTACCGAACTTCTACCAAGAGTTATTGCTTACAAAGAAACTGGGGCTGTATTTCCCCATAGTGACATCCTTGCATATTAGAAACACCCCAAATCAAGGTCAACAGACATTACTCAAAACATGTTACTATCTTAAGAAATACAAATAAAATTATTCTTGTTATTCTGTAGCAGAGCAAAGTTAGCTCGATATAACAATATGTTTCTATGCGAAGAATCAGGCATCACCTGTAGGTTTGCCATTTCCTGAGTGTAACGAAGACCGGCAGCTGAGGCATTAAGATGTGTTTGACCGACAGAGCTCCGCCTCGAGTTGAGAGTTTATTTGACTTATATACACTAATGGAATGGTGACTATTTAGTTATGCTTATTTAATAAGGCAATTAGTTGAAATACAGAGCCACTAAAATGGTGACTGTTGGCGAGTAAATTTACATAAGTTCCTCAGTCAGTCAAATGCCTGTTTATATTTTAAGATGTAATATTTTACTCCCCTGATGCATATGTGGATATAGAGAATGATTGATGTATAAAATTCATCATATCTGTAGAAAGAGGTAACAAATAAAAAGATTTAATAAGACCTACTTGCTAAACTTTTATATTGTAGGTTTGCGTAGAATGCCCTTGAGTATTTTAGCAAGAACTAGATTAAAATTATAGTTATTCACTCTGAAATTATATTCCTCATGATTTTCCTCCTTGTCACATATTTTTCATGTAACCAAGTCTGTATTTCTTTGAGCCCTACAGGGATAGAAAACAGAAAATATGATATCAGAATTCTCTTAGCTGATAGAAATCACAGTGTGGTTAGCTGTGTCACAGCCCCAGATACATGGGTGGAGACATGGATTTGCTGGCTCAAATTTGTACACTCAAGAGGAAGAGAGCTATTTGCCTTAACTTTACTGGGTGTGATGGGTACCATCATTGTGACCTAGAAAAAGGGAGAGGGAAGCCCATTCAGAAGCATTTTCTATGAACAATAGGAGGACCAGCTTCATCGTATTCCAGCTTACTGATCCACATCTGCTGGAATGTGGATAGACTGGCCAGGATGGAGCCCCCAATCCAAACAGAATACTTGCGTTCTGGCGGAGCTATGATCTTGATTTTCATGGTGCTTGGTGCCAAGGTTACAATTTCCTTCTGCATCCGGTCGGCAATGCCTGGGTACATGGTGCTGCCTCCAGACAGTACAGTGTTGGCATATAAATCCTTGCGGATATCCACATCACACTTCATGATGGAGTTGAAGGTTGTCTCATGGATCCCACTGGACTCGATGCCTAGAAAGGAAGGCTGGAAAATGGCTTCTGGGCACCGGAAACGTTCATTTCCAATGGTGATGACCTGCCCATCAGGAAGCTCATAGCTTCTTTCAAGTGAGGAGGAAGCAGCTGCAGTGTTCATCTCCTGCTCAAAGTCCAGGGCTACGTAGCACAGCTTCTCTTTGACGTCCCGCACAATCTCTCGTTCGGCTGTGGTGGTGAAATTATAGCCTCGTTCTGTCAGGATCTTCATGAGATAGTCAGTCAGATCTCTGCCTGCCAGATCCAGTCTTAGAATGGCGTGGGGCAGAGCATAACCTTCGTAGATGGGTACAGTGTGCGTGACCCCATCCCCAGAATCCATCACGATACCTGTAGTCCTTCCTGAGGCATAGAGGGACAGCACCGCTTGGATAGCTACATACATGGCGGGTGTGTTGAAAGCCTCGAACATTATCTGAGTCATCTTTTCCCGGTTGATCTTGGGATTGAGCGGTGCTTCAGTGAGAAGAATAGGATGCTCGTCTGGTGCTACACGCAGCTCGTTGTAGAAAGTGTGGTACCAGATCTTCTCCATATCATCCCAGTTGGTGACAACTCCATGTTCAATGGGATACTTCAGGGTCAAGATGCCTCTCTTGCTCTGAGCCTCATCTCCCACATAACAGTCCTTCTGGCCCATACCCACCATGACGCCCTGGTGTCGGGGACGCCCCACCATGGAGGGGAACACAGCCCGGGGGGCATCGTCACCCCCAAAACCCGCCTTGCACATCCCTGACCCATTATCTACTACCAAGGCAGATAGCTCATCATCAACCATGGTTGCTGGCTACAATCTTCCAGATGGGCGAACAGAAGTTGAATAAAGCTAAGTTCTAGACTAAGATGTGCAAGGAAGAGAACGAATGATCAGAGACCACTTCAGAACTGCCTTAAGAGAAGGAAACCTGCACCTTGATCACAGTATTTAAAGGGGCATACTGACCCCACCCATGTACCACCCCACCAGTTCCCAGCATTTCTGGGCGGGGCTACCTTTGAGGTATTAATAATGATGATAATTACAGAAATCATTAGTAGGTCTTCTTCCATAAAGAGAGAATTGGCTACCAAGTGGCTAAATCTCAGGGTACTATAATTAGGCAACCCACACACAGCTGCCAGTCTTCTTGGTGAGGTCTCTAACTAACTGAGTGATGCTATGAGGAATGTAGCCACAAGATTAAAGAGAGCTAGGGATGGGATGGGAAACCCTGCCGGAAGGACTGCTCCTCTTTGGCTAATGCTCTAAGCCTATGTTGCTTTGACTTTTCAGTTTTGATATATTGTTCATATGAAGAATCTGCTTCTGTCTTTGATTTTTTTAAGATTTTCTTTCCCATTATTACAAGATGCCATCAATGATAGAAGCTGCTTTAATGAATGAAATTAATGGGTGGGCATGGGTAGCCTAAAAGTTTTTTTTTTTTTTGAGACAGGGTTTCTCTGTAGCTTTGGTGTCTGTCCTGGAACGAGCTCTTGTAGATCAGGCCGGCCTCGAACTCACAAAGATCCGCCTGCCTCTGCCTCCCGAGTGCTGGGATTAAAGGCGTGCACCACCACCGCCCAGCATCTAAAAGTTTTAATCAGAAGGTACTTGTGCCCTGAAACATGTAGAACTGTGGAATTGATTTCAAACCAGCTAGGCACAAGTAAAAGCAATAGGATGATCAATAAAGTAAACTCTTTATGTTTTTCTGACATAAATATCTAATAACTCCATTTTGTTATTTGTATTTTCTAATAACCAAATTTATTACTATGCATTGGCATTGCTCATAGGTTTACTGAGTTGATGTCAACTGCAAGAGGTAAAATACTAATGCTTTTGAGTGATTTATTAGTTAAAATGCAAATTACAATAATTTTATTCGCAATAAATTTTTATAAAATATTGGGTTATGCAACAATAAACAAATTAAGTGATAAGGGTAAAATTTTAATTACACATTTGAGTACATATTGATCTTTTAAAAACCTCATCTTCAAGATGCATATATTTTATAATGACAACAAGCCTGTCTGTGGTTGTTAGATGCAACACAATTGGTATGGTATTGCTTAATTTCAATTAAATATCCTGGCCACTTTGGAGGAAGTTTATTTTAATTTAGTGTTTAATGTAGAAATACAGAAGTTTGGTAAATGTGTGTCATGCTTGACCATAGGACACAGGGAGCCGAGAAACCATCAGTTAGGAAAGCTCCTGCTTGCTTGTCCCACAGTGTCTGATAGTAGGACCATAACTTCATCAGGCCTTCTAAAGCCAAGGGACTTTTCATAGTCACAGCTGAGTTCTCCAAAGGCACCTTTAATGTGGTTCATTCATTCTTTGATGCCCCCCAAACTCACTTCATAAGTAAAGACAACAACCCCTCATTGCTATACCTTCAGATTCAAACCCCATGAGAGGCAGCCGGTGTCCTTACCTACGAAGCCTCTTGGACAGTCACAACATGTCATGTTGGGTGTGGTCCCCTTTTCTTGTTCAGCTTGGCGTAGAGTTACCTTCCTCTGGGTCTCTACGTGTCTTCAAAACCTTCCTGCTGGAAATCAGACATGGCAGGAAGTGTGCTTAAGTAGAAGACTCAAGGTCTTGCTTTGGACCTCACCTCCCTTTTAAACTTTTGTTTAACTGAAAAATTCCTCCTCTGAGCACTGAGCAACTGAGCCCCTAGCCCGAATGGCTTTATGGAATTTCCTTTTCATGCAGTATAACAAAGGTTTCCATTCCTGCAATATCTTATGGCTAGAGGATGTTGGATGATGCTTCTGGGAATGTCTTTTTTTTTTTCTTCTCCACAACACACTAGGTGAACATCCTAAAAGTGTACAAAATATGCATTGTATCTAGCAAAGGCCCCATTCATGAATTATGAATTGCAGTCTGGCACATAATACAAAGCCATACTAGTAGAGTGTCAGCTAAGAATTCTGCCTGGTCCCAGGTGGGCCTCACACCTAGATTTATTTTGGAGCCGCCCTTAGACTTGCCCTTAAAGGAAGGTTGCTGCTATTGAGATCTCACAGTCCAGCCTGGAGAGTGGGGCTGCTGGGTGACGTGGTAGATAATTTCTATTTTAGTTTTTTGTGTCCTCAGAGAAACTGTCATTCATTATGTGTTCTTACAACATATAAGCTTTTGACATTTTAATTAACTCCCAGGACACAAGAGAGCATATCCTAGTTCAGCAGCTGCTTGAGCCAGGTGTGATTGTGTGTGCCTGTAATCCAACACCCAGGAGGCTGAGACAGAGGGACTGGGAATCCCAGCCTAGACAGGGCTACACGGAGAGATCCTGTCTCGACAGAAGAAACAAAACCACATCATTCCCAGAAAATGACGGTTATTTTAAAATGTCATCTCTTGGGCTTGTTAAATTTGGAAAAGGCAGCCTTCATTTGCATGAGTGAAATATGGGAAGATGGGTTTCTAGGGGTGGGACTGGGGAATGATGTTCCCCATGCCTCTGGGTTTATAATTGCCTAGTGTTTATTGATTTTTGTTTAACTAAACTTCTAAGGGCCTTTATTATTAAAATCACATATATGCATATATGAATACAACAGAGATTGTGTTTTACCAAGTGTGACGGACAAGTCCAGATTGTAGACAGGGAGTTGTGACAATGGGAAGGCAACATCACTGTAAACAGAGAGTAGTTTCATTTGTAGTTCCCCAAGACTCATTTATTCCATCAACAAACATCGGTTAGGCTTTCCCCATGCACTTGGCATTGCCAATACTTTGTTAGATAGACATCTTCCCTTAAGTTGACAGGTGACCACTTCCCACTTGCATGGAGTGTGTCCTGACAGGGCCCTGCTATTGTTGAGCCACTGTCAAAGATGTTGGCTGCCCCTTTCAGGCACACAGGAGTACAATATGGCAGATAAGTATAGAGAAGGAGCACAGGGGGATTCAGAGGTGGAAGGAGACTGTGGTTAGGGCAAGAGGAAGGAGGGACCCAAGGAAGGTGACCTCTGCGGTGCCCCACATGAAGGACAGAAGGCTGCCCATGGGGAATGAAGACAATGCCACAAGAACTATTTGGAGCTAGGTCTTTACACAAGGAGCGGAGGATGCTGAGTCTGGACCTTAACAGGCAGGAAGAGGCATGCGGGATTCCAGAACTTCATGTTTGTCCCTGTGTTGCTTGAACTGTGATGAGGGAGCCCTGAAAGGCTGTACCTAGTGATTCAATCCTATGTACACTCACCTCTTTAACTGACTACTGAGGCTGGTAGTTTTAATAAGGTCTCCTTTGGCCGCCACCAGCTTAGAATATTGAGGTCAGCTGTCTTCCTCTCTGGTCGTCACTGCAGCCTTTCCGTTGCCCCCCCCTTTCCTCAGTGAGTTTTGTATGTGTATTAATAGCTTGGACAGTTTCTCTCCACTCAACTTGCTCTTCGTGACGATGTCTAAGGAGTCTAATGGACAGAAGGGAAACTAGTGTAATTTTTATTACATACTCATCTGTTCATTAATCGACCTATATGCTGACCCACTTTTACAAGTTAAAGGTCTCATTATTTGTGGCTAAATGCTCTCTCATGTTTACATTTCATGGTGATCAAATGAACTTGTCGTGACATCATATGGACTATAAACATTCATTCTGGAGAAGCCTTTAGCACTTGCCTTTGATATTTCTTATAGATGAAAAGCCCAACAATAGTGATTAGATAAAGTTTATAGTGATAGTCTGATTATTTGCTGTAACATATAGAACTTTGTTTTTAAAGAGGTCAATGAAAAAAATTAAATCCATCAAACCTTTTGACAAATAAAGCCTGGTTCTCTTCTTTACGGATGCTGGCATGGGCAGGTGGCAGAAAAGAGTTTCTGTTTGGAAGACAGTGAGATAAGCATGATTTTCATGCACAGCCGGCTTTAGCTCATGGCTTCCATCCTGCACTAGACCACTTTCTGTGAACAATACCATGCCTCGGTCTGCAGGGCAGTGGGACTTCTGTGATGTTTTAAAAGGCCCAATATGGAGTTTATGGTGTTATTTCTTATTCTATTTTTTAAAAAAATACCATTGAGTAGCATTTGGCCATTTTAGTTAACCTGTAAGTGAGGGCACTAAGATGGGGAATAGATTTCTTTGTGCAGAACCTTTGAAGATGTTTTGATTCTAAGGGGAAAAAAAGGTGAGCAAATGGGAAGGAAGATTTTGCAATGGGAAAAATCCATAGGTGCAAAAGTCCACCCATTACATGAGACCTGAAGACTGAGGTAGTCCCAAGCTGTGAGGTGGAGGGAGAAGGTGAAGGCAGTGAGAGTTTAAAAGAAAAGGCACAGGACATCTGGCTATCTCCTAGTGACAGAAGCAGCTAGTGCTCTTGTACAGGCTTTACATTTTCTGTTGGGAAGGATCACCTCAAGGTGTCCAAATGCCATTTTTAAATGATCAATATTATTAAAATGTAATGATAGCCTCCTTTCAAAATGGAAGGGAAAAGGTAGTGTGTTAATGCTTGAATTGAGAAAGAGATTTGCAAGAGACAAATCTACCATTGAAAAAAAGAAAACAGCATGAGAATAAGTTCCTAAGAAAGTAGTGATATAGGTAATCAGCCATTAGATAGCCACACCTAAACCAGGAAGACAAACACGTCCTTCTCATCACATCTGCATGGGAGGTAGAGCCTACAGGTGTCAGCTCTCATACCCCAAATGACACTGTTTTAGGACATCCATATTCTCAAGTGAGAAGACTGGAAGAGGGCAGAGGCTCTGAGTTAAGAAATGGGGTGAGCCTCGGAGACACTGGGGTAACTGAATAAATATAATGGTTTCTAAGACACATCAAATGTAGAAGCTGGCCAAGACAGAGAAGAGCCACAAGAGTCCAGAGGTGTTTGAGAAGTGAAGACAGAGAAGACAGGTCCACAGAAAGGCTCTGATGGCCATAGCCCTGGAATGAGAGAGCTGGAGTCAGGGGATAACTCGACCGGGAGCTGAAGAGCACACACGGTGTACACTGAGTCGTATCCTGCAGGGGTAGAGAAAAAGATCTCCGATTTCGTGTATGCAGCTGCCACCTGAGATAGAGGAGCTGGTCAGGTCTCATGGGCTCTTAAAGGTGAATTTAATCAATACAGTCTGTCAGAAAACACCAAAACCAAAAACGATACATGGCTGGTGACTAGTAGTCTGTACTTATTTTCCATAAGTGAATCTGGCTAATTTGGTGGCTGCTTCAATGTTACATGTGGTTTCTTGCACATTTTTATTAGATCACTCAGTAGCCTAAGTGCAATTATAATCAACAAAGCGAGACTAGGGGTCGAAGACCACGCAGTCTTTCTTCTTGTACAGAGTGCTCTGGTGCTTTGGAAATGTGCTGTTCAGGACAAAGGACACAGAAGGCAGACCATGTGGAATGAGAAAGACAATTCAGTTTTGGAAGCTGATTTACTTCTGGGGGGAACACGTTGGTTTACATGGAATGATTCAGTGTGCACTTGGGGGATTCCCTTTCTTTGTTGTTTGCTTTCCCAAGGATTCAGGAGGCACAGGGAGGGGACTGCTTCAGATATCTGGAACTCTTCAAACTTCCTGAGGGTTTCCTTAATTCCCGTTTCCTTCAAGGCTGCATGCAATCTGATGGCAAGGGAAGATGAGAGGGCAGGTGGCTCTCTGGCATAGGGTTCAGAAGAAAAGGGAACAGAACTCACAGAGGGAATGGACCTACCTAGTGAAGGTATTCTTTCCTTTAGTTATGTCAGGAGACAGTAAAAAGACAGTAGAAGAAGACAATCCCAGCATATTGTGTGGATCCTGGCTGTCTCTGCAGTCAGGTTATGGCTGAGGGCTCAACCTGTAGACTGGGTCTCCTAATGACTACTTGGGCCTATACAGTATTCTAAAAAACATTTCAAATTCTGATATGTATAAAATCAGTGGATTTCTGAATTCCAACTTGTCTTAAAAGTTAGAAAATCAACCAACAAGGGGAGAAAATGTTCTCTGTTTCTCCTTCATGCCAAAGCCTTGCTGTATTGCTCCCAGCATCCATTCATGTAGCTTAGGAGTTGAATGTGCTCTGAGAAGCTGAAGAGGATCATGTGATCAAGGAAGGAAGTAGATAGGGAAGATGGATAAGGAGAGGTGCTTGTTTCAGGGATAATTCAATGTTGAAAAGAGCAAGATACAAAATATTCAGTAGTTGCATTTTTAAATTTTATTAAAAAATACCCAAATGTAACACATAGTCTCTAAGAATTAGAAAGAAATGTGACAATTCAAATGACAATCAAACAGGAAGGGGAAAAGTTATATTTTTCTTTGTTTAATTGAGGATGGGATATTGAGGATATGTTCATGGCACAAAAGAAAGAATTTTAGCTAACAACCAAAGTACAATTCCTAAGAATATAATTAAATTTGGCTCAGCTTCTGGCAAACTATTTCTGTTGTCACTTAGAGGTCTCAGGGGTCTGAATCCTTGAATTTCTCTCTGTCTCTGTCTCTGTCTCTGTCTCTCTCTCTCTCTCTCATTGTTGGATAGAATGAAAGACACTGAAGCAGGCTCTTAAATTAATATCTTCATGTCTCACATTCAGACACTTTTTCCTGTCTTAAGCAGGAAGGATATCTCTAGGGGATACATTTTTGCTTCTTCAGATCCATTTTCTCTGAAGCTGAGCCCTTTGAAGGAAAGCACCCAAAGGAGGTATGGATGAGAAGTCTGTAAAGGGAAGCCTTGGTAAAAGCATTCAGGCAGAGTCTTCCTTTTGTTACTGAAAATGGGATCTGGGTCAGATGAGTATAGTATCGGAAATAGACTTTAGGATTAAAATCAAAGAGGAAGAATTCTTTTGTTGATATCTTTGTTTGATGTTGATGCTTTTAATTGTGAGCTGCCGAGGAAGGAGAAAAGAGAGCTTCGGGATAGGTGAAGATGAAGGGTTAATAAGAAATCCTGAACAGAATATACAAACAGCAAAGGATATTAGGAATATTAACCCAAGGACAGCCTACCAAACAAAGTTGAGGACTGGGAAGAGCTAAGAGGCAAAACTTCATAAAATATCATATATTTATATACAGAAATAAATAAAAGATTGACCTATGAGTCACATATGATCAAGCCCCTGATGATCTCAAATTATCTACATTACAAAGTCCAAGCTCCCTGAATAGACTTCAAGGCCTTCCATTATCTGGCTCCAACCTGCTTCCCTGCCTGGCATTTTACTCTGCTTTCTCCTCCCTTTTCCAAGAAACATCTATGTTTGCTCCCAGACTAATTGCATTCCTAAGACAGCCTGCTCCTCAGAGCTGCAGGCCTTTCTTTCTATACTGTAACCTCCCTTTCTCCTTATTTTCTGATGTTTGATCCATCATCGCAATCCCACCTCAGATGCTCCCCAGCTTCTCCATACAGCCCTCTTTAGTTTCGATAAGAGCAATGAATCTTGGAAGTCCCATAGCACCTAGATAATATCTCCATTAAGCTCCTCTCCCTGTTTTATATTATTTATGCATGTCTCCTCCATTAAAATCTCTATATTCCCCTCACATGTTATTTCTGACACTGCCTATAACAACGTCTAAAATCTCAAGTTGTTCAGGCCTTGGCTGTTGACCTGTACTTCCCATAATTATTTTGAAACAAATCGTCATTTGATTGGGCTATGTTAACATTCCAATATTGGAATTAAGCAGAATCAAGCTTTAACTCAACATACTGAAAAACAAATCCCTTGGCTTCTCTCAGCTGCTGTTTATGTAAGTGATCTCAAATCAAAATCCCTCAAATGCTGATTTGGGTATCTTGGAATGAATCATATAATTCACTTAAAAATATAACACCAAATTTTAATGAATAGTTTTTGAGAGATTTCTTATAAGCTTTGCTGTTTTTCTTTTCCCATTTGTTTGGCCTTAATTCAGACCCTTGTCCCTTCACAGTTAGCCATGTTCCAGCGTCCTTTGATAAATACTGCTTTTTTTTTTCAGCCCTCACCTCTGAAGACCACTGGTATAGACTTTTAAATCACACATCTTAAAATGTCCTGGGCCCCTAATCTGTCTCATAAATTGAAGCTTCTCCTCTTTGGCTTGATCAGATAGTAATCATGGTGATTGGAACACAACTGCCGAATCAGGAAAAATTAGGTTTGTCCCACCCTTATTGTACTTGCAAACTAAACCACCCAGAACGTTTCAAGGTCTCAGTTTCTGATGCTGTAAATGGAAGATAATAATTGTTTCTGCCTCATAAAGTTGTCTTGGGTAGACATGAGATGCCTATAAAGTGTCTGTCAAAGTGTGTGGTGAGAACAAGTGTTCCTAAAATCTTAGCAATCTTAATTCCCCCCCCCCCCGGTACCAGGGGTACCCCTCACAGACCAGGTGAAAAGTGGTGAGCGCACATTCTTGGGACACAATGATGGTGACTGAGCAGACCCTGTACCTGAGGCAGGACTCTCTGATTAGCCGCAGGGAAAGGAAAGATGGGAAAGGGGTAGAAACTGATGAAAACCTCTGAAGCAAGCACTCTCTTCACCTGACTGTTTGGGTTCTACAAGCCAGGTAGGTGCCACAGACCGGCTCAGGGGAGCCCCTCAGACATTGGGAAACAGGGTCTTGATACCAGGAACGCATGAGTTCAGGTGAATGACAGACAGACCAACACACAAGGGAGTGGTTTGAATCTGCTGCAACTTTACTAAATTCATATTAGCATTATATAGTATTCAAACAAAGAACAGAACCAGAAGGTCACATGTCATAAATTGGCACAGCATGAAAGCTTCTTTTAGTTACAAAAACGATGAGCAGGTGTTAGACATAACACATCCTGGGAAGGGAAACTTTTGTCCTTGGGGGAAAAACCTCAGGCCAGTAGGTACATCTTATCTAGGAATAGAAAGTTTCTTTCCCACAATTGCTTTTCTGGCCCTTCTTCTTTTTTATTAACCCTTTATCTCTTCTAGCGACTCTCTGCATCTGCTAAAATATACTTGTTTATATTTTCTTAAGAAACAGACATTTTGGAGGTTGGGATCTAGCAAGCCTATGCTAAGTAATTCTGTTTTTGTCTCTTATAAAATACAAACCTATAACTATCATCTCTCCTGCCTTTCTGTAAATGAAATTAATTAATGACTCAACTATACTTCTGTATGATCTCCATCATATATCTTCTATTCTTAGCTAAATTACTTTGTGAGCTTTTTTAGCTTATGTTTTTCTCCCCATACTACATCAGTCTTTACTTAAGCAAAACTTCTACTGCTATAACTTATTAAAAATGCTCCTTTTACTGATTTCATATTGCTTATAACCAACATTCGCACAAGGGCTTGAAACACTGAAGGTATCTCGAGCATTGCCACTAATATCAAAGCTATAATTATCATTTCCAGGGACATCAAAGGGTTCTCTGGTAAGATTGTGTGTTTGGCCACGTACAGTAAAATACATTATTAGGAAAGAATAGCAAAGACAGATGACCATCTATAATGACAGTGAGAACAAGATATTTCATTCAAGTTCATGACTTGAGCTGATTACTGCGGAACACCAGAGGCATAACCTGGAGGCACGAACCTCTCCTTAAACTTCCCATGTTGTCACACACACAGGCGACACCGCCAGGTATACCGTCAGGTATGTTGGCAGGTGTGGCAGGTGGGGTTGCTCGTGTTACTGTGTTACAGGTGTCTACATTCTGTAGAATGTCACTGTTTTTGGGGAATGTATGGATGTAGACAGTTCTATGTGAAGAAACAAGACAAGAGATATAACTTACTTGGATGCAGGAAATATGGGGTGTTCTTTTGGTGTCTTCAGTATCCACCCCCTGCCATGCTAGTTTGATGCTTCCTGGAGTTGTGTGGTGATGCTAAGGGTAACCTCTGGAAAAAGGCCTGGGAGAAGATGTGACAGCCTGTGACAGTTTTGAATAAGTGTTCTGCATAGTCAGTGATGGTTACAGGCAGAAACCATCATAGCTGGGCTGTGCATTCCTATACAGCAAGCTCTGAAACACCTAGTTCTTGTCATTTGCGACTAGCTTGAGGGTCACTTACTTGCCCATCATGGCTGCACCCTGTAGCTTGCAAGTTTGTCTTAGTTTGTAGCTCAGGTATTTGCCTATGCAGTTAAGTTTTTAAACAGATTGAGTAGCTTCTGGTTTATGTATGAGAGTTGACAAAATTCCCAATTCCGTATGAGTGATGGTCAGACATGAGCGAGAAACACAAAATACCCTCTCGTCTACTCTGCAGGGCTCACCCATAAGCCGATCACGTTAGTTGTCAAGGCAGGACCAGACCAGATGTGTGACTGCACACTTAACTGCTGTCCAGAGGGACCGATAATAATATCAATTGCGGGTAAGTGCGGTGGTTTGGGGGTCCCCATAGGGAGTGGCATTATTAGGAGATATGGCTTTGCTAGAGTGGGTGTGTCCTTGTTGGAGGAAGTGAGTCACTGTGAGGGTGGGCTTTCCTTTGCTAAAGCTACGTTCGGTGTGACACAGTGGCTTCGGCGGCCTGCAGGTCAGGATGCAGAACTCTCAGCTCCTCTTCCAGCACCATGTCTGCCTGCATGCCGCCCACCATGATAATAATGGACTAACCCTCTGAAACTGTAAGCTAGTTCCAATTAGATGTTTTCCTTTGTAAGAGTTGCCATGGTCATTGTGTCTCTTCACTACAATAGAAATCCTAAGACAATGAAATCTGAACCCATGATATGGGCTGCCTGACCTAACCACAGAAGTAGCATGAAGTAGAGGAAAGAACACAGGACTAAAGAGGGTTCCTTTTTTCTTTTCCCCCCACTAACCGTCATCTTTGGACAAGTTGCTTGGATTCTATTGTCTTCCATTTCTTCATTTATAAAACGAAGTGTGGGGACTCGTTAACTCTGGCTGGTTTAGTGCACCTGCTTGTCTGGCATTCTCTCAGAGCACCACTAAACTTTGCAGTTAGGCAATAAAAGGCCATTAAAATCCAGGACAAGGAGAGCCGAGGAAGACATCGCAGCTCCAACACCCTTGAAGCAGGAAAGAGGCGCACAGTGGTAACTAACCTGACTGCAGGAAACAGAACCTCACCTGGGATGAGGGAGGCTCAACAGCAAATGTTCTTACTCCAGAGGTCCAGAAAGGCTCAGTGAGAGAGAGAGAGAGAGAGAGAGAGAGAGAGAGAGAGAGAGAGAGAGAGAGAGAGAGAGACCCAGAGAGAGAGACCCTAGAAGCCCAATGGTATCAGAAATAGGAAAATGAAGTAAATGCAAGAATAAAAAGCAGATAAATCAAAGGGGCCATTTTATACCTGTGGGGCTTCAGTCTGGGAAGTCTGAGCTGACAGGCTTCTGACCCACATTCGCTGTTCAGCAGGTTGTGTGTATGTGCGGGGAACTTACACATTGTCAAAATTGCTCCAGAAAACATATGACAAAATGATAAGCAAAAGTTGTATTTCTTAAAAATGAAGGGATTAACCTAGCAAATGAAGCATCTGATTGATAGAAATTATAGACTAGAAACTAGGGGAAGGTAGTGGAAGGGTGTCGTGAAAGGAGCCAATTAAGAAAATCTTCCAGGCATGAGTTAAGCCTCTGGACTGAGCTGGTAAACTTGGAGATTGGTGAACAGTCCACAGCACAACCCGCATTATTGTGAGGGTTTAGAACTGGGAAGAAGAAAGGCGGAGAAGGAGTGGGGACAGGAGGGCAAGGGACAGGAAGAGATGGGGATATAGCTCCTGGATTTAAGCAGAAATCTCAACAACAGTTAGAACAAGAACTGAATTAGAATGTCTTTAGTCTTCTTGACATCAGTGTCAATGAGGACAAGCGATACTGGGTCTGCCACCATCACAACGAGGATGAGGGAGTAATGAAAGCTTTCCCAGACAAATGCTAAGCCTTCACACCTTATCTTCCACCTCATGTTTTCTTAACCTTTGTTTCAGAGAAACCAAAGGGTGTGTCAAGAAACAAGGCCATGAGATCCATAAAATAAAAAACTAACTCAGGAGATAGGTCAGAAATTCCTAGAATGATGGTGAATGGGGTGATCAAAATACCAATTGTTGTGAAACAGTCTTAATAGACAGCGTGTTCAGAAAGAACGGGAGGTCCTCATGAGGGTGCTCCAGAGGATGATCGCATGCAAAGAGCACCAACCTGCTTGAGAGCATGGAGAAAAGTTACGTTCCCAGATTACTTGTTCAAAAAATGGGCTGCCTTGGACTCCATAGGAAACAAAAATTGAGCATAAGTGGAAGTTGAGATAATATTGAGATGGTGACAGTTCTGTAAACACAGAATAATGACAAAATATTGATTAGCAATATGATTAGAATGGGCTATGTATCAGGGAATTCACCAGTGTGCGGAAATACTGAGTGCTAACATTTTTTTCTTCTTAACAAAAAGTTACAGGTTATATTTAAGTCTGAGAGAGCAATAAATAGCTGCATAAATATTTCATTTAAGAAAACAAACAGGGAAAGCTAACATGAACGTCTAAAGGGATTGACATTACTTGTTTCTGGGGAGAGGGAGTACACCCTAGAAAGGGTAGCACAGGATTTTGGATGACTAAGAGCATATATATGTAACTTTAGTAAAAGTGCTCTGTAATCCCAGTTTCCAGTGACAATCATTATTTTCACCTTCACAGTTTTTGCATAGTGAAGACTTTGTTTATCTAATTTTATGTCTTGCCTTCTTCACCAATCCCTATTGTAAACACCTGTCCATGCCACATAAATCATACCAAAAAGGAACTTCACAAAAAACTCACAGCAGATTTTTTAAAGGACCCTTTCCTGCTACAAGATAAAATAATTAACAAGTTGAACTAGACCTAAGGGTCACATTTTCTAAAACAAATTCTTGTTGATTTACCTTAATATTAATTATACATAATAATGTGTTTTGTTATGAAAGTTTGTGCCACATGTATTTTGAATGCATTAAACCCCATTATCTTCTGCTTTCTGATTCTATGCCTTTTGGGAGTTAGCTCAATGGATTTCATCGGAGTAGATCACAGAAGCATAAATGAGGGGTTGCTTGTCAAAGCATAGGCAACTACCCAGCTGGTATACTCCTGAAGAAAAGGTTCCTTCCTCCTACATCAACCATTGAAGGGATGGGTCCTCATGAACCTCTCCCCCTTTCCATGACAGGCTGCTGACAAGCCCACCCTTGTGGAGACTGTTCATATAGTCACAGCTGCTATGAGCTCCACAGAGCAACTAGCCCTTTGTCATGCTTAGAAGTTGGCGGTGTTCCACACCATCCTGTTCTCTGTGCTCCCTCTTCAGAGACGTTCCTTGAGACTTGGGAGGTGATGTAGCTGTTCTGTGTATGACTGGGCATTCTCAGCATTTTGATCAGTATGAGTCTCTGCACTCACCATTGTGAAGAGCATATTCTCCACTAGAAAACTGGCAGCAGAATTTCTATTGGGCATAAACAGTTATTTGGAAGACAATTAGATGGGCACATAATGTTGGTTTATCAACAACAGCAGTAGCCTCTCCACTAAGGCCTGTGACCTCCAGTCACTGGCTTGTGAGTCTACAATACTGTAGTTGAACTCTTATGGAGTAGTCCTCAAATCTAATCAGAAGTGGTTAGATGTCCCTATGACAGATGTGCCACTATTGCACCAGTGGGCTCATCTTCCATATCTAGATGGTTGTTGACCATAGGGCCCACAGCTAAGTAAGACTGTTGATGACAATTCTTTTCCAGTAGCTTGCATAGAACCTTCTGGCACTCTGGGGACTAGCCAGCAGGGAGGAAGCTTCCAACTCAGTTCTAGCTTGATTTTTGTGCGAAGGACCACATATTCTGAAGTTGAGTAGGCAGCGGTCAGAATATGTGATCTTTGAAGGAGTAAGCACCTAAGTTCCTAAAAGAAATATAATATTTCTTTAGAGGAATTCTGTGATTGATTTTACTGCATCTGACACGAACAGTGAGAGATTCTTATATAGGGCCATTTTAAGAACTGTCAGGAGTGATCTTTAGCCTCATTTCACTTGACCCTCACAACTCAGCGGGATGTGAAGATGTGTTTTGCATCTCAGCGCATTAATACTTATTATCATCTAAATTTTAATAAGAATGTGTGTTCAAAAAATACCATGATTTTTCTTGAGAAAGGGTTTTCCCTTTTAATATCTGATACTGCCAAAGTTTCTGAACTGAGAATTGGCATGTAGCAAACTTACATGCTTGAATTCTAACGAAAATCTTGTGTTTGCTTATCTCTTTACACCTATCAATTCATCTCTTGTTTATCCAACCGGTATCTTTCCATCAGTCTGTTTGTAGTCCATGAGTTGTGAAAGAGACAATGTGGACCATCAAAGATTCTTTCTGTATTGGAATCATGTCTAATTTACGAGGCTTTCCTCTTCTGTCCTGAAGGTTGCTTCCTGTAAAGCTTTCCTTCTTGAACGAAGAAAGGCCCGGATGTGGTATTATTATCACTGCAGGATGTTAGAGGTGGAAGGCAGTGGGGAGGTTTCACTGAAACAGCGAGGAGGAAGGACAATTTTATTTAATCCAACACTGAACTGAATTATGAACTGGTCTAGGGTCTAAAGATTTTATAGGTAAGTCTCAACAGAATGTCTTAATCTTTATTTTTTTCTGAAGCATAAATGAGTTCAGACTTGTTTCCCAGTGAGTTATGAAGCTCAGATAAGTTTTACATTACTTTAGGATGTTTGGGAGGTGCTAGGGTGGAGGCAGAAGCCTTTCAGCTATGGTAGTGGGAGACAATCAATCATGCTCAGTCTTCTCAGCCACGGAGAAGCTTGAGGAAGACTATGTATAGAATGAAAAGTGACCCTCTACGGGTATGTCATGCCTACAGTCTGAGTACAACTTCTCCAGAGACTGAAGAGGAAACAGAAAACAAACAAACAAACCAATAAAAAACCCCAAACTTTTCATGCTTCTCAAAGTTCTTGCTTTTTTTCAGCAGTTACATTTGTAGGTGTGTGGTATATGTGTATGTGTGTTTGTCTGTTTGTGTCTACTGGTGTGTATGTGTATATGTGTTTCCATGTGTCTGTGTGTTTGTATGTGTATTTGTCTGTGGGTATGTATGTGTTTGGTTCTCTCTCTCTCTCTCTCTCTCTCTCTCTCTCTCTCTCTCTCTGTCTCTCTCTCTCTGTCTCTCTGTCTCTCTCTCTCTCTGTGTGTATGTATATGGGTCACATTATGTTTGTTTAGAGAAAAACTTCTGTCTTTCAAACCTGGCTTTTTACTGCTGAGCCATCTCTCCAGGCCCAACTTGGTTCCTCTTTGCATTCACTTCATCTGAGTTAACTTAGGTCTTAAAATCTCATAATGTAACAAAAGCAAATGGACCATCATGATTTCTGAGTGGCCTGCAGCTTACTGCTGCTTGGCTATGGTCTGGAGCAAAGGATGCTTAGAATGAGGTCTTACAAGACAATTCCCGGGCTGCTAGTGGACCCTCTGCACTGCAACTGAGCATGAGAATAAAATCAAACGCTGCTCATTATCAGACACATAGACCGTCAGCTCCATACCATACACATGGGCTAGAGAGGAAAGATTTTTTTTCTCTTTATTGTGTTGTGAAAGGGAAATGTGTAGCCAGAGATCTTGCAGCTTGTGCCTTTGGATTACAGCACAGCCTTTGGGGGAAACTTGCTTCTCATTTTATCCCCTAGATGGCAGCAGCGTTCTTTAGCACCTAACTAGTCATCTCTGCTGCTAGGCGAACCTGTAATGAAGGCAGCAGCTGCAAGTCGTGGCTCCTTAGTTTCGCTCTCAAATGTATATAGTACCTTTAATGTTCTAGTTGTGTAATCACCGGTGCAACGGCTCTATTATTTATTAATGATTTTGTACATTCAGAATGGCTTTGTATATCCAGGACGATTTGTATTTATAGACCAGGGTTTCTCAGCATTGTTGACGTTTGGGGCTGGATATTTCTTTGTGATAGGTAATCTGTGTACTTTAGGATCCCCGATTTAACCATCCAGATGTAGTACTCTCTTTCTGTTGTGACAATCGAAAACATCTTCAAACATTACTAAGTGTCTTGAGAAGGGAGCAAAATCTCTCTTGGTTGAGAATTGCTGTATCAGGTTGCCTAGCCCATCTCCTAAGGTGGCTCCTGTGATACTATTTATTTAATTTTTGTAAATGTGGCTAAATTAAAGCATATCTGCTTATATTTTAAAAACATTCCACTCCTCAGTTTGCTTGTGAGATTTGTTGCTGTTATTGTTTGTTTGCCTTTTGAGACAGGGATTCACTATGTAACTTTGTCTGTCCTGGAACTTGTTATGTTGATCAGTTTGGTTCCATATTCGCAGAGATGCACCTGCCTCTGCCTCCAGAGTACTAGAATTAAAGGCATGTAATAACTGGTGTATATACACACACATATCTATCTATCTATCTATCTATCTATCTATCTATCTATCTATCTATCTAGTTAGCTAGCTAGCTAGCTAGTGTGAGTGTGTTTGTTTACTGCCTGTGTGTAGTATCGTAGGAGGCCAGCAGAGGGCTTTAGATGCTCTGGAATTAGAGTTGCAGACAGTTGCTAGTTGCTATATAGGTGCTAGGAATTGAACCTAGGTCCTCAGCAAGAGCAACAAAATGCTCTTAACTCCTGAACTAGCTCTCCAGACCCTTTTGGGATATTTTTGATGGAGGAAAAAAAAAAGAGAGAGAAACCAAACAAAACCAACCAACTAGCAAACCAAACCAACAAACAAATGAAAACAAAACAAAACAAAACTAATGACTTTAAAGACAAAGAGAAAGATGTGGCATATGCCATCCTGAAACAAGATAGATATTTTGGAGTATAGTCTCTTATCAATAAAAGCACAGCTATATGACTCATTTACTTTTTTTGGGTAATGGTTCCTTGGTTGCTTTTTTATTTAAAAGTTTTTTCACTTTATATACCAACCACAGTTTCCCCTCCCTTCCTTCTTCCTGCCCCCCCTGCTCTCCCCATCCTATCACCCATCTGCTCCTCAGAAAGGGTATCCCCTGGGGAGTCAGAGTCACCAAAGTCTGGCATATCACAGGACCAAGCCCCTCCCCCATATCAAGACTGAACAAAGACATTTGGTTAACTGTATTCATAGCAGCATATTTGATATAGTCAGAACCTGGAAACAACCTAGATGCCCCTCAACTGAAGAATGGATAAAGAAAATGCGGTACATTTACCCAATGGAATATTACACAGTGTTAAAAAAAACAATGACATCTTGAAATTTGCAGGCAGATAGATGGAGCTAGAAAAACCATCCTGAGTGAGGTAACCCAGACCAGAAAGACAAACACAGTATGTACTCACTCATAAGTAGATATTAGATGTAAAGAAAAGGATACCCAGGCTACAATCCACAACCCCTAAAAAGCTAGGTAACAAGGAGGACCCTAAGAGAGACATGCATGGATGCTCCTGGGAAGGGGAAGTAAGGGGAGGGAGAGATGATGGGGAGAGGATGGAGAATGTGAGGAAACAGAATGGTTGAGTTGGGGGAGGGACAGAGAGGGAGAGCAAGGAAAGAGATATCTTGGTTGAGGGAGTCATTATGAGGTTAGGAAGAAACCTGGTGCTAGTGAGATTCCTAAGAATTCACAAGGATGACCCCAGAAATAGTTGAGAGAGTGCCTGAAGTGACCCACCCCTGCAATCAGATTGGTGACTACTCAACTGTCATTATAGAGTCTTCATCCAGTACCTGATGGGAACAGATGCAGAGATCCACAGCTAAGCATTGGGCCGAGCTCCTAGAGTCCAGGTGAAGAGAGGGAGGAAAGATTACATGAGCAAAGGGGTCAAGATCATGATGGGGAACTCCACAGAAACAGCTGACCCATGCTAGTGGGAGTTCATTGACTCTGGACAGACAGCTGGGGAACCTGCATAGGTGTGAACTAGGTTCTTTGTTCATTTACTTTTGACTCCTTTTGATTTGAATGGGCAAGGAGGGAAAAATTACACTTTAAAAATATATTCAGTAGATAGAAAAAAAATACAGAATTCTAGCAGGATTTTAGGGATCACTGTATTCTACTTCTGAGTCTTTAAACTTGGGCTCCATGTTAGGGATGTGAACCCAGTAGGACTTAAAGCAGGATCTACAGTTTGTGTCCCCTCTGACTGCGCAAGGAGAAAACAGGCTGAAAAGCAAAGCTAGAGGTTGGTTCTTTGTAAAAACAAACTACAAAAGGGGTTTCCTCCCCAGGTTCCCTTCATTGTAAGTACCGGGCCCCAGCTGGAGGAAGCATTAAATGTATCCAGTCTATATGGAGAATTAGGCTAGATGTGTCCAGTCTATAAGGAGAAATAGTTAGATGTATCCAAGAGCATGGGAGTGTCACTAAAAGTCCACCTAACATCAAGGCAGGAACTTGCTTTTCATGGTCCCAGATGCTCTTCGAGCATTCCAGGGAAGTGGGCTTGGAGCAGGAAAAAGATGTGAGACCGGATCCCAAATCTGTCGTGGGACAAGTTACCTAGATGTCTTCCATGTCTGCTGCCACTTAGGTACACCTCTGGTTTTCGAGGAAACACTTACTTCTCTATACAAGCAACCAAATCAGACTTTGACACGCACTCAGGATGCCTTGCTAAGTGTGTTTATGGTGAAAAGATGAAGGCCAGAGGTGAGAGTCTAAACGAGATGGCTTGGGTCTTCTTTCCTTGAACCTAAACAATAGTAATCAGAGCCACAGGAGGACACACACATTATGAAAATGGCTTAATACTGAGTGAGCCTGCAATATGGATGGCACTGGGAGAGCAGAGAAGAAACCAGTTCGGATGGATGGAGTTGGTCTGTCCTTTGAAGACAGTCAGATGCTGCTTAAATTTCTAATACTGTTGGATCAAGTGGTCAACAGTCATCTCTGCCACTGGAGAATGAGGTTATTTTCTATGGCCCATTTCTTCTCCCACGATTCCCGTGACTTCAAAGGTTGACAATGGAACAATAGTTCCAAAATTTCCAGAGAGATTCTTTGGAAGCTAGACCCTAGAAGAGACATGTTACGGGAGTCCTCCCAGTAGCCACTTGGCTTAGTGGCTTCTGTCTTTACACCGCAGTGCAGGTCACAAAGCCCTGTGTGTGCTCTGGGAAGCCACAGCTATGAGGGCAAGAGAAGGTCAACAGAGAGCTGGGGACGGTGCCAGGGATGGAACTTGACTTCCCAGTTCTTGTTCCAGAATTCCAGCAGTTTGGCTCAGCCAGGGCCAGCCTGCTTCTGTTCATGGAATTGTTATTTGGTTTTTGGTCATTTGTAACACCATTTGCTAACTGTTCCATAATTCCACTGCAATTTCACTCGGAACACGGGAAACAAAGACAGCAAAACAAGAGGGCTCTTATGCTCGGCTCTGCTTTCATCAGAGAATGAAACTGGGTAGACAGGGTGCAAGCTTTCTTTTTGCCACGTTGATTAATAATTTTTTTTGTATGGTCTAAACAATTTTAGAAGAAAAATTTGTGCTTTCAAGGTAAGGGCAGGGTGCCCTGTGCAGTGTATAAGTATAACACTTACCCATCCGTTTTGGCAGGGAGATAGGTTAGAGTCTGTATACTCATCATTCAGTTAACGGCTCTTCCAACAGATGCAAATCTCCTGTAGCTGGCTGAGCTACTGCTATCCTACACTGCTACATTGGCTCTGTGTAAAGAAAGAAAAGGGGGTCCCCTTGGCAGAGAGAACCCTGTGTCTGGGGACACACCTTCTGCCTCCAGCACACAGTTGGCTTCCTTTCTGGAGTGTGCTAAGCCTGTCTTTGTGGGACTCTGCCTTGAGGGGAAAGAGCAGGCTGTGCATTATGTCATTAAGTTAGAAGCTTTCCTGAAAACGGTGGGTCTGGAGCAGAGTTTAAAGGAGAGAGCTCCTTCTAGGAACATAGCAAGTGCAAAGGCGTGACTATTTATTTGTAGGGAAAGCTACCAAAACGTGCTGGACTCTTGTTCCCGAAAGCTCCTCCATGCAGCTGGGCCAATCAAGCCTTGCCAATCAAGCAAGCGTAACACCACTTACTTACCCAAGTGTGGTGTGAGTCTTTCTTGTTGGACTTTTTTTGGGACCGCCAGCTACCCAATAATGACATGGGGACTTATTATTAATTATGAAAGCTTGGTCCTTAGCTTGTGATCATAGGGAGACGTAAAGAGCTAGGGATAGCGCTGCCTGCAATTACAAACTTTCATGGGTTAGTTACTCCAGCAGGCAGGCCTGGCTGCAGACTGCTTTGTCTACGCGCCTGCGCCTCCTAGCAGGCTGCTGAGGAATCGGGCTGTCTAGTTGCATCCTCTAGCTGTCTGCCAAAGAGTCAGACTTTCTAGTGTTTCCAGGCTAGGACGTGAGACTGATTACAGCCCTGGTTCCATTTGTCCTTGAGCTGGCCTGGCTCATCCAGGATAAGTTCAGAATGAGATTATGGTTTGAAGTCAGAAGGCTGAGACGGCTATCTGGAGACGTGAAGTCAGCTTTATGTGTTTTCTTTATCCTGCAATTCTAACAAACATGATACAGGAAAGAGCATCCTTTGTAGACAGTACTCAACTGTGTTCCAAAATTTGTCTGTGGTCAGTTTTTAGGGACGGAGAGGCAGATCCCTATAATATAACAAGCTTACAGAGAAAGGGCAGTCAGGAAAGGTTGACTGGATTTCCCTTTCCTCCCCTGGACCCCTTCTCTCTGTGAGGGAGACACAAGCTAGGGCCTTCAACATTCTAGCTGTGTCCCTTTCTTTTCTGTTACCGTGATAAAATACCCCGACCAAAAACAGCCTAAGAGAGAAAAGGTTGGTTTTGGTTTAGAGTTCTGGAAATTTAGAACTCAGCATGGGGCGAGGGGGAGGTGCAGGGGAGGGGGATAGGGCGGGGGAGGGGGAACCGGCGAGGGGGTGTTCGGGGAGAGACATCGCAATAAGCAGGAAAGGAGACTGGCAATGGTGTGGGCAGAATAGAAAAACTTAAAGCCCGTTCCAGGGGACATATTTCATCCTGCAATGTTCTGTCTCCCAAAGGTCCTGTAACATTCTTGAAGGGCACTATTGGCTGGGGACCCAATGTTCAAGCCTGAGAGTCTGCGGGGAAGAGGGCATTTTATGTACAAATAGTGACACCAAGCAAGCAACACCACTTAGTTACTTACCCAAGTGTGGTGTGAGTCTTTCTTGTTGGACTTTCTTTGGGACCGCCAGCTACCCAAGAATGACATGGGGACTTATTATTAATTATGAAAGCTTGGACCTTAGCTTACGTTTGTTCCCAACTAGCTCTTATAATGTAAATTAACCTGTTTCTATTAATCTGCATTTTGTCAGGTGGCTATTTACCTCTCTTCCATTCTGTATATCTGACTGTCTCTGTGTCTCGCTGGCCTTTCTCATTCATGTAAGATTCTTCCTGAGTTCCTCTCTTTCCGCAGAAGTCCCACCTAGCCTCTCCTGCTTAGCTATTGGCCATTCAGTTCTTTATTAAACCAATCAAGTGGCTTAGGCAGGCAAGGCAAAACAGGGGCACATCTTTACACGGTTTGCTCAAATAACTTGCAACAAAAGTACTTCTTTTTAAAGACAAGGTCTTTCAGGTTATGCAGGAAGATCCCAGACTCTTCATTCTCCATTTCTCTCTGTCCCTTTTGTGCTGAAGTTACAGTCATGTGTCAACACCCCTGGTTTCTTTAGCTGATTCTTTTTTTAAAAAAATGTATTTATTTTTATTTCATGTTCATTGGCATTTTGTCCTCATGTATGTCTGTGTGAAGGTGTGGGATCCACCAAAAATGGAGTTACAGGCAACAATGAGCTGCCATATGGGTGCTGGAATTGAACCCACATCCCCTAGAAGATCATATAGGGCTCTTAACTGCTAAGGCATCTCTTTAGCCTCTTTATCTGATTCTTTGCAAAGCTCAACTTTAGAAAAACATTAAGCCACCTTCTATTTTTAGATTGAATTATATGGAACTAGAGAAATGGCTGAGTAGTGACACTTCCCTAAGGACTCAGCCTACAGCATATTCTGTTCATCTTTCCACCTTCCTTCCTACCCTCTGCTACCTTTAGTCTCTGCTCTTTCAGTTAGGTATAGACTTGCCAGAGAAGCAGACATGCCAAAGAGAAATGTGTTAGCAGGTGTGGACTTGTGTGACTTCTAAAGAGGAATAGGGGTGCAGCTGGGAGCCAAGTGTCTGCTGAGGCTAGACCAACAGACTTCCCACAAAAGTCTTCAAGATAGTTCTGGAAAACTCTAGTCTGCCCTTTGTTGAAACTCATTTCTGGGGTCAGGACAGAGATGGCTGGGGGGGGGGTGCTGTCAGAATGACAGACAGACTTCAGTGTGGCTGTAGCCCACTGGGGATGCATGGACCTGAGACGGTGCGGATTGTGTGGGTGAGGCCAGTGAAAGTGACGACACTGACAGGTGACGAGTGAGTCCCACAATGAGTCAGAGGTTCAGAATGTTGCTTTGTGTGCAGTGTCTTGCAATAGAAACAGAGGTGCAGTGTGCCCTTCCCAAGCAAAGTCAGGTTGCCAGTTCTCAGAGCTCAGGGTAAATGCCTGGTGCAGAGTAGGTTCATTGAAGAGTTGCCTGGGAACCAAATGGTGCTGGTATTTTAAATCTGCTTGTTATGGAAAGATCAAAGGTAATTTCTCTGGAGGGAAATGTAGCAGATCTCAGAAAGAAAAATTCACCCATTCGTGTTCCCTTGGACACAGATTTGCTTTAGAAGAAATGTATATGTTCACTTAGAAGGCAATGGTTTCCTTTATTATTTTAATGTTCATTGTATTTGACATAGGAAGGCACTATTTTCATTGAGATACGGCCTTCCTCCAACAATGCGTGTTCTTATCTCGAGAGTACATGAACTAAAAGACTTTTGCATTTAACATTCCTCCACGGACATGAGCCGAGAGCTGGACGGCTCCAGATGAGTTCCAGGTCAGCAAGAAGCTGCTCTGCATCACACTGAACTCGGCTGTGAGAGGACAACTAGCCACGCAGTCAGGACAAGTGACTGTGACACAAGTGGGACAGGGTATAAGGTCAGAGAACATTCAACTGCTTGCGCTGCGGCTATTACGAAAACTGTTTGGCTCCTTCTTGGTCAAGTCCAGGGAAATAGAACCAACAAAGGACTCCTTTAGGCGCCTTCACACACTCCTGGCCACATTTTTCAACAGGAGTGAACGTAGTGGCTGATGAATGAATCCAGGGCCCGTGGAGCCTGAGAGCCAGGCTGGTGGCTCTGCTGTGGCGAATGGTTTCCATTAGTGCTTCCTCCCACAGCAGAGCATCTCAGTGCCATCTGTTGCCTGCTTTCAGCAATGAGGTCAGTTCTGAATCACTCCATGCATTTACGTAAATGCAGCTTCTGTAAAGCGCAGGAAAGTACTGCTGCTGTCAGTCATTTGTGAGAGCCGTCCACCGGGAAGGCCTCTGCCCCAGCTAGTAGCACTGTTCTCTCCACAGTTAAATGTGTTTTAGAAGGCAAGAGTTACATCTTTCTAAAAATCATTTCTAATATCCCACCTTTGAAGTTTTAAATATTGTAGTAATAGTCTGGCATGATCTTTAAGTTTCTATTGTTGATTTGTTTTAAGTAAAGGTCTGTGAGCATGTTTCGTTGGCTATTTCTACACAAATCCAATATGACTTTAATTCTGTTTCTGTGTACTGGCCCTGGCAAAATGTAGACAAGCAGTCTTCGTACAGTACTTTCTATATTAACTTTCACTGGCCTTTCCCTAGTGTCTCAGGTTCATGCATTTGATCCCAGAGGTCTGTAGCCCATGTCAAATGTTGTGGGTGTATATGGCAAGATGATCCCAGAGTCAGAGTGGAAAATCATCTATCTATCTGTCTGTCTGTCTATCTGTCTATAATCTACCTATCATCTATATCTGTCTGCCTGTCTATCTATCATATCTATCTATCTGTCTGTCTGTCTATCGATCCATCCATCATCTATCCATCTATCTGTCTATCTATCCATCTATCTATCTACCTACCTACCTACCTATCATCTTATCTACTTTACACACATGTAACATATATACATAATATTTGTGATATTATCAGAATATCTAGACATACACGTCTCCTTTCTTTAAAAAAATTTTGTAGACTTTAAAAGACTATGTTGATTTGTAGGTCAACAATGTTCTACCTGTTGCATAAGAATTCAGGTAATTATATAATCTTAGGCCTCTTTTAGCTCCTATTTGTTGAAATGTCAAAGATATTTGGGGAAAACCACCTATTTTAATCAAAATTTTCCTGCAATACCTGGCTTATTATGCTTTCACTTTTTATTAGCCTCTCTGCCAAGATTCATAAAAATATATGGACTTTTTTCCCCTCCAAGAAGACAAGTATGATAGCTAATGAGAATCATTGTAGAATTTTAGAGCTCACATGGTTGAAAGAGTCCAAGTGTCTGAAAAAGAAACACAATCCAGCAGAGTAAAAAAAAATAATCATTTTGTTTCAAGTTTAAAAATGTATCATTACAAATACCAGCTCCACAACTTAGTACTTGATGGCATAAGGGTCTGTGGAGTCTGTTTTTTACCTACAGGATGGAATAAATAGCACTGAAGTTCTGGGAGGAATATGCAAGGTGACATGATTATTCAATCATGAATCATGAATGCAAACCTGGCATGGTCAAGAGGTTCGCTAGCTCTCTCTCTCTCTCTCTCTCTCTCTCTCTCTCTCTCTCTCTCTCTCTGCACCTGAAATCACGTGACTTGAGCCTTCCAGCCAGACTCAGGGCCAGTACTCCTGACTTGATTTCCTATCTTGTTCTTTCCCATCTCTCTTCAGGGAGCCACCATGGTCATGCATAGTTTGTTTCTATATTTTCTGTTTATACTAGAACTGTATTCTGTGGGACCCTTGTTAGGATTAGCCCAAGACACATCTCCTGATTGTGCACTGCTGTGTAACGGCCTGCCCTACTTTCCATCCTGACAGCTGGTGGGATTATGGAGCCACATCATCACATCTGGCCACTTCTGCTCTTAGGGTGCTTATCTCGGAGAGGCCATGGGAGAGGTTTGGCACCGTCGTACCTTTTCCACGCCTCACCCCGGATTTCTGGGGTGGTCTCTGAAGGAGTGGAGGCAGCGTGGGCACGGGGGAGGCGTGCCTGCTGTGGGTCCAGCCCGTCCCCCATGTGCTCTGACCCCCATTGAGGTAAGTGGAGCCACATTTCTTTCCTGGCAGCTGCAGAGCCCGAGCGTCAGCAAGGGCTTTGAAGTTTCCCGAGGAGGAAAGGCATTCTATAAAGAGCGAGGCTCATGATTGCTTCCTGACTTCGGCGCGTTAGCAGTGGTCTGCTGAGCTTTGGAGAGCAGCAGTGGACTTCACATTTAATTGTTTTGATTTCTTTTTAGTCTAAAAAAGAGAACTCCTCTTAGTTAAGTATGATTGTCAACACAGGCTAAAGAACAATACAAACAAATTCTGGAGCTGCTCAAGTGACAGTAAATAAAGACACCCACAAGGAAAAAAACCCTAAAGCTGGTATCTTTAACTCTGTTATAACATGCAATAGAAGCTTAAGACTATTAAATTCACTGAAATACATTTTCAGTGCGTGCTTAGAATTTATTTTCATCTCTTTGTTCTATTTTAGAATAAGCCTTAGGGCAGGAGTTGCTTCTTTTAAGTTTGCCTCAAATTCAGCCCTCCAACTGCTACCCTTCCAAAGCTTCCTTCTAGACTCCTCTTCTTCCTTCCATTCCTTTTCTCCCTAATACAGGCTTCTTTGTGTGTCTCTGTGAGGACTAGATCTTTTCTCCCAGGTGCATGAACAATAGAGTTGTTTTACTTTTGCTGACAGTAGTCTCCTTCACGAGCAGATGTAAGTACATGCGTGTGCATGCATGTGTGAGCATGTTCATATCTGATCATGTGTGTGGATGCCAGAGGTCAATGTCAAGTGTTTCTCTCAGTTTCTGTCCATTTTGTTTTCTCGAGTCTCTCACTGAACCTGGAGCTTACCAATTCAGCAACACTGGCTGGCCAATGAACTTCCAGGATCCTCCTGTCTCTTCCTCCCCAGTGCTGAGATCATAAGTAAGTATTGTTGCACCCACACTTTTTATGTAGGTATTGAACTCATGTCCTCAGGCTATGTGCTAAAGGCTTTACCAACTAGTCTTTCTTCCTAACCCTAGGCAGTGGAATTTTGGTTTGTCTCAGTCAACTCAAATGTAGTACAAGAAGTGATTAAATAAAGTGTGGAGAAAAGCTCAGCAAAGGAAACCCAAGAAAAACATCCAAAAATAAAGGTATCAGAGTTAAGGAATCAAGGATTCTTAGAGACTAGACACAGAGATTAGCTGACTGGGCAGAGCTGGAATTGAGAGGCTTACATTAAAGGTAGGGTTGAGAAGAGGGATAAGGGAAGGGCTCTTCCTTCCTGACTTCAAACACTGCTCCCCCTCTTTCTGTCTCGGGCTGCAGTGGGTCAGGCCTCTGGAGGACAGTTTAGTCTGGTGATTAAACACATGGATTCTGTTAGCTCCCTGTCTGCCATATGGGCTCTGTGACCTGGGACAGATCAGCCTGGCTAGACTTCAACTTTTGCATTAGTCAAGTGGGAGAAAGTAAAAGCACCCACCTCAGAGTCACTAATTAAAATTTGTCCAGGCATGGCAGGCTGGAGCTCTGCTTGTGCCCCCGTGCTAGCCAGGGTGGTCTTTGTTCTAGCATTTTTTGGAAACTGGAGATTGAGGATCGAGTTTGCTTTGGGAAGGACAAGCAGGAATTATTTAAAAATTGGGAGTGAAACTCCTTCTGTAGTCTGTCTAACTGATCCTTCAATGCTGAAAACTGGGCCAGTGTTAGGACCTCTTCCTACTTCCTTCTGCTGGCACACATGGCACAGAGGGAGCATCTTTTCTGCTAGTTCCTGGGGAACATTAAAAGAAGGCATGTGCATTACAGTTCAGCTGATGTCGTGAGGCAACACGAGGAGTTTTCTTGTAGGGCTGGTTTGAATTGAGGAGTCATCAACTTCCTCTATGGAAAGTGCCTTAAAGCATTGACACTTCCCCATGGAGACAGGAAGTAGAATTCCCTAACCAAGAGAAAGTGATTGGGGAACTATGTGGTACCTTCCGGTACATTTTCTCACTTAGTCCCTGTCACCATGTCAAGAGAAAGGAGCCATTATTATTTATTTATTTTTGCATCCTGACCATAGTTTCCCCTTCCTCCTCTCCTTCCAGCACCTCACCTCAGCACCCCACTCCCATCCACTCCTCCATTTCTACTCAGAAAAGGGCAGGCCCCCCATGGATATCAACAAAGCATGGCATATCAGGTTGCAGTAAGACTAAGTACCTCGCCTCGAATTAAAACTTGTCAAGGCAACTCAATATGAGGACTAGGGTCCCAAAACTCAGCAAAAGAGTCAGAGACAGCCCCTAATCTTACTGTTAGGAGTCCCACATGAAGACCAAACTACATAACTGTCACATATATGCAGAGGGCCTAGGTCAGTCCCATGGAGTCATTACTCTTACTTTGCAGTGAAGAAACAAACCGACAGCTTACCATTAGGCTTCCTGTCTAGGGACAATTAGCAATTGACTCTCACACATATATCCTGCGATGAGAGCGTCATGGCTTGAATGTGAAGTGTCTACCACGGTCTCATGTGATGGAACACTTGGTCTCCAGCTGGTGCCACTGTTTGCGGGGGTTGTGTAGGGGCTTGCATGGGGTTCTATTAGGGCAAGCAAGTCTGTTCTGTCCGCTTCCCAACTGGTAACATGTAAGGGGCCTAGCCTTGCTGTCACAGAAGAACTAACTGGTCCGTTGCCATGCCTTCTTTGCTATGATGGACTGACCCCTCTGTGGGAGCCCACGTGTGACTCAGTTATATGGAGTTATTTCTGACTTAAAGAACTCATTTGTGTTCAAGCTTGCCTGCTCTACTTTTATAAACTTGAAGGTTGTAAATAGCACTCTATCTAGTAGACAGTACACTGCTGACGACAAACCCCAGGGACATCGAGATAGAAAGAAAGGCTGCTTCTGAGCAGCAGGCGTTAGAGAGGAGGCTGCTCAGTCAAGGACAGGGATGGTCTTGGGTTGGACACCGACTGACCGTCTGTGCTTTGTGTAGAGGCAAGTTCTGAAATAAAGTCGGAGCTGTGTGGCTGCTTCGGCATGACCAGACAGACCTCCCGATTCTATCCTGTCTTCTGTTTCTTCTGACGTTTCTTTGGCTTTGAGGATTCCCTATCCAGAAACCCTAGCAGGCCTTGAAGGAGCAGGCTCCGTCACCCCTCTCAAACTGTGACCTAAAATAAGTCACCCTTCCTTTAATTTGCTTCTTTGGGGCATTTTGTCACAGTTCTCAGAAAAGTAACTAATCCAGAAATGATTAAAAACAATGATTCACTTTTCTTTACCCAAGAAAATCCAGAGTTTCTCTTCTGAAATAATGGAGGACCAAATGAATGTTCTATTAATATTTCCACCTTTGCAATAAAGGTTCAGATCTCTGCTAGTCATGACAACAGATAAGAAATATCCATGGGACAATGAAGAATCACTATGAACAACTTAGGGTGAGTACTAAGGGCATAAATGTAGCAACTATAATTCTTGTCTATGCTGATTTTCCATTGCTATGATGAAATACCTAAGATAGTCAACTTACAAGGCCTAAAATGTATTTGTATTCAATGTTAGAGATTTTGGTATATAGTTAGTTATTTCTTTTGGAAAGCCTATAGTGACACATACCATGGGGGATCATGCAGAGAAGAGAAAACACTGTATTTTCTGGTAATCAGGAAGTTATGGGAGGGAAAAAAAAGGAGAGGGGGTGGTATCAGAATCCCAGTATTCTCCTTCAAGGGCATTCTCCTTGTGGCCCAACTTCCTTCCATTAGGCCCTACCTTCTGAAGGTTGCATCACTTCCCAATATCACTTCAGGCCAAGTCTTCAGCATATGGGTCTTGGGAGGCCATTGGAGATTCAGACTATAGCACTAGACCCATGAAGACAGGGAGCACCAGGTAGACAAAACTGGTTCAGTTGCCTGAATTAGACACTCCTGGATTAAAACTCTACCCTCACTCCAAGTCTTCAAACAGGACTGATATTCAGAAGAATGTAGCTGAGACCACAGTGTGCTCATTTTTAAATGGAACTCATGCTGCATTTGCACCAGGGGAAGGTGAAAGTTGCTGGGGAAGTTTGCAGCTTTGCTCTAGGGCATGATCCCTGTCCCCAAAGATAAAAGGAGGTCAGCCTGGGTAGAGAGTGATCTAGGAAGAAAGAAGTGAATGGATGATTGGGAAGGAGGCAGGGGCTGTGATTAGGGTTATTCATTACTGATATCCTTTAAACCTGGGACAAACTATAAAGCCGTAGTGGAAGGCATAGAATATTAACTGCTTCGTGATACCAAAAGATAGCTAGTTATACCTTGCTCAAAATCAAAGTTGAAAAATATTCCTTAAAATTAAGTGTCTCCCAACCAGGGTGTTTTTACTTTTTTTTTTTTTTTAGTTTTTATTCCACTCATCTTTATTTGTGTAGGAAACACATGTTTTTGAGAAATAATATTGTGCAGGGAGATGGGTCATACTTGTTGCACAAACATAGAGACCCAAGTTCTGATCCCCAGACCCACATGAAAAGTTCTTACTCTCCTTTATTTGCTTGGTTATCTGATGAAAGACTTTGCATTTCTTTGTTTTTGTTTTGTTTTTAAATATCTATGAGGACTCTTCATTTTAAAGAGTTTTTATTTAGCAGAATATCTTGCATGGTCCTTTTTTAGACCTGTCTATGTGTCCCGGTTCTCTAGAATCAACACTGCTGTGTCTAAGGAACTTACTTATGCAATTATCGAAGCTGAGAAGTACTCTGTTCTGTAAACTGCAAGCTGAGGAACCAGGGATCTAAAAGGAGGTGGGCCTGTGACCTGGGAGGAGCTGGCCTTTCAGTCTGAGGCCAGAGAAGATCCAGTGTCTCCGAGTATGCATTCAGGAAGCAGAGCTCCCATGAGTAGATGAGAAACACCTACTCAAGTATTAATCTCACCCAGAAACATTCTTATGAATAGAAGCAGAGTAACATCTTTCCGAATATCAGAACACCCCATGGTCTAGTCAGGCTAACATACATGATTAATTACCACCCTCTCACTGCCTTTTACGCCTGGTTTTAACTATATATTGTTGGCTGGCCTCTATCTTGCAACACCTCTGTTTCTGCCCCCACCCCAAGTGTTGAGATAACAGATGTGTGCCACCATGCCTGACTCCTTTAAAAAAATTAAACCTTAAAATATACTTTTAAAAGAGCAACTTATTCTATTGTCAACATCTGGCTCAGAGTAGTACAGGTATTTTTCTTTTTCTGTCAGTGGGACTGTGTGGGCACATGGTTGTCACTCAGATCCCATAGTTACGTTAGGGTTCGGGTTCAGTCTTGGTGGGCACCTCTTGGGGTTTATAAAACACAAGATAGCATGAAGTAGAATGGAGAATATTTTCTCTAGAAATCCTCCATGTTCAATCCGTATCTCTCCATCACCTCAGCCCCTGTCAACAACTGATCACTTTACTGTCTCCACAGTTTTGCCTTTTAGTTTTAGAATGCCTTTTAGCTGGGATCATGAAACATGCAGTTTTTTCGAATGGGCTTCTCTTCCTTAGTAACGTGCAGGTAAACTTCTTCTGTGTGTTCTCATGACCCAATAGTTCATTCCTTTTTGCTACTGAATAATCTTTAACTATCTGGATGTTCCTCAGTTTAGTTACCCATTTATTTACCAATGAGGATTTTGGTAGCTTTCAAGGTTTGGAAATTATAAATGTTTTTTCATGATTATTCAGTTGGGGTAAACATTTTTGGGAAAGATTTTGTGTGGACTGATTTTCAACACATTTGGACAAAGGCCAGAAGGGTACAATTTCCTGGACCATAAAGGAAGAGTATGGCTAGCTCTGTACAAACTGGTAGAAACTGGTCAAGCATCTTTCCAAGAGGCTATCCTGTTGTGCATTCCCCATAGAAATAAAGGAGCCTCTTTGGGTCCATATCCACATCAGCATTTGATGCCATACCTTGGAATTTGGTCATTTTAATGGGCTTATTATAGATCTCAAATTCTTAGCTTTCAGCTTCCTAATGAAAAATAAGTAGGAGTATCTTTTTGTCTGCTTATTTCTGCATATCTTCTTTAGTGTAGTGTCCCACAAGGTCTGGCTCAGTTTTTAACCATGCTTTTTCTTCTTGTTGATATTTAAGAACTTTTTGCATAACATTCCTGTGTCTGATATGTCTTTAAAACATTTTCTTCTACTTTTTGATCTTCTCATATACTTGGTATATCTTTTATGAGCATAAATTTTTTAATTTTAGTGAAGTTCAGTTTAATGTATCTTCTGTGGCTTGAGCCCTGGGTATGTCTCTGAAAGGGAGTCATCCTATCCAAGTTCAATGAGAAGCCTCACTATGTTTATTTCCTAGAAATTTTCACCCTACATGTTGCTCTATAATAATATAAATTTCTATTTTGGAGATTCATCAGCAAGAAGAAGCTCATGTGCCCAGGCCTGAATGACCTAAGTTCCAAACCCAGATCCTTTAGGTAGCAGGTGAGAACTGACAGAGAGGTGTTGTTCTGTGACCTTTACTCCTGTGCTGTGGCACACACACACCTGTACACACACATGTGATATGGGATTGCCCTCTGTATGCTGTGAATATGTTTTATTGCTGTTTGTTAATAAAGAAGCTGCTTTTGGCCAATTGCTTAACAGAATAGAGCCAGGCAGGAAAACTAAAGTGAATGCTGGGAGAAAGTAGGTGGGGTCAGGGAGAAGTCATGTAGCCGCTAGAGGAGAAAGATGCTGGCTACCAGCCAGAACCTTGCCAGTAGGCCACAAGCCTCATGGTAAAATATAAAATAATAGAAATGGGTTAATTTAAGATATAAGAGTTAGGTAGAAATATGCTTAAGCTATTGGCCAAACAGTATTGCATTATAATATATAAATCTATATATTAATATAGATTTCTGTGTGATTATTTTGGGTCTGAGCTGCCAGGAACAAATGAACAGCCAGCCTCTGTCAACACACATGTACACCTGTGTGCACACACATGCATACCTGCATAAGCACACCTATACGCACACACATATGCACACTTGCATGCACAAACATCATATGCACACCTGCACACACATATGCACACAAAACAAAGTAAAATTGATCCCCATTTTGGGTCAATTTAGTGATGGGCTTAAGTAAGGTGCTTTGTCTAAATTCAGATTTCTGCATGCCTGTCCAGTTGTTCCAGCAGCATTGTTGCAGCAACTGCCATTTCTCTGTTTCATTGTGTTTGCTCCGTTGTCACAGATGAGCTGATGGTATTTATATAAGTCTATTTCTGGTCTCCCTATTCTGTTGCATTGATTTATTTGTCTAATCTCCTGCCAAAACCACAGCGCCTTGATTACGGGAATTTCTAATAAGGTTTGAGGTCAGGGAGTGTCAGTCCTGGAAATTGATTCTTCTTCATTATTCTATGACTATTCTGGGTTTGAGCTCTATTTTAAAAATTATTGCATAGTTCTATATTGTCCTATTTGTGATATTTATTTTGGATTTAACTTTTTCCTCTAATAATTATGCTTCAATGAATAATGTTATATGTATTGTTTTTTGAGCCTTTGCAAGTGTATCTATAGGATGTTACTAATTATTATAAAATTGCAGTAATTAGAAATGATCCCAGATTATATTTTCCACACCTTAATGACAAAGGACATCTGGAAGTTTTTATTTGCCAGTCTGATCCTTGGAAAACAATGATTAGCTCTAGTTCGTTTGGTTTGTATTTCTGTTACTATGAGGAGGCCAACCAGGTTTTTATGTTTAAAAACCACAGTGATGCCTAATCCCTAAAAGTGGGCTAGTGTCTGCTCACTTTTCAGTTTGGTTCTCCCATTTCTCTCTCTCTGTTGCCTATCTATATTTTGGCTTTAGAATATGTTTTCCCTTGTGCAGAAAGTTTTAAGTTCTTTCTCCCTCCCTCCCTCCCCCCTCTGTGTGTGTGTGTGTGTGTGTGTGTGTGTGTGTAGAAGTGACCTAAAAATTTGTGTTTTATGATCAGTGCTTGGAGGGTAGAGGACAAGATGATACTTTTAAGCCACTTTTTTTTTCTTTTTAAAGACTGTTCAGTAAACAGAAATTACCCTTTTGGGCCATTGCTGCAAATATCCTTTAAAAAAAGACCTGTGTTACTTGTATTTTGTTCTAAAACCCAGGATACTGGCCTTAGAGGACTGGTAGATTGGACAGATCCTTGGTGCTGTCATGACTTATGTAATAAAGTACAGTACTTTCACACTGGGACAGCGGAAGCAATCTGTTATATTTTTGTTTAACAAAGGCTTTCCATAGCCCCCAACTGCTAAATTTCGTTCATGTCATTTAGAATTCATTATGTAGTGCATTTGAGACACTATCTGATATAATTAGTAGGGATGCTTCAAATAACTGAGTACTCAGCGTTATTCTTTGTAGGGTTAAAAACACAGTGTGTTCCACTTAACAGGTCTGAGAACTCACTGTGTGTCAAGTCATAGGTTAAGACTTAGTATTAAGGAAGAAAGAAGGCATGGAATAGGATAAATGGAGAGGTAGGGATGATCTGGGAAAACATGGGAGAGGGAAAACCATGATCAGAATATTATATATGCAATAAAAAGAAAACAAATAATCAAAAAGAAAGAGATAGTAGGAGCCATGGAGTCTCAATGTTTCGTTAGTTTCAATGAAATGTTCTTTGGTAGCTCAAGGAGGTTTCATAAAGGGCGTGCTGCTGGGCTAGCCACAGGAGGAGGAATGGGCAGCGGGTATTTCCGGCAGAAAAGAAGAGCATTGGGGTGAAACATAGCATGCTCTTCCAAACCCCATCCAGAGGACAGTTCTTTCCTAGCACAGTTTTGAATGAATGACACCTTTTCAATAGTTTCTAAGCCCTAGAATCTAAGGCACAATGTCAACATGGTGGAAAAAGACTGATTAGGAGGCCCTGGAGGAAATGCAGAGAAAGCTAAACTATGGGACATGTGGAGATGGTGTAGACATTCTGCCAAAAGGCAGATATCAAGCTGCAGGTAAAATAAACAAAGAATTGCCAGGAGGAGAAGGCAGGAGGCAGAGGGAGCCTCAACCATGATACCATGCTTCCCCCCGGGAAGGGTAAGGGTCCAAAGGAGATAGGGTGTGAAGAATTTCATATTGCATTCTAAGAAAGTTTTGAGAAGGCTAATGGGGAGACCTTAAGGCAAAGTTGCTCATGAGACACCCCTTGGACTGGAAGCTAAATTTCCTTCTGTTGGGGTCTCAAAGCAGATCTCAAGGACTGTGGCCTGTGCATGAAGGAGGCAATGGATTTGGGAAACCAGTAGTAGCAGGAGACCTCATCAGCTGCTCTCCTTACAGCGGGAGAATGGATGGTGCGTTCGGGTCACCACACAGGAGGGTAACTGCTACAGTCAACGGTTTAAGACATTTTAAGGTGGGGGCTGGAGAGATGACTCAGTGGTTAAGAATACTGACTGCTCTTCCAAAGGACCCACATGACAGCTCATAGCTGTCTGTACCTCCAGTTTCAGGGGTTCCGACACCCTCATACAGACATACATGCAGGCAAAACATCAATTGTATAAAACATAACAAAACAGAAAAAAAAAAGACATTTTATGTCATCCGCACCCACTCTCCAGACTTATGCCCCTGACATTGAATCCATGGGCAGTGCAGAGTGTTTGGGATGCGTGGAAAGTAGAGGCTCAGATAGGAGTGAAGTTGATCATGGCATAAAACTTCAGTTAGCGGACCCATTGAAGGTCCTCATAGATAATAAAGGAACAGCTTCATATCTCTAGCTTTAGGAGGCCACATCGCGTGTAACAAGGAAGGTGACTGAAAAGATGAGAAGCTAAAGACAAAGAGACTTGGAACCACTTTGTAACAGCTCAAGTGACAGACACCGAAAGCCGACTGAGTCGAGGTGAATGGAGAGACAGGAATGGCTGACTTTGTTGTAGAGAGATTCATGGGACCGAGGCTCCAGTTTTCAGGACTGGGAGACTTAGCTTTCCAGCCTGAGGAAGGTGGCGTCAGACGACACGAACCGTAGTTTACAGAAGCTGGATGGCAGGTCCTGTGGAGTCTGCCTCTGGAGACGGTTTGGAGCCCCTCTGTGTTGGTAGCCTGTCTCCTCTGTGTACAGCAAAGCCCGTGCTAGCACACAGGCTGACGCAGCAAAGGCAGCAGCGTTTCTTTTTATTCAGGAAGCTGATTTCGAATTGCCATCCACTCAAACCCTGAGGTCTTTTCCATACGAACGGTCTTTGTGCAAATCATTTTATTTTATTTTATATTAGAGTTTGAATCCAGGATCTTGAGTATCCTGGATATCCTGGGCAAGCGTTTAATCACAGAATTAAATCCTCAGCAGGATGGAGTCAGCTCTTCATGCTGTATGTTTTCAGCTGCCATTTAAAAACTTGAATACTATTAACAAATTTCTTTCCTTAAGTGGTATTCACGAGTTTGACTAGACATTCTGGCCTGTTTAAAAGTTGTTCTAAAATGTAAATTCTCTCTTTGTGATACCTGTAGACTTTGTGATCTCTGTCTTTGCAAAGTATTTTTACCCTAATCACAGCTAGAAACACAAAAGGACTCACTCGGAGTCATGTGCCACCTTCTTCTCATTTAATGGTCACCCACTAGTTCACACTCTTTGGTTTCAAACAGCGCATTATCTACCACAGTCTTCAGAAAAGTAAGACAACCTCACTGAACTGGAATGATCGTCCAGTCAATAAGGTGTTTGTGGGGCTGAAAAGGTGGCAGGTATAGCGGCATATTATATGCCGGGCAGTGGTGGCACACACCTTTAATCCCATCAGCCACACTAGTTAAGCACAGAGGCCGGGCAGTGGTGGCACACACCTTTAATCCTGGCAGCCACACTAGTCAGCCATACAGGC
>JAQHUG010000152.1:3038391-3074338 GCA_028555095.1 Dicrostonyx torquatus
ACACACACACACACACACACACACACACACCAAAATAAAACAAACCATGTAGGTATTGCCAATGTATTACTGAACCCAGCTATTTCTGTCTCTTTATTTTCTCTGATCTGCTATCAGAAGGTAAGGTTTATTCTTAATGAGTATGAGCCGGCACCCAGCACTTAGGACTTCATTTTCATGCATAAGCTGTCTGTTTAGACATGTACTTCCTGGGATTTCATGCTAGATTCACAAACATCAAATCTTTTTTTTTTTTGTAGTCTTTTTTTGTTTTTGCAAAATAAGAACCTTTGATCTTGCCACATCTTTCTAACCCTCCACCCAGACTCACGCACTTGCCCCTGCAGAGATTCCTGTCAGTGTTTTAGTTCCAATTAGAAGGCTCCTTCGGATTTCTCTGTAATACAATAGTGATGGTAGGGAGCAGTCAGCTCACCTGCCCGGGCAGGAACCCTGGCTGTGAAATTTCCAGCTACTTAAGTGTCTCTCTGAACTCACATCTGTTATCTGTGAAATATAGTGGTTATTAAGACCTATCAGGTAAGCTGTGGTGAGGATTAAATGAACTAACTCGTTTAAGGAACCTAGACACTGCCCGCCAGGCAGCAGGTTCTCAGTGGTTTACTAGTAGTATTCTAAATGTCATTTGGGTGTGCCTGATGTCCTATTGAGAAATTATTTCCTCAACTGTGTTTCCTTTGGTTCCCTATTGACCACAAATGCAGTCTTTTTCCTGAGTTTGAAGACTGCATATGCTAGAAAGTTTAGGGTTTAACAATATTGTAAAAATAGTTAAAGGTGATAGATTTTAATCAAACAATTTGTTTTTTTTTATTATTTTTATTGAGCTATACATTTTTCTTTGCTCCCGTCCCTTCCTCCCCTCTCCCTTTCTCTCCTCTCCCATGACTACCATGCTTCCAATTTACTCAGGATATCTTGTTTTTTTCTACTTCCTATGTAGATCCATGTATGTCTCTCTTAGGGTCCTCTTTGTTGTTTAGCCTCTCTGGGGTTGGAGATTGCAGGCTGGTCTTTCTTTGCTTTATGTCTAAAAGCCACTTGTGAGTGAGTACATATTGTATTTGTCTTTCTGGGTCTGGTTACCTCACTCAGTATGTTTTTTTTTTTCTAGATCCATCAATTTGCCAGCAAATTTTAAGATGTCATTATTTCTTTTTACAGATGAGTAGTACTCCATTGTGTAAACTTTATCCAGTCTTCAGTTGAGGGTCATCTAGTTTGTTTCCAGGTTCTGGCTATTACAAATAATGCTAATATGAACATACACAACTTGGGTTTCTTACGGTGAGAAATGACTTACTAACTTCATGTCTTTCATCAAACTTTCCTATTTCTTGAAGGTGTTTTTGAATTGAGCTTATTCCCTTTGCTTTTATCTCTTCTGAACTTGGTCTGCAAACGTTGCTCATCACTTGTCTGTCTGGAAAACTTTACATGGGGGAGGGAGGAGTGAGCATTTGGGAACATCAGTTTCCTCTGAGAGATGATCCCAGGATCTTGGCATGTTGTGCTCCTGTAGGTTGGCTGGCACTGCCCTTAAGTGTACATACGGAGAACAGAGCAACAACGTGGAGGGTGGTGATACTGGAGTTCTCAGAGAGAGAACTCAGGTGGGAGAGAACTTGGAAGAACATTAGAACTGGGTAGGCTCCTGGCTCGGAGGGTCCTTACCATGGACCTGTATCTCACAGCATCTACGTTTAGTTCAGTGTCTGCGATCTTGTGATTGCTTCTTACTAGCTAACCAAATTTACTGCACTGTCTCAGTTCATAAAACCTTTCTGTGTCGAATGTCTGGAATCCATCCATTCTTGACAAGAGTCCTTCCATTCTGTGAAGACACAAATGGTCTTGCCCATTTATTGAGTAGTCCTAGGCTCAAATCCTACAGAAGGCATAGGCTTGGGAAAGGAAAACCATGTCTGGACAGTAAAGCAGCCAATATATTTTTCATTTAGGACTAGGGAAACAGATAAAGAGATCTCTCTTAGTTGCTCTCAATTCTCAGCCTGTGCAAGAGGGAAGTCATAGCCAAGGAGCAAGGTGGGCTTAATTGATGGGAAATTATTATCAGGAATGGGGAGGAAGTTCTGGCTTATGCTTTATGTCAATGACATGCCAGGGTGATCAGATTCTGGTGACAAGAAGGGTGATGGGAAATGAACTGTGTGGGACCATCCCCTACACACCCCCTTACTAAGCAAGGTTCTTTTAAAACTGGACTCCTGAAAGAAGGAGCCTAGTCATAAAAGGCTTAGAGGGGAGTGGATCTTGCCAAGTTTTGGACCATTTTTTTTGTCCCAATATGGTTTTGATGACTTTTCCTAGTCTGGTCCCCATCAATGCTTTGTGTGTGTGTGTGTGTGTGTGTGTGTGTGTGTGTGTGTGTGTGTGTGTGTGTGTGTGTGTGCACGCGCGCGCAGGCTTTGTGGGGTTTGATCATGGAGGTGATCTACCGGAAGGCTCTAACTGATACAGTACTCAGGAGACAAGACAACTCGAATCAACTCTTTCCCTACTTTCTTGTCTTTGGGTGACCTTGTGTAGATGTTCTCAACATAAAGTTCAGGAGAAATCTATAGAGAACAAGACTTCTAAGTCTAGACAGCCGCAAAGTTTCAAGGCAGCAGGCAGACATAAGAGGAAGACTAACAACAAAGGCTAAACTTATTTTACCCTTTTTGAGGGTGATGGGAGGTGGTGGGGGTGGGAGGAGGGCAAGGTAGTCTTGGGAGTATGTTTAAACAAAGAGATCAACTATTTCCTTACTCTGGAGAAGGAAAGATGTGATATTTTTCCTTCTGTCACTTCCAGAGATTTCTTCAAGGGTTCCACCAGAAGCCACACATAAGGAGAACAGCAGCAATAATTTGTCTGGTTGAAGCAGCGATTTTCCTTCCTTCACAGAGCTGCCCAGAGAGCCCTTGAAGTAAGTCTCCATCAGGCCTGTCACTCCCTTTCCCTGAGAACCAGACAACCCCTCCTCCTAGCCATGTCTTTGTAAAAAGAAATTTAAAAAGCTCCAGGTCCTCACTCCAAACCCACTGCGCTTGGGAAACCCCATAGGCCCCCTTCTGTTCTCTCCCTGCAACTCTCCAGAGGCCATACATCATCATCATGGCAACCCCCCTTCAAAACCGGCTTTTGTCATTTTCCCTGCTGGGATGGGAGCCAGCCAATTCCGCAAAACCTCTGAGCTCCGAAGGAGCTGAACCAGCTGGTGAAGTTCCCGGCGTTTGAAAGTGCTATCCTGTTTCACAGAAACCGAAGACAATGGTTTGATGTTTTAAAATGTAAGCTCTACCACTTCTGGTTTTAATTTAATGGAAAGGGGATTTCCCTGTGAGGGATTTCGTTAGGAAGGGAGGGAGACTAGTTCCCCCTCCTCCAAGCCCATAGTACTCTCCTGTTCCTCAGACTCCCAGAACTGTGGCTTGCCTGTCCTTTGTTCAGGGTCTCAGCATCAGCAGTAAGGGAGGAGGGCTTCCTGCTTGAAGCAGAGAGCAACACTGGAGAGCTTGAGACCTGAATTAGGCTCTCAACCACAGCCGCAAGAAAGCAGCCCCAGCCCGCTTCTCAACCAGATCTCATTGGCACATTTAATTAATCACAGATTGTGTTGCGCTTTTGAGACAGGGTCATGCTTTGAGGTCCAGGCTAGCCTTCAACTCATGAGCCTCCTAACTGAGGCGTTCCCCTCTCCCTCTGCTGGGATGGCAGGCCTCGTCTACCATGTCCATCTCATTATTCACATGTTCAAATGGGTTAAGTGCATGGAGAGAACATGTTCATTTGTTCTAGGAACTAATCCATAAGGTTCTACTCACTATAGCTGGGTACAGTGAGCAAATCTATAGCCTCAGCACTCAGGAGGTTGGTGTGAGAAATCAGCCTGGACTACACAGAGGAAAAATAGAAGAACCATTAACTAGACCCTTTCCCCACCCTGATACATCTTCTCAAAAAGCATTGATGTAGTCTGCACTTCCTATAAAAAGTCTAGTAAGATGGGCAAATAAATACAACTTCCCTTCCATTATGCATTAGTACTGAATTATAGCAGAAACCCTGGCTTAATTCGGAGCCCCCTGTAAGTCATTTATCATCTCTGCTCTTCATTTTTCTTAGCAAACTCAGTAGATTCTCTTTGACATGTTAGTGGGCTGTCTACACCACAATCCACAGAAACCGTATATGTAGGTGGCATCCAGAGTGTCCCTGTTAAGATGGCTCTGTGTGCATATCAAGGCGAAAGCGCAAAAATCAATGAGAAAAGTTGAAAACACAAGTCAGGGGTGGCGGTTCATGCTGTGGTCTCACCTATTCATGTGGGTTGTTTGAGAGTTCAAGACCAAAAGCAGGTGAGCGGTGTGTCCCTAGGCGGATGATTCTTCTAGCTTTCCACTGGCTTTGGGTCTCCAGCTTGGTTCCCTTTGTCAAAGCTACTCACGGATGGATGTTCAGATAACCTACTCAGAAGGACACCAGTTCAAAGTTGGGTGATAGCAACCATGTTCAGAGAACCCTTGATAAATTCCGGATACCAGACTACAACTTGACATTTGAAAACTTTATACTTGGTAGTTTTCTTATTTTAGTAATGGTTTTTACGCATTCTTTAAAATTTTGTACATTCATATATTTTGATTGGATTCATCCATTATCACCTCCCTTCAACTCTCCCTAGTGCCCCCATCTCTCCTGCAACTTAATGGCTTCCCTTTTCTTTTTGTTATTAATTAGCACTTGAGTTCAGCTATTGCTGCCTATGTATATGTGTATGACTCGGGGGGCATTCACTGGCCAATAAACAACCCCAACACCCATGTCCCCAAAGGAGAGTGACTCTCTTCCCTCAGAAACCATTCAGGTGCCAATACCTTCTTTGCCAAGGATGAGACCCCCTACCACACATCTTAAGCAAATGCTTTACACAGAGCTATATCCCTAGCTGCTAAATTATTTTTAATGATAAATAGAGATTATAAATGACACTTGGGCTTATGTTATGTGTGCATTTATATGAACTCCCATGCAGCAGGTGAAAACGCTGATTTGATTTCAAGTCAATGGTTTTGAACTGCATTCTGCCAACTTCTGCTGAGCCTTGGATTCCACAGATGTGCATAGGGGTAGCTGCCCTCTGGCCTGGGAGATCTCTAAGGAGGTAGTCTCCTAGGTTCTTCTATTATTGAAGGTTAGACCTTCTTTTGTCTATTAGTCTTAGCCTTGCTCTCAGTTTGAAAAATTACTGATTTTAAAATATGATTCCTTATCATCCACTAACCCAATCTACCCAGGACACTGATGTTGGAGTAAAAACCCTCTTTGCCCTGGTCCTGCCACTGGTTTTAATTCTCCTCCTGTGACCTTGCTTCTGCATCATACATCTTCCATAGTACAAGAACTCCCCTAGCTACTGGCTGGTGTTCAAAGAGAACACTATATGGGCACGGGACCATGACCTTGGGACAATGACTTCATTTAAATTCTTTGTTATAGCTTTCTTGTTTACTTCTGGCACCACACACCATATACTATATACATGAACAACATGTATGTTTAATTATATTTTTTTCTGATTGCAAATCTACTAAGAACAATTAGGAAATCAGAGCAGAACATTCCTAGAGCTGAGTGTCTGCTAGTTTTGTCTTCTCAGCATTGTTCTTGGCTCTGAGACTCTTCCTGTGTAGCTGGGGTACCAGAGCCTCCTCGCCCTTGGACTTTTCGGCCCCACATTCTCTGTTTGACCCGGCTCCTGCCTCTGGTTTGCAGTCTGCGTTTTGCCACAGACTGTCAGTCTTTTCGATGTTTGGGTGCCAGCCAAGGGAACAACTTTTTCTTTTCTAGTCGTCACCCATTCCTCATATTCTGGCCCCGTGCACCGTCTCTTCTGATTGCCTCTCGTCTTTCACTTGACAAATTGCTTCTCTCTCACTCCAGTCTCCTTTAAGGGCTTCGTGTTCTCATGAGAAGTAGTACCGATGGAAACATTTCCCCTTTCTAAGTTAATTTTTTCCTTTCATATCATTTGCCTCATTTCTTAGATGTTTTGGGGTTCGTTAAAACACATCAACAAACAAAATACTTACTTTTGTAAAAAGTAACAAAATGCCTTACGGAGAATAGAAGCTGGAGCCTCAAAGCACCAGGCTCAGATTCTGATCTTCCTTCAAACCACGATGCCTGCTCCCTGCTCCCCTAATGGAAAACTAAGATCTGAGTAAGACATTTTGATTAATCTTGTGTAATACACTGTGCTCACTCATGGCCTCTCAGATAATTCATTCTGAGTTCATTCTGGGAGCAGATCAGAATGAAGAATGGAGTCTTCACTTCCAGTATTTTTGGGCCTAGGAATATGCATCAATGAGACAGTTCTAACTTTTTTAACTTCTGGCCTCCTTATCGTTGAGGGTTCTCCTTCCTCACAGTCACCGTGTTTCCCACAGCACTTTATACACTCGGCATTTTGCTCACGCTGCTGGATCGTCTCTCCTCCCGCTGGTCATAAGTGCTACCGGGCAGGAGTATTGGATCACTTCCATATCCTGCGCTTTCCTTCAGCCCCTTCAAATGGGGCTGGTGCTCTGTGAATGAATGGGGCAAGCCATCGACAAAGCAATGGCAGAGCAACAGGATAAAAGCCAGCAAGGTAATCTTGTTTCCGCTGTAAAATAGATGGAAGAGTCAGCTTGCCTCTGGCTCAGGTGCCTTTGCCTGGGTCTCCAGGCTCTGGAGCGTCCGTGTCTGCTGGAAGCAACCAACCTTTACAGCTGATGAAAAGATGCAGTGCTTTATCTACATAAGATCATGGAAATCCTGTGGCATTCATTTTATGACTTTGTCTGCAGACCCAGATGCTTGCGGAAAAACATCTTTTAAGGCTCCGGTATATGCAAATTGCTTTTAGATCCTTATCCAAATGACAGCCATGAGCAACCAGAACACATGCTCTGTGCATTCGGACAGTGTCTGCCTGACGGCCCAGACCTCACGGGCCTGTCAGCACTTCCTCTGCTCGGCTCATGCTGGAGCTCCCCGGTGGCGTCTGTTCCTGGGAACTTGGCAGACAGTCTTCCTGTGGGAGCCAATGTGATCTGATTTCACTCCACTGACTGAAGCCCCATTCCACGGCCTGGTCAGCCTGTTTAGTGTGGTTGCCATTATCTATCTTATGCGTTGCTACAATCTTTCTGTACTTGGGATCAGGACTGTTGCTGGTTTTTAATTTTTTTCCGATTGTTGCTATTAATGACTATAATAGGCTTTGTTGGTTTGTTTTTTCCAATTGTTGCTATTAGTGACTATAGTAGGCTTTTTAAAAAGAATTATGAGCTAGAATCATTTAAATCACTACAGGGTGTCCTGTAACTGCTCAGGGCTCACTCTTCCTGTTGCCCCGAAGAAGATCCCTAGCAACCCTTATCACATTTTGTCATGTTTTGGTTGAACTGGGCACACTCCAGTTTCAGTCCTACAGTCTAGTTTCAAGTTACTATTTTGAAAATCTGGAGTGCCAGGGCAGAGACAAAATTAGCAGATAACTTCTGTACTATGAATACCAAAATCTTTTTCTTTCGAAAGTATGTACATTGCTTTTTCCACGGCAGCAAAGAGGAGCCTGAGGTCACCTTACAGGGCAGTATTTGAGATTATTTTCTGGAGATGCAAAAGTCTGGTGGAGTTCTAAAGTAAATGAAACTTAACGTTGTAAAGATGGAGCCACGAGGATTCTCAGAACTGAGTAAATTTCCAAGAAATAGGAGAGTGGAGAATTTTAATCCTGAAAATATTTGCAAAAATCATGATATATATTAAAATTGCAGTAGACCAAAAATGATATGTATGTTTTAAATTTTCTAGGTCTTGGTCAAAGTAGGGTTACTCATCCACTTATATGGTAGATATTCACAAGATGTTCTGTCTGCACGTTTTCTGAGCATAGTTCTATTCCCCCTCTTTGGAAACAAATGAACACTGAGTAGCTCTGACCATACTTGCAGGGAGAAGCCTTGACCCTACCCACTGTGTGAGCCAGCGCAGTCGTCCTTGCTTTGGGTTTGCTGTTATGGGGTTGGTCTCTGTTGCAGTGACCTCATAGAGCTGTAAGAAACTAAAATAAGATAGTATATGTGAACATTGAGGACTATAGGTATTGTGTCAAGAAGGATATCAAGGTTGTGGTCATAGTTGGGTCAATGAAGGATGGAGAAAATGTTGGTCCTATTTCTTCCGTGTTCAAGACAGTGTCTGCGATTCTGGGAGTGGGGTCTTTCCCTAAGGATCACATAGTAGAGAACAATAACAAGCAGAAATCAGATACCACTTTGGCGAATGTTGATAAGCACCCAACCATCTCATTTGTCTAAGACTGCGCTTGAGTATTGCCTAAGCTCCAGGCCCAGGTGAGGCTGCCAGTGTTGCTTGTTGCTCTTCAGTACGAAAGCTCCAAATCGTGAGCAGGTGACTTAGAACAGAAGGAGAGCTCTACGTGGGAGAAACCAGAAAGGCAGCAAGGCTGGCATGAGTCCTGGGGCTACCCAGCCTGAGATGCTTTCCACAGGCTGGAAGACTTGGCAGGCTCCCACTCCGGGGAGCCACAGTTACTTCCTGTAGCATTGTTCGATCCAGGACCTAGACTGAGAGAATTAAATTAACAGTTTCTCTTCTGTCAGCATTGGAAGCAAGAAACAGTTTGTGAAGGGACAAACAGAGAAGCAAAAGAGGGGCAGCGGCCTATGTGCCTTCTTTAACTGTGTCTGCTTAAGGAAGAGTATACACAACACCCCAAGGGGACTAGTCCCACGGACCGGCTCAGGGGAGCCACTCAGACCGTGGGAGAAGCAGGGTCTTGGTAATCAGGAAGGCACAAGTTAGGTGAATGACAGACAGACACAACACACAAGAGAATGGTTGGAATCTGCTGTGATTTTACTGAATTCATGTTTTCATTATATAGTATTCAAACAAAGAACAAGTCATGTATCATCAGTTGGCACAGTATGAAAGTTTCTTTTAGTCACATCAGCAATTTTTAAGAAAAGCATATTATCAGGAACAGGTGTGTCTAGACATAAGACATCCTTAGAAGAGGAACTCTTGTCCTTGGGAATGTAAACCTTAAACAAGTGGTTTCACCTTATCTAGGAATAGAAAGCTTCTCTTTCATTAGCTATCATGGCCCTTCTTTTTTCTAACCCTTCCTTTATTTCATCTAGTCACCAAATATGCCTAATCAGTTCTCTGCACTTGCTGAAATATACTTTTTTGTACCTTCTTATTCAGCAGACACCATGGGGATTGGGAATCTAGCAAGCCTAGCCATAAAGTTCAAAGTATAATATAACGCTCTTTGTCCATCAACATTAACCCATCTATTCCCTTGCTCATCATACACCCCGTGTAGGACAAGGGTTCTGCTGTAGTCTTATTCATTCCCATACTGTGCTTCCCTATCCCAGAGCTGTTCCTGAAGAGATAATCCTTGCCTTGTAGATATATAGAATATCATTATAATAAAAGAGATTGTACAAAGTCAATATCCCGCATAGCCAGCTAACCGAGAAACCCGTCTATGTCTCAGTGGTGGCTAATACCGGGCTGTCTGCCATTGACCTCCAGGAAGCCTCGTCCCATAGGACACGTAGCTCCCGTCCGGCATAATGACGTATGTCATGTCACACAGACGACACTGGAGTTGGTGTGACAGACTAGGAGTAAAGGATGAAGACCATCCCGGTTGGAGGGGCTCTCTTAGGACAGCAGTGGAGTCACTGACCTATGGTCAGACACATACCTCATTACAAGGAGTTTAATTTCTTCTCTGTGATATGACTTTGGCCGATTTGAGCGGAAAATCCAGGAAGAAGGTGGAGAGGTGTTCACTGTATAGAAGAATGCTGAGAACTTATTTTCCTTCCATCTTTTTTTGCTGCAGATGACATGAAATCTTGCTCATGGTTGCCTAGGTATTGCATTTGCTGTATGTGGTTTTTATCATATAAATGATCGCAGCAAACCAGGCCTGTGAGCATGCTCAGAATGTCTCTGTGAAAGCAATGTGGGTATTTGTTTCTTATCATTTTTCTAAGCTCTCAGAGAGAAAACAAGGAAATAAAATCGGGGATGAAAGGGCGTGCCTTTAGAGTTAAAAGGCTGTGTTTTGCAATTTTCCTATTAAAACTGGGCACAGTTTTATTATTTGCCAAGGGTGGATTTTTTTCCTCCTGCCTTTCACTTATTTGGATTTAGAGTCTGCATACAACAGTGTCCAATGGGCAAAATGAGCCATTCAACAGTTTCTGGTTCAAAACCACCTCTCGCCTCTCCGTCCATGCATTACATTTGTTTGAGAAGAGTATGTGTCACTAAAGTAGCTACAATTTCGTCACGTGGCAAAACTTTTATCATCTTTATGTTTTCTTCCCCATCTCTCAAAGCATAAGTGAAGTTATATTCTAGTCAGAATAATGTCAGTAAATTGAATTCAAAGTTGAATGCTTTAATCATGTGTATGTTGGACAGTGTGATGGTTAAATCTTTTTTTTTTATTTTTTGGTTTTTCGAGACAGGGTTTCTCTGTAGCTTTGGAGCCTGTTCTGGAACTAGCTCTTGTAGACCAGGCTGGTCTCAAACTCAGAGATCAGCCTGCCTCTGCCTCCCGAGTGCTGGGATTAAAGGCGTGCGCCACCACCGCCTGGCATGATGGTTAAATCTTAACCGTCATCTTGGTTGGTTAAGAGACATCTGGGAGAGTTTTAAAATGCACATCTCTGGTTGTGGTACTACAGCTTTCCTAGAAGTGATTAGATTATGGGAGCTCTGGCCTAATCAATGACTTAATCCATTAGTAGATTCAAAATTTGAGTCAGCTGCTGGAATGTGGTGGTCCTGAGGAAAGTGGGGACTGGTTGCCATTGAAGTTGACTTTGGAGGGTACTTTTGGCCCTGGCCCCTTCCTGTTGCATCTTTTGTTTCCTGCTGCTGTGTTAAGCAGTGTTTCCATGCGGCCGTGCTCCTCTGCGGAGTTCTGCAGTGGGCTAAACCTGTTCAGTTGGGAGACAGACTAAGTTTTTCTTCAGTTAATGAGTTGTCTCAGCAATGAAAGGCTCAAAAATATAAAAGGTAGGATAATTACTTTTCTTTGAACTGATGGGTTGGTGTTATCTGGATTCCATAAGCTTTCCAATATCATAATTACTTTTTAAATTATTCTTTATATTCCTGCTGTTTTCTAGACAATGAATTGACATTAATTCCTTAAAAATTATTTTGATGGGTATGGAGATATATGTCTGTAATCTAAACACTAGGGAAACTGAGGCAGGAGAGTCATGAGTTCAAGACCGACTATACAGTGAAGTCTTATCTTAATTTTACAACAACAACATTCTTTTTATTGTTGCAGGAAGCCATGAAATGGCTTTAATATGTGTTCTTAATTGTTGGGTGGATCCTATAATAGAGAGGGCATAAGTCAGCTAGCAGGAATGTATTGCTCCTACCAGCAGAAGGCTGATTTATTCCTTCTCTGTTTGCATGTGCTTAGCTTGATTTCTCCACTCTTAAACAGTTCAGGACCTCATGCCTAGGAAATGGTGTTGCCCACACTGGTCTGTATTTTCCCAGTTGCGGTCATCAAAACAACAGATTGGACATCCTTCATTGAGGGTCTCTTCCTGTGGGATTCTAGGCTGTATAAAGCTGATAACTAAAACTAAGCATGACAGTGGTTGATCCCTACCTTGTTCATAATCTCGCTCACAGGACAGATGGCAGGAAGTAGAACATGAGCCGTGTCTTTCATACAAAAGCTAGCATTATTGAGGTATAATTTATAGAAAGCAAAATGTACCCCTTATAAAGACATAGCAATGAGTTTTGGCCAAAATCTATGCACACTTAAATGCTACTCCAGCCAAGACACTGATTATGACCCTAATTCCTGGAAGTTTCCCAAAGTCTTTTGCAGAAAACATCACTCCTTTTTGGCATAGATCCCCACTGGCATGCTCTCTGTTCTTATCTTACTGTTTAAATTGTGCCAGAATTTCAGAGAAGTGAATCACAGCAGGTACTGTCAGGCTGGAACCTGGGCAATACCCTTTGCAAATGTGAGCATAGCCCATACTTGTTCTATGCCCCGTCAAGTTATAAGGCACCGTGAATACTCTTTTCTGTCTGGTTTCTTTTCCTCAGTATGATTTTTTAGGCTCATTTATCTTGTGCAGATCAATAATTCAATCCTGTTTGTTGCTCTGTGGAATCCCGAATTAAAACTTTGCTGCAGCGTGTTTTCATTTTTCTCTATCGATGGGCATAAAGATTGTTTGGGCTTTCGTGACTAGAAGTGCTACAAGCAATGCACATAACTAAATGTTTTGTTGAATGTGTGTTCGTTCGGGTACACAGAAGCGATACTGCTGGATCATGTGGTTCTATAATCTAAACGTGTTACTCAGGAAGCCTTGTTAGAAAATTAGTCACCAGTGCAGCAGTGTTGGCCCGATGGGGGTGTTTAGATGCTGTTATGGGTAGATTAGTAGGGTTGGCTGCTTGGATTGCCTCTCTTCTGCTCTCAGGCCTTGTGAAGGGCAGGAAGTCATTTTGCCTCTTTCCTTCTGCCTTGTGCCGGTGCAGCAGGGAACCCCTCACCAGACACCAGGAGGCTTGAGCTTTAACCTAGCATTTCCTGGCCTTGGAGCTGTGAGAGAGTTTTTTTCTTTATAAATATATAGTTTTGTGGCATTCTGTTACAGCACTAAGAGAGGGCTATGACATTTAGTAACTTAGGAGACTGTTGAACTGTTTTCAATGGTGGGTCCAATACTCTACAACCTTGTCAGCTGTGCATGAGAATCCCAGGTGTTCCTCAAAGTCACTGACACCGGCTGTTGTTAGCTTTTAACTAGTCAGTACAGTAACTTTGTAGTAACACCCTATGGTTTTTATTTCTATTCCTGTAATGGTCAATAAAAGCATCCACAGTTCTTTCTTCTGGCTCTTTTGAAATACGCAGTCCATTACTGTAGCTATACGTACCCATCCACTAGAAAGTGTTTCTCCTTCTCTCTGCTGCTTAGGACCCACTGGGTGAACTTTTCCTGCTCCTCCACTTCCACTTACCCCCTCTGTCCTCTAGTAGCCACTTTTTTGCCCATTGACTTTAAAAATATTCCACATAAGAGTAGGATCATTTGGTATTATTTTATTATGCCTGGTTTATTTCACTTAATGGAGTGACTCCCATTTCTGTCTCTATTATTGCAAATGACAGGATTTCATCTTTTCTTATGACCAGCTAATACACACGCGCACACACACACACACACACACACACACACACACACACACACAATCACTCTAGGATATGAGGAAGGTGAAGAATTGATTTCTGTTCACATTTTAGTGTGGAGTTTAAATCAAAGAAACCAGGAGATATGATCCCTAGCTAGAAGCCATGCTCATAGCTAAATAACAGGCTCTTACTTAAAAGGAAGAATATTATTATAGAAACCAAGAAAAAAAATCACCTCCATCATGATGATTAAGTAGCCACCTACCTGGGACAGACCATCAATTACATAGGAGTGGAGAGGAATGCTCTTTAGCCTGGGATGAAGTTGTTGGCTGGTGGGATATTAATATCTTGTGAAATTCACACGTATAGGTGATTTAATGAAAGCCATGCCTAATTCACAGTCTATAGAAGGAGAGTGATAACTGTAGCCACACACAGTATATATGGAGTATAAGGCAGGAAATTGATGCTACCATAGCTGTAACTCAGGTTCTAAACCCGAGATAATACAAAGGAGGTGGTGCTGAAGGCTGGCATGCAAGTGCCCAAGGCAAGATGTGCCCACTGAGCCTGAGAGTGTGGCTCTGTGGCACAGAGCATACGTGTGCAGTCTTGAATTCGTTCTTTCGCACTGGGAGGGAGTCACGAGCACTTGAGAGCTCACATTCGGTTAGGGTCTCTAAGGGAGGCATGGTCTCAATTAGCCCCGGAACAGGCGGGAAGGGGTGGGAGAAAGGCAGGGTCTCCTTGATCTTTGGATTCTGGGTGGGATTCAAACTCACATTTCTCTTTCGACCTGCACAACGAAGTCAAAACTTCCTACATGAGTCATCTGGGCACTTTGATTCTGTTTCCCAGAGCTGAAATCGATTTCTTTCTTTCACCCTTTTTCATCTGTCTCTCATCATGTCAATGGACAGAGAACTTTAGGTACATGGTCAATATGGAAGGAAGGAAGGAACAAAGGAAAGAAAGGGTACTCTTTGGTTATCCAGAATGCTGTGAAAAAAAATACCATGACCAAAGGAAGAGATGACAAGACAAAAGATACACGTGTGTTCTGCTCCATTTCTTTTCCCCTTTCTCTGCTTCTGGTGTTATTTTAGCTCTAAGTAGAAATCACACAACTCGGATGTTTTCTTTCCCTTAGTCCTAAGCGGGCAAAGATTGCAAGGCAGGTTTATCCGTAGCTCTTAAGGTTAGGTAAAGACACCTTAGGAAGCAATAAGACTCCAGCATTTGCTTTTGCAGCCCCTTCGTGGGCTCTCTGGGTATTGTGAGGTTTCCCTGGGAATGGACCTTCGTCTAAGTAACTGCTACCAGGTCAAACCAAGTTCTTCTGTGTGACCATCAAGAATACTGGCCTCACGAAAGGGACACGTTTGGTTATTGGTTATTCAGGCTTCATTTTGCTGGTTTGTTTATATAGCTGCAGAACCACCGTGTGGTTCCACTGTGTGGCTTTTGTTACCCAAAACATGTGAAGATGCAAACAGTGTTCTGCTTGCTTTCCAGTCCTAGACCTCAGACGTAGAGGGCTTTGTAAATCTGAGCAGTCTGTAAGGTGGGTGCCTGCACAGGGACCTTCCAATGGTGCCGCTGAAGGAGACCCTCCATGCTGAGGATCAGAACCCAGGAGTCGGTTCCCAGTTCAACAAATACATCTGTGGAGAAGGCCATGTGATTTTATTCTGTTTATGAGATAAAACATCTTTAAAAGCGATTAAGGGAAAAAAAGCTATACTTTTAAATTTTTTCTAAAACTAAAGTGACTGCAAAGTTGTGAACCTGGCTTTGATGATAAAGCTTAGTTTATTTATTTATTTATTTATTTATTTATTTATTTATTTATTTATTTTCTTGTAGGGGAAAAGTGTTAATCCTTGCCTCAAATTCTGCATTATGGTCAGTTTCCTTTCCACATTAAGTTGTGGAAAAGGGAGTGACCAGGTCTTGCATTACCATCTGTATCCCCCAATGTTTAAAATGTATATGGTGGTCAGAGAGAGACAGTTCCAGAGACCTTGTGAACATTGGGAAAAGAGAAAAAAAATTGTCAGCATTTATCATTGTGGTGCCCCGAAGAGTAAGAATCTTGACAGGTTAGAGATAGCTCATAAGGGAATAGGAGTTCCAGTGTGCATGTGGGCTCCACACCCATGGTTTGTCACTGAGAGAGTCCTTTATTGTTGTATGAGGAGCAGGTCGCATTCCTGGTGCCTGGCTAGCTTAACTCCCGAAATAATTACACAGAAACTGTATTCATTTAAACATTGCCAGGCCCATTATATCTAGTCTCTTCTTGGCCAATTCTCACATCTTGATTCAGCCCATTTCTAATAGCTTGTTTGTCACCATGAGGTCGTAGCTCACCGGGAAAGATTCAGCATGTCTGACTCTGGCAGGAGAATCTTGGCGGCTGCCACACTTTCCTTCTTCCCAGCATTCTGTTCTGTCTACTACGCCCACCTAAGGGCTGCCCTATCAAAAGGCCAAGGCAGTCTCTTTATTAACCAATGAAAGCAACCCAAATACAGAAGGACCTCCTACATCACTTTACCCGGGGATGTAATTAGCCAATAGGAGCATGCCGATCATCTCTCTCCACAGATGGAAGCATGGCAATGTAACCTTGAAACTAAACCATTTTCAACAGAAGTCTCTGTCTCGCCGTTTGTGATGTTTTGCAGAGAATGATTTAGACTCAGTTTGGTTTCATTGTCTGTACAGTGGATTGGGTGATAAAATTATGCTGCTAAATTGGCATGAGGATATTGAATAAAGTGTAGCTAAGTGGAGCATTCAACACCTCCTCCAACATACTGGCACATCCTTCCATACTGCTGTACAGTTAATGATAGCTAAGAAATGGAACCATCTTAGCTGCCCACCTATGCTGAATGGATAGACAAAATGTGATATATGTAATATTGTTTTATTCATCTGTAAAGAAGAATGACAATTGCAAGAAAATGGATGGGACTGAAAATCACATCAAGTCAGAAAAGTGGGGTCAGCAAGACAAATGCTGCGTGTACTTTCTCAGGAGCAGAACCTGGATTTAATCGTGTGTGTGTGTGTGTGTGTGTGTGTGTGTGTGTGTGTGTGTGAGAGAGAGAGAGAGAGAGAGAACTAGGAAACCATGAGAGCAGAAGAAGAGATCATTCAGTAGGAGGAGAAAAGAGGGAATTGCGATACGTGTGACCAGAAAGCAGGCGGTGCATTGTGGAGAAAGCAGAAGAGGCAGGGTTCAGGGTTTGGAGGATGCATGAGTAAAATGTATGTATAAAATATTATAACAAACCCATCACATCATGTGATCATTGAAAGCACTAATTCCCCCGTCCAGAGAATACTGTATACTGCTTACCAACATGCTGCTGAGTGGGTACTTAAGAAATGCATCTATTATCTAGTGTGTGAGCTGGTATTGTTGCCTTTGATCCGGGCATACACTAAGACACAGAAGTCAAGTGGTCTTCAGTGAGTCAGCATTAGGGCTGAGAACGCCTTCAGCATCAGTGGCAGTGGGCTGTATTTACTTGAATAAAAGTTTGAAGGGCTATTTTAGGACTGTTTGTGCTTGTCAGCTGTGACAGAGGCACTGTACACAGTGGAGTGTGTGGGATCCACGAGACTGCTGTGCCTGCTGTTTCTGTGAAAGAAATGCGAAGTGCACGTGAGCGACAATTAAAAAGTTATTCTCTGTGCCCTGGAGTCTTTAGACAGCATCTTGAATACGGCTGATTTAGTATTTTGCTCCTTTGTCCTCTGTCTGCCTTTCTCATGTGTGTGTGTTGGGTGTTCATTGACCCTTCCCATTTACTTTATAATTCTCTTGGCTCCTGGCGTGTGAGACAGGAGTCCCTTTGTTATTGTCTTGAGCAACCTTGTGGGGCACATGCACATCTTGCTGACTTTTCTTATCCTAGGCTGTCCAGCACCTCTCAGAAAGTTTTTATGTTTAATTTGCCACCTCCCCCAAAAGAGAAAAGCTCAAAGCTGTGAGCACTCACTGCCCTCCACGTCTAAGGATTCTGCCTTGGGTATTCAGTTAATGCTGTGAACTAGGAAACAAGAAGTTCACTATGACACAGGCTCTAAGATTTGCTGGGCAAGACACGACCACTTAGGCAGCGAGTGTATCAGGGCACCAGAGAGCATCAGCTTTCTGCTGGGAGCCTTGGGACACTCTAGGTTTCCCGGGGGGAAATAATTCTGCACAGAAGGCACAGCAGTAGGAATGCCGGGAGGGCACACAAGACACAGATTTCATGCAGAACAGAGTGTGAGGAAGTTTGTTGGTGAAACTAGCTCTCTGTTAAGCCTGGAGTGAGGGATAAGTATCGATCCATGTGTCCATGCATCCATCCATCCTTGCAAACATCTGTCTATCCGTCCATCAAACCACACACTGGTGATTCCTTTCTTTGGAGTAGTCACTTTGTCGCATCAACACAAAGCCTGGAAGGGAAGAGCAAGTGTCCCTGAGTTGAAAAGCCCGACCTTCTAATGCTAACCTTGTTTACTGTCTGACTTTGAACTTGGTAGAGTGCTGTTTCAGGAACTGGGGATGCTTCTGAGAGAAATCAGGGCTGACTGAGCAACAAGTCTGAGTTTCCAGAGGTGTGCACGGACGAGAACTAAACGTACTTGTGATTTGCACCTAGTTCTCTTAGCATTGCATTGTGTGTAGCTGCTCAGAGACAATTTTATTTGAAATGGCTGGAAACAAACATTCTAGAAAGTGGCTAACCATATAAACACCTTTAATGGATGTTTCACCCTTGGTGGAGTCATTCCTTGATGATGACGCTCAGCCTTGGGTCCCAGGCAGACCTGTAACAAGCCTGGTCCAGACCAAGCTTCAATCTCCATATGTCACAGTGCTTACATTCCATCTTACCTCTGCTCAGGAATGGCCGACACCTTTCAAGGTTTTGTGTTCCTACTACTACTTTTTTTCTTCTCAAAATAAAGTTCGAGTGTCCTCATGTGGTCACTGAGTTCTTCTCCTTCGTGAATCTTGTTCTCCAGATTGACAGAACTATTTTCATTGGCATCTACTGGTCCCCGAGTTCTAGTTGATCATCTCCAACCACTCTCATTTCCGATATGTTTTACAGCAGACGGCCCTCCTCTCATTAATGAGGTTTGCCTTCTGCCTGCCTTACTTAAAACAGTGCTGTTATAATGAGACTCACTTGCAGATCCTTGTTAAACACACACACACACACACACACACACACACACACACGATCTTGGGCTCTCTCACAAAACCAGTTGCATTTAAATAAGATTCCTGGAGTTATGGGCAATCAATGGCTGCTGAGAAAGGGAGAATCAGTTTTCTTCAGGGATGAGACTCCTTATGGGTTATTCAATCCCAAGTAGACAGTGCTAAGCACATGTGCACGCGTGTGCACATGCACACAAACACACACATACACACACACACACCAATAACAATTACAGAAGAGGTCTTGAATTTGAAGGTTAGTGAGGGAGGCATGGAAGGGTTAGGAGGGGGAGTAGGAGAAGTGGAAATGTTGTAAACACAGTACTCATGCATGAAATTCTTGAAAATGAAAGAATTTAAATGAAACAATAGAATTAGAGAATCATTGTCATGCCGTGTTTAGTACTTGCTATTTTGTTTATAGTTAATTATTCCACCAAACTTTTTTTTTTTTTTTTTTTTTTATGAGACAGGGTTTCTCTGTAACTTTGGAGCCTGTTCTGGAACTAGCTCTTGTAGACCAGGCTGGCCTCGAATTCACAGAGATCCGTCTAGCTCTGCCTCCCAAGTGCTGGGATTAAAGGCATATGCCACCACTGCCCAGCCCACCAAACCCTTTTAAACATATCTTATTAATTACTCAAACAAGCAGTTACTTTTCTATGTTTCAGATACATTAGGTTTCAAATAAATAGAATCATAAAACATTTAAAACTACAGATTTATTTTTTAAATCTGCTTACAATAAAGGTACTTTCATCTGACCAAGCTCATGGCAACCCTGAGATCAGAACTGGACAGTCTGGCTGGAAAGCTTCCTTCCACTTACTCTATGACAGTGATGATCACATGGGCCATTCACTTGGCTTTTTAATACAAAGAAACCCCACAGATTCAAGTGCATTGTTGAGCTTCAAGTTTAAATGCAGTCGGCCAAGTTCTGGAAAGCAAAATGATGCTTCTGTGAACAGCACTGATGAGATGGATGTGGACGCCGTGTGGGAGCCACTGAAATGACCTGCTTCTGCCTCCCCTAGTTCCCATGGAGCTGGAGACTATAGGTATTAATACCCATTTTCTTCCAGACTTACGGAACTCAAATATCATTTGTTCTGCCTTATAATTTTCAGCTTGGCTCAATGATTTTAACTGCAGTTTAGGTTATATATATGGTGGAATATAAAGCTGCTTCTGCCTATTAATTTTAGCTTTGTATGTTCAAAAGCCGAAGTTTATAAAATCGGTGGGAAATTAGAATAGGAAGGGGAGATTTCTTTGCCAAACATTTTGATATATTTGATTCTCCAGGGTGTCTAAACATGCAACAAAGGCACCAGGACTAGACTTCCAAGAGGCGAGGCCGTTGCTTAGCTGTTTCCCTCCTCCTGAGACAGTATGGAAGTCTTCCCCAAGGGAGGGTAATAATTAACCAGTGTTTATCGTGTGGCTAATAGCAGTTTGAAGCTTCTCCAGAGGACTCGTTGTTTCTCTGACTTTTGTTGACAGTCTTATCATGCTTTAGTTCTTGGTCTTAACAAGGACTTTGCATGGCAGCTGCTGACTCTACTTTCATATATGATGCATGTACCAAATGGTGATGACTACAGGTAAGAAACAGTAAAGTGTGCACTCACATGGTAACCGATGGACTGCAGATAATGATTTCTGTGATTGGCAGCTGGAAGAGTCTGTGAAAGACTCATGGTAAGGGCAGGTCACATTGCCTGTTTAAAGAAGCTGGGTTGGGAGGTCCGAGTGGTGAGCCTTGTAGCTGCATACTTGGCATTTGAGTGGCCGGCTAAAAATGAACATATGGAGGAAAAACATCCTGACCCTCTGTACTTTGTTCTAAAATGACGTTTTTCTCCTCAGTTATGCTTCTTGTAAAGCATCTTACAATTCCAAGAAAATTGACATGGGTTAGTTTAATCAGAGCTCATTTGTTCAAGTATTGCATACTTTCTTTAGTGCATTATATAAACTGCATGTCTTCAGGCAAACAAAGGTTAAAGAAAATTGTGCGTAATTTCTTTACGGAATGAAGCCAACATTTGCCATTTGCTTGCTCGTTCGAGTTGTGCTCAATTTCTTCTGACAATGAGAAGCACAGCCTTCAGTCAACTCAGAGTGTCCTAGGAAGGAATTCTTCATGTGCTTTCATGGTCTTATTTTTCACAGAAAAGCAATAAGCTAGAGATGTTTGCCAAGGGGGCCATTGCGTGTTAATTTGTGTCACACACTTCTCTGGCCTCACAGCGACTCTCCCATGGCTTTACTCTTTCACCCTCTCTGCTAAACTGTGCTCTTACTCAGCTTCTTAATATTTCTTTTCTTCCCCATTGCTATGATGAAATCAATTTCCATCCAGTAAGTTTGGAGACAGTGAATAAAATTAGAGAAAGATTGAAAAGGAGGAAGTATATTAATAGAAAACTTAAGTAAATTGCTTTTCTATTCAAATTTGAGCTTGGGTGAAAGAAAAAGAACATGCCCACTACACACTCTTTCAGCCATCTTGAGCTGCCTCAAGCAATGTAGCTGACTGACGATGGATGATATCTCTGAAATTATGAGCCCAAATAAATCAAATGTCAGGTAATTTTGCTACGACAACTGAAAAGACTGATGGACACAGGTCAAATTACTTTTGCTTCTGGTGTTAGTAGAAGAGAAATGGAATTCATGGAAAGTGAAAGCCCATAGCCCATAAACTCCTTCTGTCAGAATTAAAATTGTGCCTCCTTCCTTGGAGAGATTAAATTGTGTTTTCTCTCCTGCCCCAACTCACAGGCTGAAATCTAAGCTCTAACACATTAGAATGTGACCAGATTTAGAGGTTAGGTCTGTACAGAGGTCATCAGGTTAAAAGAGGTCGTTAAGATTGGTCCCAATCGGATCTGCCCACCTTATAAACAGGGGCACATGTAGGAAACGTGCACAGGATATGGAAATATCAAGGTGACACTGGAAGGTGTCTCTCCAAGCCACGTGATCGCTAGGATTGCTGAACAAACAGAGACTCCTTGATTGGGGGTTTCTGGTTTCCAGGACGCTCTGCTGCCTGAACTACGCAGCTGTAGTATTATCGTGGCTCTAGAAAACTGAAAATGCCAGGGTAGGGTTTGGATATTGAGATTTTATTCTAGGGATCAGTGCAAGGACTCCAAAGACAACCAAACACTGCCATTCCCTAGAACTTAGGAAACAGATAAAGCTTGCGAATTAATAGTTCACTGCACTGACCCAAAGGATGTTCCCATTCAGCAATTAGTTAAATATTAATTTCCTCACTTGCAGAAAGAAAGCCAACTAAAACTAACCAGAATGTTTTCTCAGTTAGATGCCAGTAGGGATATGTTTTGACTTACCAACAAGACTTAGACTGCTGAGGAAAAAGAAGTGCTTTCCTTAGTGCTGTCTCTCTCCATTTTTCTAGGTCACTAGGTCACAGTGAGTCTGATGGATTCACACCTGAAAGACACCAGTTTGCATAAACTAACAAAATTGCAGCTCAGCCACCATCGTGAAGTTATCCAATTTATTATGCTGACAAGATCGGAGCGTGAAAGATGAGATCAGACACTTGATCCCCATGGAAAGCCATTAATATTACTTCCCTGAGAGAGTGGAACAGGGCAGGGGAGTGGGGAGGACTCTAAACACAGCCTCATCTCAGGGGCCGGAAATGCATGCAAGCTAGCATCAGGAATTTGGCTAGTCCTTTTGAGCCGAGTCAAGAAAACAACTAAAATTAGGTATTGTTTTTTTTAAATTGTGTCTTTAGGTGGGATCTTTCTTTGTAGCTCTGGCTTGTCTTTTACTTACTATATTACTGAGGCTGACCTTGAACTCCTAGCAATTGCCCTGATTCAGAGCCCAAGGGCTAAGATTACAGGTGTGAGCTAGCACACCCAGCTAACTCAGGCACATTATGGAAATGGTCTTAATATGGCCCCTTTAGAGCAAGCTTGTGAGAAGGGATGCACAGACAGAAGGCAGCAATGCCAGGCTGGAGGAGTGGAGGGAGGCAGTGGGGTTTACGAGCCTTTGTTTCTAGGTCCGCAGATGGGGAACCTAGACCACACAGGGAAACCACTGATCATTGTCCAAAGCAGGGAAGGGGCAAGGAACACCCAGGCGTCTCTCTTTCCCTTGACTTCACATGTCTTTTTGATGCTTCCCATTGCTTTGCAGAGTGGGAGGGTGCAGCAAAGGAGCCTTCCAAGCTGCTTGCTGGTATCAGCTCCTTCAGGTTGAAAGGGAGAGTGTGTCTGTTTCCTTACTCTGCTGGAACAAATCATCACAAATTCACCGGCTTAAAGCAATACAGTTATATTCCCCGAGAGTTCTGGAGGTCAGAAGTCTAAAAGTATGAAGTCAGTGGAGCCGGATTCCTTCTAGAGACTTCTTGGGAAATCTGCTTTCTTGCTTCTCTTGGTCACTTGAGGCTGTTTCTGCTTCTTGGTTTGAGGTCCCTTCTTCCACTGTCTTAGATAATGCATTGTTTAACCTCGGCTTTCTTAGTCAGTTCTCTATTTCCCCCTGTCTTTTGAGTCCTTTGCTGCCCTTTTGCAATTATATTTGACATTTTTGAATAATTTAGGAGAGTCTCTCCATTGCAAGGCTCTAACCATATCTGCAAAATCCCTCTTTGTAAGGTAACTTATTCATAAGTGCCAGGGATTGAGAAGTGGACACTACAGGGTGTGTGTGTGTGTGTGTGTGTGTGTGTGTGTGTGTGTGTGTTTGTGTATTATTCTGCTCACCACAGAGGGGAATAAATAGGCATGGAGATAAATAGTTAGCCAATTCTTATCTAAAATTTATTGCTCTCACTTCTGGAGGCAAAGCATGTTTGTACTACACTGAAGGCTCAATGAAACATTCATTATTCTAGTAGAACTTCTTGGAAACAGCTATTTAATAGAATTATTTCTGAATCAATCACTGAGATGGAATCAGAGGTGGAGTGGGAAGTTCTCCGGACATTGATGGACCAGTTCCCTAGGTGAAAGACGATCTCTGGCAGAGCTCTTACAGCCTGCATGCAGGCTCAGTAGCTGTCACGGCAGGGGCACTGGCATTTCTGTATGCCTCCAGCTTTTGCATTACAGTTTATGTGGGAGGCTGCATAAGCTGCCAGTCTTTAATCCTTCTCTTGGGGTGGCTGAAGAGAGTGTGCCCCACCCAGGAAGTCCCACTCAGCCAAAGTGGGCCACACACAGGCATAGGTTGTTTTTAGAGGAGATGACGACCTAATTCTCACAACTGGAAAGCCTGAAACTAGTGTTTTTCAAGAACAAAGAAGACTCCTGGTGACACAAAGCTTCAGCATAGCTGCCGTTAGCCCTAGGGACCTGCTTTGTCCACAGCTTCACAGCCATGCTCACTTGGATGGTCCTGGTTAAGCTCAGGGAGAGGCAAATAAAATCACATGGAAGCAACAGAGGGGTTTGTAAGGAGAAGGGGTGGGGTAGGTTGGTAGGCATGGGTAAGGATAAGAGGGTGGAAGATGAGCCTAATTAGTATACATTATATACACGGATGAAACTGTCAAGACATTAAGCAATAGCTGCTCCTGTCTCCCTCTATTGTTTGGTTCTGGCTGGAGGGGCCAATAGGACAGGCTGCACGGACAATAACAAGTAGCAGCTGGAGATGCTTTGCTAATAAAACTTTCAGGGGTCAAGTGTGTCTTCCTTAATTCCCATGAGGCATTGGTAAGCAATGGAAGACCTACGTATGGTCCAGTTCAATGATCTCCAATGATCATCAATCTAAATTGATGGCTTTCTGCTACAGATACATATGTAGGCCTAAAAGAGACTGTTGGAATTACCTCTGAGTCTTTGATCTCAGGGTGGCGTATTGTCCCTGTTATACCAACAGACTCCTAAAGTTAAATTGAAGATCCACCCCAGCCTGGGTGGAACAATTAGCGGCATCCCTCCCACTCCTAACCTAAAATTAAGCTGGAATTTTGGAAGCCACTGCATGGCCATGACTACGACTAGATCATAGACATTATCACCTGATTCCTTGTGGAAACAGAATGTGATAGGAGGCAGTGGTGGGGACGATGTGTGAGGCGAAGCCTGTGCAGCTACAGAGAGACGATTTGGCCAACACACCAATTGACACCGAGTCTGCAGTTTTCCTTTCTTGAAGAGCGTACAATAGTGTTCTCAGTGCTGGAAGCTCAGAGGAAAGTTAAAGCAATGATAACAATAGCAAAGTCATGTAATTTCATCATTTAAGTAAGATAGTAGGTGCAAGTATTTAGCGAATGGAGATGAAGGTTTGTGTTTAAATGAAGACATTAACCATTAGGATGCTTCTTAAAATGAGGAAGCAGTTTAAACATGGGTAATTAAAGCAGTGTACTGGCTTTTAATCATTTTTTAACTTTTTGTAAAATTTACATTTTAGCTTTGAAGTAAGTAGTTCAGTGTTGTTAAGGATAGTCACATTGGTGTTCTGTTAAAGCCAGAAGTTTTCCATTAGGCTTCGAACTCTACACGCATTAGGCAGCTATGCGAACAAAGCTACTGTGGATGTCCTGTAACTTTTTATATAAAGAGAGCCTGTTTTCAGTTCTCTTGGACACACATTTAGGAATGGAGTAGCTGGGCCAGACAATGGCTCGGATTGCATTTTGGAAGAGCTGCCAAATTGCTTTCTGAAGTGATCAACTAATTTACAATCTGGGTGCCAATTTTTGTCTCTTTATATCTTCTATGTTATAACACTGCCATTTTGATTTTGGTTCTCCGGCTTCTTGCTCTTCTTTCATAATTATATCTTTTTGGTCTTTATCCTTTAGAATGACCTTCTCCATGTCCATTATTTTCTGCCAAGCAGAACTCTAAGTAAAAGATCTCTTTTCATCCCGAGGCACAGCTGATATAAAGGACATCTGGGGTCACTATTGCTCTCCCTTCTTTACCTGGCTGAAGTTGGAGTGTGCGGCTGTTTGCATTCATGTGCTTTGTTTTCATCTGGGAACTCAGCAAGTCAGGACACACACACATACACACACATGCACACACACACAAACACATACACACATGCGCGCACACACATACACATATACACGCACGCACACACACATTCACACACACATACACACACACGTGCATGCACACATACATGCACACACACACATGCACGCACACACACATACACACACATGTACACACACATACACACACATACACACACGCACGCACACACACAAACACACACACACACTGATGAGATGGTTGGCCTGTCTTTATCGAAGGGTCTGGGCTCCCTTTATCATGCTGGGCTTCTTTTTTGGTACTCAAGGGTTCTGAATTATACTGAACACGCATGTGTTTATTACAGCATGTGCATTAAGGTAGAACATGCTCTACCAAATGCTTTCAGGGTCAGGTTGACATTTTTCTGCGTCTTTGTTAAGGTCCTTTGGTAAGTAAAACTGTATTTTAACTCAGGCGGCTAATGCCCTTCTTTGATGGTTGCTTTACAGGTGGCAGAGACCTTAAATGACCAGGAATCCAGCTGCAATTTTCTGTCAATGGAGCACTTGTCTTATTCCAGTGAATTAGCTTCTGCCTCAGGAGTGAATCTCACTGTTCCACCAATTCCAAAGACATAGAGAGGTAGCGAGCCCCTCTTGTATGTCAGTAAGTTGTCATAGGAGAGAAGGCCCTCTTCTTTCCTGGGATGGTGAACACATTCTCACCGTGTCTAACTAGAGGAAGGGCATCTTTTCTTGGCTACTGATTAGGAACATCTCTAACAAGGTGTAGGCTAGCACCCTAGTCTAACAAGAGGCTTTGCCGGATGGTGCTGTCGCTGGGTTTGCTGTAGCTCAGGCCATCTTTCCAAATCACCAACTTCTTTGGGGTGATGGGTAGAGAGTGAAGTGAGCGGATCTCAGTGTAACAAACCTGCTTCTCCCCTGTGCTTTCTACCTCTATCCCCTCACAAGAGTTGTCCCTCAGAAGAAAGGAGCCTGGGGTGTGGATTTCCTGCTTCAGTGGTCCAGCTGAGGGAGGGAGGGACTGAGGAAGAACGCTGTTGACTACTTAGCTCGTTGGCTAACACAGCTCGCTCTGTTATAATGTAGGTCTTTGCACAGATGTAATTCCATAAAAAGCTCTTCCTTGGCCATATTATTCAAAAGAACACTGTTCTCGCTTCATATCTCTTTACTTTGGTTTATTTTATAGAGAAAATATAACTATCCCAACTGATGTTTAGCTGCAGGCTCGGCCTCTTTCCACCATGGTTATGCAAGCCGCATGAGGACAGGATACATGATCCTATAACCGCTCTGCAAATACAGGAAATATCCAGGTATTTGTTGCAAGACAGAAAGAAAGAATGACATGGAGAGGCATAATTACTGTAGAAAGTAAGCAGAGTTAGGGTATCATGATAAACCTAAAGCCTGATTCCAGATAATTCTACCACGAGAGACATGCAGAAGGGATTTGATAAGATGTTAATATTTTTGTCTTTCCCCATTTCTGCCCTTTTTTTTTTAATGTGTAACTGTAGTGATTGCGAGATACTAGTACATACATGGTTATTAGCTTTGAATATTGACTGGGAAGTATTTTCAAATATGTATATTAAAACTTATCACTGAGAAACTTCTTGCTGTAGTGGGTGAATCAAATCTACTCATTAGCCTGCATTCTCTCACAATTCCCAGTATCATGACAGGAAAAAGCCACTGACGCTGTAATCTCACATGGAAAATAGACCCGGAGAAGTAACAACAGCAACACTATTTTGGGAGCTGGAAAGCAGAGAGATGAGGAGGTCACCGACCTAGCACAGCAGAGAGCCGAACTGCAAGTCGGCAGTAGGGGTGAAGACGCGGACAGGCACACCCTGGGAGCTTCATGCCTCACTCAGTATTGCCATTGGAAACGGGGTGTGTGCTCAAGTAGAGATGTCAGGATGGGGACAGGGAGTTGATCCCTGCATATGAGTTAGTGGGAGGCTCTCAGGTCCCAACCCCACCAAGAAGACCTTGTCTCCTCCTGGCAGTGGCACGGGACCCAAGCAGAGGTGAGGGTGAAGCACCACAGTGAGGAAAGATGTGGGTGGGCTTTTACCTCCTGAGTGATCTGCAGGTGTCTCCGTCCCGCTCTATCCCCACCATGGAAGCTGTCAGAACGCTTGGCTAGGGCTGACCTCTCTTGACAACAGCAGTTTCCCAGTCCAGGAGAGACCTGGATAAGTGAGAGCTTTCCTAACACAATGGTGCAGCCAGAATGGCTCGCAATGAAACCACGTGCACAGAACTCCTGCGCAGGTTTGTAACACCTCCCTTAAAGAGAAAGTGACTGTCAAAAATCACAGATATTTAAGAAGAGTCTTTGATATGAAAACTATAGAAAAATCGAGAAACAAGAAACTCAAAGATAGTAGGAACTATGAACACGATGGAAACAAAAAAAATTAAACTTACTTTCATTAATATCCCCAGAGAGAAAAGGCATTCCATTTATGAAATAAACCCCAAAGCTATAAAAACAAAGCATTTAAAAGGAGGAAGTTGATCTGAAATTAAGAATATAAAAAGAAACTTCAGACTTAGCCTGGTATGTAGTCCATGTTATCCCAGGAAGATCATGGATTTGAGGCCAGCCCACGCTATATAGTGATTTCTAGGCCATCCTGGGTTCTATAGTGAGACTCTGCCTAGAGCAAACAGACAAAATCCACATGAAATAAGTTAAATAAAAATTAGAATGATAAACTAGTAATTATAAACTTGCCTCTTGAAAGGCAAGACTGACAGTTCCTTAGTAATTGTATATCAAGAGGATCAAGAGGTAGATTAGAAGAGCAAGTCTGCTTGCAGAGCCAATTCAAGATGGCTGGATAAATCGGAAAGTAGGAACTGAGACAATAAATAGTCCTAATGGAGTCTTAAAATAACTCAAGAAACATTTCCAAAGCTGAGCCATTTCCAGACAGAAGGAACATTTCAAACGCTCAACCCAGTGAATAAGAGATTTCAGTCAATCAGACAAAGAGAAGTCCCAGAAGCTGGGGCAAGGAGAGTGAGGTTGTGTTCTTTCAAATTTCATGTTGTTGGAATTCTTAGAGCATTAAAATCATACGTATACTTTATCATATAAAATTGAATATTTTTTTTGTCCACAAAGAAACTCATTACGAATGGCAAGAATAGGATTAGGAGAAGGTATCCATTTGTAATACGCTATATAGCTCTATGACATGCACAAGATTGGCATGTCAGTGAGAAAAATGCATTCTGTATAAAAAGTAGAAAGATGCTAGGAGCAGATCAAGAGAACAGAAACGCAAATGCCGCATAGACAACTGAGAAATGCCCAATTTTACTAAGAACCACAGATGTCTAAGCAAAAGCCCTTCAGCCCTGTTGTTTTGTGCATTATGTGGGCAATACAGTTTGTTAGTGTCCATTATTTCATTATGAGTTGGTGAGAGGTTTGAGGAAATGCATGCTCTCCTACTCTGGGAGGAGTCCAAACGACTTTAAAAAATGAAATATGCATCGTCTGTTACAACAACATATGTGTAAGTCTTCTAACTGTCAGCTGTCCTAAGCATCTGTCCTGTGGTATACTCTCAGAGGGACATGGGAACATAGTCACAGGTATGTCCAATATAGTGTTGTTCATAATGGTGGAGCAACAGAGAACTTAGTCCCCACTGATAGGGCATTGACTGTGTCCTCATGACAAAGGAGGACTCTATTACATGTCTGTGTGAATAGTTTAAGGAAATACATAGTGTTTTGCTGATAAAAAGCTACTATGGCAATTTAAGCATTCCCAGGTTTCTGTGAGGAATAGCTTAGCTCAAACAGATTTTTTTCCCCTCTATTCCTTTTTTTGTTTTTATTTTAAGTAACTGAGTAGATAGGAAGTAAATGTTGGTAAAACAAGGCCATGGATGGTGTGCAAAAGAACAAAAAAGGAAGCAGATTGCTTGTAAAGGATGGTTTCTGGCACTGCTCACCTGGGTCAAGGGTCTTAGTCGAGACATGTCCTAAGGACAGAAAGTCACTTGGAGAATGTTGCTGAACACCCATTCTCATTCCTTTAAGAGAATCAAAAGACTTACCTAGACTCTCATTTGATGAATGGATGACTCAAATACAATGATTATCAACCTGTGGGTCATGACCTCTTTGGGGTCAAATGACCCTTTCACAGGGGTTGCCCAAGACCATGGAAAAACACAGATATTCACATTATGATTTACAACAGTAGCAAAATTACAGTCATGAAAAAGCAACGAAAATAACTTTATGGTTGGGGAACTGCACGGCCGGGCGGTGGTGGCGTATGCCTTTAATCCCAGCACTCGGGAGGCAGAGGCAGGCAGATCTTTTGTGAGTTCGAGACCAGCCTGGTCTACAAGAGCTAGTTCCAGTATAGGCTCCAAAGCTACAGAGAAACCCTGTCTCGAAAAACAAAAAAAAAAAAAAAAAGGAAGGCAGTCTTAGGATGGTAGACAACCGCTGCTCAAATAGAAGGAAGTCGTTCTTACTGTGAATTTCTCTAAACCATGGAAGGGGTGATGGGGACTCCTGTGTTCTCTGAAATGTTAACATAATTTATAGGACATTACGTGGCTGGGATCAGGTTTTGGATGCCTGCAGGTGCAGCCTGCCTGAGTTCTAACTTCTACTTCTTACCCCATGGCAGTAAGTGTTGTTGTTGTTTTCTCTTTTTACTTTTATGGCTCTTTGGGGGTCCTGCCACCCAGCTCCCAAATAAATCACATGAGGCTCATTCTGACTTAGAAATGCCCAGCCTCAGCTTGGCTTGTTTCTAGACACCTTTTCTTAAGTTATCCCTTCTACCTTTTGTCTCTGGGCTCTTACCTTTTTCTACGTCTGCATATCTTTCTTTACTTCTTATCCCATGTCTGGCTGTGTGGCTGTATGATTGGGCCCTTCCTTTTCTCCTTCCTCGATTCTCTCTTCCAAGATTTATCCTCCTATCCTTTCTCCTGCCTTTCTATTGGCCATTCAATTCTTTATTAGACCAATCAGGTGTTCTAGACAGGCAAAGTAACACAGCTTCACAGAGTTAAACAAACACAACATAAAAAAATGCAACACATATTTGCATCATTAAACAAATATTCTACAGCATTTGTAACTAATATTCTACAACTAAGGAGGGTAGTGAATTACACGTGGTATCCTGGCTCCCCCTTGTAAGTGTGAGGACTGGGAATGGGGGTTTTGATAATAAAAGGAATAAAATCATATCTCATCCCCATTGTCCTTGAGTGACATGAGAGTCTAGCTTCTGTGTTGTATGACTTGCTGCCCCTTTAGATGAAATCCTCTCTTTTCAACTCTGTTTTGAGGTTTATCTATAGAGTTTATCTCACTGAAGTCAAGAACACCATAGACCTTAGGTTGAGTGTAGACACCTACAGAAGATTGACAGAGGGCAGAGAGTAAGTCTGAGATGTAGTGGCATTTCATTTGTAGTGTAGTAAATAAAGCTTGCCTGAATATCAGAGGGTAAAACAGTCCCACTGGTCAGCCTTACAGACCAGACAATGTCAAGTTTCTATTGTTTGCATCACTGTTCTTATCTTTTTATTTAAAAAAATCAGCTCAATATATCTAACCTCTTAGTTTTAAAATAGGTGATGAGAGTTTAAAGATATTTTGTCCTCTTTTCTTTTTTTTATCCCAAACAGCTGGAGGAGGTAGAATTCATACTCATTTCTAAACTCTAAGATTTTTCTCAATAATACACACCTTTGAAGTATTTTTAAAAATGTATTAATGTTTTCCAACTTCACATATGTTCATCTTGATTATTGATTATTCTCATTCCCCAATTCCCTATTTTCTCTCTTTCCTCTTGCCTCTCATGTTCATGTCTATTCATTTTGTATTTTGACTCATCAATACTAAGTATATTGCCTTGAGTTTAGAGGTATCTGTAAGAGCCTGGTGGCACAGTCAACGGATATACCTAAGATAGTGATTCCCCACTCTCCCAGAATCTGTGAATAGCCAAAAGCAGGTGAGTTCCTCCTTGACTGACTGTTGCTAGGATTGGTTTTGCCTGGGCCCAGTAACCTCCATAATACTTTCTTTCTTCCCAGTTTCTTTCTCTTCTCACTGCGATTCATGGTTAAGCATTCAAACACTGATCATTATTGGCATGTGGTTCATATGTTACTTGAAGTAGACTTTAATGAGCTTCCAAAACTATTGCATGAGGAGGCGTGGGGCTGTGTCCCGGCACCCATGTGTGGGCCCCTTTGTTCTGTTTCGCCGGCTCCCAGCCGCTGGGCTAGCTTACATTTGAACTAACCACATGGAAGTTGTATTAATTTAAACACTGCCTGGCCCATTAGTTCTACCCTCTTGTTGGCTAACTCTTACATCCTGATTCAGCCCATTTCTAATAGTCTGTAAGTCACCACGAGGTAGTGGTCTTACTGGCAAAGATTCAGCGTGTTAGACCTGGCAGCTTCAAGGCAGAAGCTCTCTCAGACTCTGTCTTCTTCCCAGCATACTGTTCTCTTTTCCTCGCCTATCTAAGTCCTGCCCTATCAAAAGGCAGTTTCTTTATTAACCAATGAAAGCAACCCAAATACAGAAGGACCCTCCTATACCACAAAACTACAGCCTAATTGTGGAAATGAAGTGTCAAAAAATTATAGCATCCTGCTGTAAGCAAGAGCCTAGCAAATTATTCAGTTTTCAAAGGATACTGTGTTGTCTGATGTTTTTAGCTTTAAGGCCAAATCAGAAACAGAACACAAAAGAGCCCTTCAAATCACCCTCTTGATGATGGCTAAATGTTACTCTAAGCATCGCAGTTGCTACCCTCTGTTACTGGTTCCCTCTAGGACTTAATGAAGATGGCAATTTAATTATTACCAGGAGCCCACCCAGACAGTCAAGTGCTTCAGTAGTGACTCTGGTAGGGAGGGACGGAGGGAGGGAGGGAGCTGCTACAATGCAGGGTGGTGAACAATTGGCCTTTTTGAGGCTAGCAAAAGGTCTAAGAGTATAACAAATTCTTCAGCCATAACATTACCACTTTTTTTCTAAGTCATCATAAAGTAAATCTGAATCTATGCATAATACTGAGATGTGTGTAGGGCTGCCGCACAAAAGACCCACAGATGAGTGCAGAGCGAGCTATTCAGAATGCTCGACCACATGATTGGAATACTAAATTAAGAAAAACCAGAAACAAACCTTTAACACTCTACCAAAACAATGGTGTCATAGATACTTGAGATATACAACTTCTGAATTTCCTTTTTTCTTTTCATCAACCCTAGGAAAGTGTCTGGGTATTCTAGATTGGACAACAGTTATTAAAAAAACACCACATTATAGTCTCTATTTGCAAATCCATAAAAAACTTCTTGTGGACCATTAGACATGGTTATAAACAGGTTCTCTTTGTTGTGAGCTGAGAGGTAAAAGGCTATAGATATCTCCATGTTGACTAGTTTTGATGCCAGGAGCTTGGGGAGGGGGAAAAAACCATGGTACTGAAAAAGTGGGGAAGCCAAAGACCCCACATAATATTTGATTTCTTAGCAGAGGATCTGCCCACTCCCACATGACTCTGTTGGGTCACTCTATTATCTTTGCAACCTGATCATCCTTACTCTAGAGTTCTCACGCGCTGTCATCTGGTCTTCATCCATTCATATGAAATCCCTTTATAGTGAGGTGATGAGACATGGATGCTGAGGTGAGGGGATTTCATGTGGGTATCCCTTGCATCAGTTTTCCTCTTTGTGAAAGGGAGACAGTGTGCCCCGGTGGGGCTCTAACAGGTTATTATCTAAAAGAGCTAAACAGTGTGTCTAGTGTACCGTAGATGCCCCATAAGTGCCTGTGACATGCTTAAGAAACCAAGTTTTAGAATTTCAGGGTCATAAATTGCTCAAAATGGTTATATGGGTGAACTATTACCATATCTGTAGTGGAGGCGATTTGAATCTGTTCATGTGTGCGGGAGGGGTGAGAGTTGACGCCTAAGGCATTTTGAGAGGAATTGTCTAAAGCCACCTGGTTTACATGGTTTTCCAGCACTCCACTCATGCCATAGGAGCCTTGATGGGGCTCTCATTAGAGCACAGGAGCTTCAGAGTCAAGTGTTGGATCAGGAGGCACCCAGGAAGGGAGAGGGTAAGACCAACAGCCGTCACACAGAGAGTGGACTAAATAGATGTGTGTCATACTTAGCTGGGCTGAGTGGCCAGAGCAGAAGAGTTGAAGGCACAAAGAAAGACAGAGCCAAAAGGTGCAGGCTCGCTGATGGGTTCTCTTAATCAAGCCAGCTGCCAGGCCACAGCAGAGGGAAGTGTGCTGCACTGGAGTGTCCCCTGAGCTGTTGGCTCACCTGAGAGCATGTTCACTGTGCAGCAGGCAGATGCTGCCCAGCCATGAAGGTCCATTCTAGAGTATGCTCCCAATGAATGCCCAGCAGAGCAGGCCCAGTCCTGCAGCGGCACTCACACCAGCCTATGGTCTGGACATGGAAAGAGTGTGGGCCCATTGCCTTTGTTCTCTCAAGAGCAACTTCCTCATGTGTGAAATGGAGGTTTCAATAATAACTACCACTTCATGGGTTTATAACGACAGAAAATTATTGGAAGCTATTGAATAATCCTTTACTATGCGCCACTAGTAATTTAAAAAATAATTTATTCAACAAAATAAATCAGAGAACAGGAAGAGACCCAGAACTCTTCAGGGCCTGGAGAGACACATTTTTCTCTGCTTGACTTTCTTCTTTTATAAATGTGAAGGCAGAGTGGTGTGGCATCTGCGGGAGATAGAGATCAGTTGCTGGAAAGGTCTACGAGCGTCATAAGTATTTTGCAAAGAGATTTATAAAAATCTAGGAACTAGGAAGAAAGGACTTAGAAAGGCAATCAAATGTCCTCTGTTCTGCCCGGAGGAAAGCTTGTTTTACATTTTTAAAGGGCTGATTAAAAAAGAAGCACTTTTTAATTGGCAAATAAAATGGTATATATTTAGGGTCTACGTGAGGGACATTTGAAGTAGTTCTCCATTGCAGCATGGCTGAATGAAGCTAACCAGCACGTGCATTGCCTCACATGCTTCTCAGTTCTTTGGGGCAGAACACAGAAAACCAACCTCTTAGCAATTTCCAGACATGCATACAATGCATTACTAACTAGAGTAATCGTGTCACACACTAGGTCTCCTGAGCCTGTTCCTCTGTCTACCTGAAACTTTGCTTCCCTTCCATGCTCCCTGACTCCTGCATCCCTGGTGGCTGCCATTCTACTCGAAGCTTGGAGGATGTGTGAATACATTAAAAATACAGACGATGAGAGTTTCATTTTAATTTTGCTGGGGGAGGTTTCGAAAGTAGGTGTGTGCTGGGTGAGGAAGAGGTAAATAAGCCTCCGAAAGATGGAGGAGATCTAGAAAGGAAGGCTGAAGCCAGCCTTACCAGTCCTCACACTGGACCTGATGTAGGGGTATGTTGCTCATATCTCAGCTTGTGTCTGGGGACAGGCTGGCCTGGCTATAAGTTGCTTGTAACTGGATAGATGCCATTTCTCACCTCACCTCTTCTTTTCCATCAATATTTTCCAGAATTCTTGCTTATCACCCAATTATAAGTACTTGGTGGAGAGCCTGACTCCCGCCCTCAAGTGTTGTTACGCTAAAATTACTGTCTCTAACTGAACGGAATATCGATTCTTAAAGCTGTGATGACTTTGGTATTATTTATGTTCATTTATGTTTTCCTTTTACATGGGAAAAATTAAAAGATCTAAAAGACTATGCATTTTATATTTAGAAAACAAACGTTTTTCAAATATAGCCTCCTATGACAAGCTCTGGTAATTATCCTGAAGTTTGGTCTCATTGAGCCCAGAACTTTAGTTTGCCCTCCAGGAATTTGGAAGGATCTAAAATGAGCTCTATTTTTAAGTCACTCCAGCTTTTGGGTCCTATACTTCTCCCATTAGGAATTGAACAAATGTCACCAATTAGGAATAATAGTAATTAAATATTTTCTTTGTTCGTGAGCAGGAAGAATTAGGAGGCTTTATTGGGCCTCTGAAGTCTCACAGTCAGTCCCTATCATGCTGAGAAGAGGGCAGAAAACAAGTGTCCAAACTGTCTTGGTGGGTTTAAAGAGAGAGAGAACATAAGGTTGGGGGTAGGGAGGTGGGAGTGGTTCTGGTAGGAGTTGGGATACATAAACATCATTAAAAATACACTATATGAGATTTTCAAAATACTATGAAAAAAAAAGAGTAAACACAAGTATAACTGTCAGAACTCACTAACAGATAAAGACAGGACTGTCGCCCTGGGCAAGGCTCGC
>JAQHUG010000152.1:3076674-3104996 GCA_028555095.1 Dicrostonyx torquatus
GACTACAGCTGTGGACTTGGAACTCCAGGATGGCTGTACCCTGAGCAGGGAGCTGTGGGTCACCCTCTGTGTGGAGAGTCTACTCAGCTGACCCTAGGATAATCTCTCAGCTCAGTTTTCTTACTTTGCTAGTAAGGGGAAGCAGAGTCCTCTCACCATATTCATAGGCTCTGAAGATTAAAATGTAAAGAACATTGTTGTGGGCCACTTTTTTCCTACTACAGAGGCCAGATTGTCTGGAAGCGCTCCTTTAAGTAGGAAATTCCATGGGTCGACTGTGGCCATGTCAGCGGGATTTGTTTTATTTAATTACTTGCTCTGCCTCTGTGCTCCCATTGTGCTTCCTTGTGTTCAATGAGGAGACAATTGTGTGGAGCTCTAGCTCCTTCTGTGCGGCTTGACCTTTGGGCGGCTACACAAGGAGTCATGTGGGGGAATTAGACTATGTCGTGCCTGCCAAGGCTTTCCAAGTCCAGGCTCTATTTGTGACAAGCATAACAGTAACTGAAGGGACATCTTTGTTTCCTGTTTGGTCAGCAACAGAACCCTGAGACTTCAAACTGTCTTTCCTCTTAAATCATGGCTCATCTCTATCAATGATGCCTGAACTATAGTCATTCAAGAACATTCTTACTGCTGTGGCTTGAAATGTGCATGGGTGTGGGGGCGATAGAAGGCAGAGATGGTCCCCAAAGACAGACTAAGCTTGTCTCCTAGAGGAATGGGGAGCTGAATTAGCATGGTTGGATCCTTTGCCATTTGTAGAAATAAGTAGAGTCTGTGGAGGTGAAAGAGTGGCAAATGGTCGATCCTTTCTGTCACTGGCATGAGGTTTTGAAATGAAATCTGTTTTTATAATGTGTTACAGTTTTCATAGTGACCTATTACTTTGGTTTCTTAAAATTAGATGGTTTTCCTTGAGCCCAAACCAGCGAATCTGGGGCTGAGGGGAGCTTGAGGAACTATGTGGCTCATGACTGAATATTTGGTTGGAAATAGGATCCTCCAATTTGTGTTTTTAAAGTTTTCCTCCCTGTTGACCCCTTGTTTGGATTTAAACAGTTTGAACTGTGAGTTGCCTACCCAGCAGAATTCCCTAATACCTTTCTTCCTAACAGCATCTATTTAGTTTGGTTAGGTATCCATCTTGTTCTCTAGTAACCCAGGGTCTTCAGGAGATGCCAGATTCTATGTTCAGTCCTGGAAACAAGAACGGGGAGACAAGAACTCGAGACTTGATCTCAGCATCAGTCTATGCTGTCTGCATTTTCATGTTAGTATATAATCAATTTAAAAGCAACTCAGAGGTCTTTTTTCAAACTACGTTTTTCCCCCAAGTCTTGTGTGTATTTATTTTCCTATGTGCGGCACATCCCAATTTAACAAGCCTCACACAGACTTTAAGTGCTCAGTAGGGTTGTGTGTCTAGCAGCCAGGTCGCTGCTGGTTTGTACCTGGAGGGACTCTGCTGGAATGTTCTCACAAATGGAATCGACTCCTGTTTGTCTTGGTCACTGTTCCCTTGCTGCGAAGAGGCACCGGTGATCAAGGCAGCTTAGGAAAGAAAGCAGTGAGTGAGGAGCTTACTCACTAGTCCACAGCCATCATGTCAGAGCGTGTGGCTATAGGCAGGCAGGCATGGCACATAGCAGTAAGAGAAGAAAGAGTTTTTTAATCCCGATCCATAGGCAACAGGCAGAGGGAGAAAGAGAGTGAGGCTGGGCCTGGTGTGGGCTTTTGAAACCTCAAATCCTACCTCTAGTGACATACCTCCTCCAACAAGGCCACACCTCCTAATCCTTTCCAAACAGTCCAACAGGGAAACGCAAATACATACATACATACCTACCTACATACATATATATATATATATGTGTGTGTATGTGTGTGTGCCTTTGGAGGCTGTTCTCAAGCAAATCACCACACCCCCCTCTGACTTGAACTTTGAGTTGCCATCTTTTGCCTTTAGGACATCCCTGCTGTTCTCTCAGTAGCTCAGACCTGCATTGGAATTGCTTAAGGACATGGTCAGAGTTAACATTGTTCCCAGGAAACTTCTGAGTTCTCATTTGCTGTGGGAGAAGTTCTGGGAAGAGAGAAGGAAGTGAGCCAGTCGCCATGAGGCTCCCGCGGCAGATGGAAGTACTGTAGATCCGTCCGGTAAGTCACCCACCTCATGGTGACATACAGACTTTTATAATGGGTTAGTTTATGAGGTGAGGGCTAGCCGGGAAGAGGCTAGAGATAATGGGCAAGGCAGTATTTAAATTAATACAGGTCTCATGTGGTTATTTCGGGCATAAGCAAGCAACCAGTGGCTGAGCGGGCCAGCAGCTGGGGGCTTGGGAGCCAGGCGCTGGGAACACAACCCACACCTCTCCCTTCTATATACAACACTCATTTAAGTAAGAAGTTTATGTGTGTAAGCAAGTATTTGAGTAAAAGTTGTTAATCGAAATTTCTACCATCAAGGTCAACCATTTCTTTCTTATATTAAGGTGAATAAATGCTTCCAAGTTCTCTATTTCCCAACCCACCAATAACTTTGCTGAATACTTCTTTCTGATTAGATTTTCTTTCTTCTTTTGGCTTCTATGACAATTACATCTCCTAGCTCTTGTGTTTCTCTGATCTTTCTTGGGATCCTGTTTTTCTTTCTGCTTTTTCTCAATGTCAGTGGCTTAGTGGTTGCACCTGAGATCTTCCTACACATAGTGTTTCCCCATATTCTGTGTGTAATTTTTGTCAACCCATGAATTAGCCTAATTTCTATGTGAAAATTTCCCATATAATTTATGTCCAGCACATGACTGTCTCTTTATCACCAGGCCCACATGTGAACTGCACATAACGAATGTTTTTTGTCCTTCAAGTGTTCTAGTGATGCTATTCCAAAATTCCACTCCTTCCTATTCCTTCTCTAAATTGGACCCTCTCTATCTTTGTTGTCTTCCTCATACATGGCATCACCAACCATTCAACTGAGCGAGTCTGAAACTGTCATTCTGAAGATTTCTCTCCATCTCTTCTATAGCTAATAACCAATATGTGTTTCTGATTCAACTTAGTAATATCTTTCTATGGACTCATCCACCCCTTTCCATGGCTGTTGTCTTGTGTTTTCTCAGCTCCTTAATCTTGGGCTAGTTCCTTGTCTCACTCCTCTCCATCCCACTGCATCTCTCTTACCATGCTGAGACAATCTTTCCCCATGGTTGCTACTCTGTTCTGTGTATCATTGCTGAAAACTAAACTCCTTAACGCTATCCCAGAAATTCTTAAACTTTTGGTGCAAAAATAAAACAAACAAACAAAGCCTTCTAAACTATAGGAATTACTATAGAGCTTCCAACATTCTGTTTGGTAGAAGTTATATCTATAAATAAGATGTTTAAAAATATGATTATCATTGATATAAATGAGCTTAAAAATAATGACACCACACTTTATGTAAATGACTATATTGGTGATGTGGGATTCTCCCTCTGTATGCTGTGAATAGCATTTGTTAATAAAGAAACTGCTCTGTGGGCCTATAGCAGGGCAGAACTTAGCTAGGTAGTGAAAACTAAACTGAATGCTGGGAGAAAGAAGGCGGAGTCAGAAGATGCCATGTAGCCACCAGAGGGGAAAGATGCAAGGTGTCAGTTGGAACCTTGTCGGTAGGCTGCAAACCTCATGGTAAAATATAAAATAATAGAAATGGGTTAAATTAAGATGTAAGAGCTAGCTAGCAATATACTTAAGTGATTGACCAAGCAGTAATTTAATACAGTTTCTGAGTGATTATTTCAGGAGTCTGGGCGGCCAGGAAACAAACAAGCGGCCTCCTAATACACATTTGATATGATGAAACAAGTTAGAGATGAGGGAAATTACTTTACAATTTTGGAAATATTATCAATATTTAACTGACTAGAAGATACGAGACTTACTGTTCTTTAGGCTTTCATCTGATACCAAGTAAGACACTGGAGTCTCCTCTACTTCGGAATTCAGTGTTTGGAATTATTGTTTGGTTGGCATACATGGAAAAGATGTGTGGCCTCAAAGAGATAGGTAGTTGGAATATCAACTTTTTAGGTCCCCTGAAACTGTACCCCAAACTGAGTGTCTTAAACTGCAGGAAGGTATTACTTCAGTTTTCCAGTCAGGTGTCAGCAGGTTTGTGCTCTCTCTGAAGGTAGCAGGGAGAGATCATTCTTTCCTTAGCTCTCAGGAAGCTGACTCTGGGTCATATCCCTATTTTCAAATCAGGTTACATTTTGAGGTACCTGAGGTTGACATATCATCACATTTTGGGGGGCATAATAATTAAACTCATGACAATCTGAAAGATGGGCATTCATAGACCTTGTAAGAAGGTCTCAGTGCCTCAGCTGTCCTTGTGTTGACCCTTTGGGAGGCACTGCTGGGACCCTCATTCTGTGTCTTAGAAGTCACTGTTCTTTCTGACCGAAACACATTTTAATGCCTCTTTTGTGCACGCCATTGTGCCCTGGGCCTCCCCCATTATAGTATTTAGCAAAAGGTCATAGGAGAGACTTAAAGTATCTCTTTTCTTTGTTGAATATAATAAAAAAATCGCTCATCACAAATCACAGTTAAAAATTTATTTCGAGCAACATGGCAAATACAGTTGAAAGTTTCTATGAGCTTTACTTTTCTTATTTGTTCATAAACTTTCTAAATTGTCTTTGAGAGATTTTTAAAATAGTCCAGGTGCCCTCAAACTAGGCATTATCCTGCCTTAGGCTTCCCCATGTTTAGTTTATAGGTGTGTATCACTGGACCTAACTCTAATGGTTTTTATATGAAAAGATAAAGTGGGTGGTCCAAGGTACAATCATTGGATGTCCCCGAAGAACCTCACCAGTCTTTAGTCACTGTTTCCTATGCCTACTGCCTGCTTCCCAGAAAACAAGAGCTCCCCACATAAAGCACCCTTTCCCACAAGGCTTTACTCTGCCTCTCACTCTTGGGCCTCTCAAAATCACTAAGATTCTGATGAGTCAGTGTTGTGCTGAGTTCCAGAATCCTGGGCCTGCAATACCCACTACAGACCATTCTAGCACATCCATCTTACAGGTGAGGATCAGTCGTGCTTGGAGATGTAAGGTGAACTCCACAGTGCTTCTCAATTTCATCTCCTCAGTGGAAACTGTTCTCGTTCACTTTGCATTTTAGCAGGGCCATCAAGGGTATAGAGCAGTGTTTTCCAAACTTGGTTAACTGTAGAAATAATCTCTTTCAAGGACTTGATTTTCTAGGTGTGAGATGAGGACAAGATACTGTACTTTTAACAGGCACAGATAATTACAATGATCAGCCTAAGCTGGAAAGCTCCATCAGCTCAGAGGCTCAGTTACGAGCACTGCGCTTTCCAGCTACCACTCAGGCTAATGAACTGTGCACTCCTAGGAAATGAAGTTTCTCTGGCTCAGAGAGGCCCACTCGAGGCCAGTAAAAATAAGCAGCTACTGTCTTGTCTGAAGAACTGAAAGCACAGAAACAGAAGTGGTCCAGGCTCAGAGGAATCTGAAGTTAGCATTGGTTAACACAGAAACGCCTGGGATAACTGCTGGCTTGGGTAGTTTCTTTCCAGGGTCTGGAGAATCCCACCCCTCAGTGAGAAGGGCTGGTTCTGCTCAGGCTGGGGTGAGAAGGGAACTGGAGTACCACTCAGCTATCTATTCTGCATTGGGTGAGTGGGAGCATGCACTTAGGGAAGAAGAGTGAGGAGAAAGATTTCCTGTTACCGCCATGTTCAACAAGGTGGTCCAGATGAGTCTTTAGCTGATGTTGCTACAGCAACGTTTCTTTCTTCCTCAGACCCCTCAGGAATCCAGCCACTCTCATTAAAAAGAAATCTATTGTTTCTGTGGACTTAGGACAGGAGAGAGATATTTCTAAATCAGGTATAGAGGACCCCACAAGAACATGTAGGGTGAAAAGCAGATCACCTTGATGTATCGTGCTTTCCTGTGGGAGGCTTGCCCCTTTCCAAGTGGAGATGGAGGAGGAGTGGATGGAGAGGGGTAAAAGAGAGGTGGGGAGAGGGTATGAGAAGAGATGTGGGAGAGGAAACTGCGGTCAGTATGTAAAATAAATAAAAATTAAGTTTTTTTAATTGTAAAAAAAAGTAGAGCAAACCAACTCAGTGAACAAAGAGTGTGCACTGAGGATACCCCAGACTAGATTGGCAGGCATCCTGTGTACGCAGAGCAAGCCTTTGTAGTTCATAATTTTGTCTTGAAGCATGTGTTAAGTCTGTCAGAATGTCCTAAATGTTCTATATTCACCATTTCCTCATAAATTTTAAATTTCCTCTGCTTAACTATTTTTTCAAATTTAATTAGCTGGCCCATGTGTTTCTTGGCTAAATCTGGAAAGCTTACCACAAGGCCACAATGGCTCTTAAAAGTTTGTAGGAGTCTTGGTGACAGCAATCACAAACGGTGACTAGGTTGCCAGGTAACCTTATCCAGACTATCTAGGGCAGGGTGATTTCAGCAGACATCAAAGTTATTACCATAACTTTGTTCCAACTTTGGCTCATGTGAGTGCCATCTGGAAGCTTGTGAGTAGCCATGCCCAGGCCACATCTCCAGATTTTTAATCTATATGATATGGTGTGTGGCTCAGTCTCAGTGTTGGTAAGTGCATTCTGGACAGCCTGGACCTGGCTAGGCCTGAAGTATGTGTCAAATAGAAACCTATCTCATTATTTTCTGCTATGTAATTCTATACTAAGTAGGGATAAATGCCAAGGGTCTCCTGTAGATATTATATTAGGGTTTAATGTTAAACCCTAATATAATATAAAATCCTATATAAATCAATGGTTCTCAACATGTGGGTTATGACCCCTTTGGGTCAATGAAAATACATCCTGCTTCTCAGTCATATTACAAGGACATGTGCTCAACTATGTTCATCGCAGCATTGTTTGTCATAGCCAGACCTGGAAACAATATAAATGCCCCTCTACTAAAGAATGAATAAAAAAAAAATGTGGTACATTTACACAATGGAGTATTACACAGCAGAAAAAAATCATATTGAGTGAGGTAACCCAGACCCAGAAAGGTAAATATCATATGTACTCAATCATAAGTGGCATTTAGACAAAACGCAAAAAAAGCCTAAAATTCACAATCCCAGAGAACCCCGACAACAATGAGGACCCTCATACATGGATCTAATCTACATGTGAAGTAGAAAAAGGCAAGATCTCTTGGGTAAATTGGGAGTGTGGGGACCATGGGAGAGGGTAGAAAGGGAAGGGAGAGTAAGGGAGGGGGTGGAGAAAAATATATAGCTCAATAAAAACAATTTAAAAATAAAATAAAATGCAAAAATATATCCTGTGTATCATATATTTACATTATAATTCATAACAGTGGCAAAATTACAGTTATGAAGTAACAGTGAAAATAATTTTATAGTTGGGGTCACCACAACATGAGGAACTGTATTAAAGGGCCACAGCATTAGGAAGGTTGAGGACCACTTTTAAACCAATGAAATGACCAATGGAACTTACATAGTGAGGGTTTTATTACAAACACTTGGTTTGTGTGGTTGTGGGCATATAGATAGGACAAGCTTAAAAATATGAAGGAAGGCTGGGACGTAATCTGGAGCTGTGTGCCCCAGGCAGAGCTTCTTCAGTGAAGCCTCTGTGTTGTGTTTAGGGCTGTTGGACAGTTTTCATGAAGGTGCTCAGATGATCTCCCTTACTGAAATGAATGGGAGTCCCCTCTGTGTGCTGTAATTACCATTATTGAATAAAGAAACTGCTTTGGACCTATAGCAGGGCAGGACTTAGCTAGGCAGGGAAAACTAAGCTGAATGCTGGGAGAAAGAAGGGTGGAGTCAGAGAGAAGCCATGGAGCTGCCAGAGATAGGCGCCTGAAACTTTTCCCGGTAAGCCACAGCCTCATGACAATACACAGATTAATAGAAATGGGTTAAATTTATATGTAATAGTTAGCCAATAAGAAGCTAGAGCTAATGGGCCAAGCAGTGATTTAATTAATATAGTTTCTGTGTGATTATTTTGGGGCTAAGCAGCTGGGAACCAGCAAGTGGCCTCCTCCTACACTGAAAGGCAGTTATTACATCACATTTGCCAAATACCTTTGGAGTCGGGTTCTCAACCTTCTGAATGCTGTGTCCCTTTAATATAGTTACTCATGTTTGGTTACCCCAACCATAAAATTATTTTCATTGCTACGCTTTAGCCCTAATTTTGCTACTGTTACAAATCATAATGTAAATATTTTTGGAGACAGAGGTTTGCCAAAGAGTCCCAACCCATGGTTGAGAATCACTGCCTTAGGGGCACCCTTAGTCTTAGAGTTAGGTTGAACAGCTGTGGCCAAGAGCCCAGCCAAGCTGATGCACCAAGCTGACCACTCCGCTTACTTCTTCCTTAGAATCCTTTCCTAAAAGCCAGCTGCACCCATTCACAGCAGAAATCCATCGAGACAAATTTGTTCAAGGTGACTGATTTATCATCCTTCCAGTCGAGATGACCCAGGAATGACGAGGAAACTCAGGCTTGGCACCTGTCTTCCCGGTTCCCAGTAGGAAGATTCAAGGGAGGAAAGATGGCTAGAGAGGAAACAAAGGAAGAGGAACCAAGTCCTCCTCGGGGCCCGTGGTCTATAGAAGAAACCAGAGCACCGCCTAAGCTAGAGATCTGTTTATAACCTTGCTTGAACAGCTGGGTGTGAGGCGCTGGTTGAGTGCTTCATTTAAAATGCACTTCCGCTGTGTTTCTTCAAGTGCACAGGTGGTGCTGATGGAGTCGAGGTGGGGAGTGTGATTTCTCTGAGTCATTTAGCTTCCGTGCTTCCCCAGAACAGATTGCACCCCTAACCCTGAGCAGCTCACAGCTGTTGGGTTTGGAGGCCGGCAATGCTCAAGGCAGATTAGTCTTCATACTATAATGAAAAAGAACCTCACGCATACACAGCCTCTTGCTTACGTGGGTTCTTGCAACCGAAAAATTCCCAGGGTCAAGAATCAGAACACAAAAATGGCTGTGTCTGACTCTTTCATAGGCAAATCAAGCCCCAGGTTCCTTACCAGCAAAATCGTGGTGGCGCTTAGCCTGGGGAGGGCTCTTCTAGCCCAGCGGCTCAGTGGTTCTAGGGCTGTGTTTCAGACCCATAAATGCTTAGTAGGGGCAAGAATGGTTGGTTGGTCCTTTAGATTTCCTGAAGCCCTGGGTTTGTAGTTGACTGTGGTCAGAGGACTGCTTGTCACTGTGGGAAAGAACTTTAAGCCATAGCAAGCAGCTTTCCCTTATGTTTGAACGATGTGATTATTGTCCAAACCTGAGCACTTTTGAGAATGCAAAGGAGTGCTTTTTAGAACTGGTCTAGAAAGCTGGGCGGTGGGGGTGCATGCCTTTAATCCCAGAATCTGGGAGGCAGAGACAGGCAGATCTCTGAGAGACTGAAGCCAGCCTGGTCTAAACAGTGAGTTCCAGGACAGTCTCCAAAACTACAGAGAAACCCTGTCTTGAAAAAAAAAATAGAACTGGTCTAGAACAATGCATTCAAGTTGAAATGAAGAAACTTATTTCCAGGGGACTGACTGAATTCTTTCAGATTTCTTCAATAAGTAAGTGAACAATATGTACTAACAAATGTGAGGAAAGAGGGCAAACTCGCTCGTGTTGCTGAAGAGAACTAGATTCTTCTGCCAAGCATCAAATGAATGAAAGAAAAGAAACTCAAACCAAGGCTATGAGGAGGAGATGATGAGAACAATCCAGTTAAGAGGCACCAGTGGATGGGAGAAAGCCCAGGAATGCCAGCCTGAGGCAAACCAGCAGCTATGGTTGCAGGAAGGAGAAATGAGACCTACCCTGGGTGCTCAGAAGAAAATAGTGATAGCTGATGAGAAGACGGAGAATAGTCTGACAGTTGCCGTTAAAAATGTCACAGGGCCGCGAGTTCAAATGCAGGTTTCCTTCTGCAGAGCAGTTTGCTCTGCAACAGAAATGCGATATCAACCCTGTGTCTCGAGATTCTGAACTTGTTTCTTTTCACAGCAGAATCTCTTGGTTGTTTTCTCAGCCGAATGCGCTCCTGTAGAGCCAGGGTTATCCGAGAGTGGAACTGGATAAATGTTTCTGGAGATATTTGGGCCTGTGATTGTATCATTAGGATTGTAAAGCATGTCTAATTTACCTAATGGATTATAATGTCTTGGAAATGGCTGTAACGATCTATTTACACAGAATGCCTGAGTGCACAGACCATTTGTATAAATAAGCAATTACGTTCCCTGCTGTCAGGTTATTTTTAGTCTGTAGATCAGTTACCTGATGCCTTTCGTCTATGGCATTAATTTGGGTAGTGATTATATCCTGCACATTATAAATCTTCAGCTAATCATTTTCAAAGGACAGCTGCTTGAGTCGTGGCTATTTCTGCCTAGATCTAAAAGCTCAGTTTTAGGTTAGGGGGAGGCATGTAGAATTCCAAAGTCAACTTCATGTGTAGTGTTGAACATGTATGTTTTCTTTTCACTTTCTGGAATAATCCAGACTATACACTCACAGTGACAGAGACCACAATTGAATATGTCTCTCTATTTGTTATGTTTATCCTCAACATGTATTTTTTTTTATTGCCTGTGACATTTTGTCTCACCAGTTCTGTGTGACCAGCCATTCTTTCTTATTGTCTGTTTGGAGATTATTATTATCTGAAGATGGATGACTACTTTTACAGATCTCTATCCTAGGATATAAGGCGATTTCTTTTTCTTTTTTTTCTGTGCTGTGCTGTTTCCTGAATAAGTTTACTATCCCCTGACCTCTAGTTTGTGTGCACTTCCTAATGACTTATTTTTTTCTTCAGGATGTATTGTATCTTATTGTTGCTGAAACAAAATAACCAAACATGGAGGCTAGAGACAAGGCAGACCTCTATTATCTTGTGATTCAGGAGGTTGGAAGTCTCATATGATTTTCTGAATAAAAAGCACTATTTAGAGAGGCCTGGAGGCTCTAGGGGAGACTCCTTCCCATGACTCCTGCCTATGTTTCATAGAGCCGCTTACATTGGCTGGTCTTCTAGCAGTCATGCCTCTTTGACCTCTGCTCCACCATCAGAATACTCCATCTCTCGCTCCCCATTTCCTGTCTCCCCATTCACTAATAAAGAGCCTTATGGCTGCACTGGGTCCCATGGATAAACCACCACCATCTCCTCATCTAGGGACATTTACCTTACCCATGCCTGTAAAGTTTATTTTCCCGTATAAGATAGCATAGTCATATAATTCTGGGATTAGGAGGTAGATAAGATGAACATCATTCTGCTTACCCTCAAAGCTGTAGCAGAAGAGAAAGGCTGTATGTATTAGACAGGGTGGATAAAATGTGTGGTACATGAGGTTCAGGAGAGGGATTTGACTGTGGGGAACTATTTACATAGACACAGGAGCTGTAAATAAGGGAAGGTGCTGAGTGAGAAGGTCTGGTACCAGATATCAGGGGCTGGGGACACCAGGTTGGAAGCATGTGGTGGGACCTGAGATGATGGATGAGGCAAAGCCAGTGCTGGGGATGCTGCCTCTGGTGGGAGAAAGAGTGAGCAAACCCTGGCTTCTCTTGCTTCTCCATGGTCCCACCAGCAGCACCTCCTGTGTTCCACCCCAAATTCCTGGCATCCATATACCCAAAGAGTCTGGATATTTTGGTGGAAGCTCCATCCCAAGGCCCCTCCCCCATCTCTCGTCAAACCCTTCCACATCTCAGAAAGCCCACGAAATGATGACCTCTCCCCAAGAGATGCTCAAGACCACTCCCACAGGGTACTTGCAGAAAACAGATGCCTGGTTTTCCAATCTTTCTTTCCCGTTTCCTCTTGGTGGGGTGGGCTGGAAAATCAACTGGGAGCATTGTATCCATTAAACCTGGCTTTTTTTCTAATTTGGTTTGATTTGTTCTGATTTGGATTGTTGTGTCAGCAGAGAGGCTTATCAGGGTACAGAAACTTTTCAGGCATCCCCCTGTGAAATATGGCTTGTGTGTACATGGGACAACAGGCAAACAGGTGAATGACTTGGGTATCTCACAAGGAGTAACCAGAGCACATCTGACTAACAGAGGCAGGCATCTGGTAACCCTTGAAGTCAATTGAGAAACACTGGTTATCAATATAATGTAAATAAAGGAGGGGTCAAACTGCAACAGGAGCACCTAGCTTACACTTTGGTGTTCCTCAGAGATCTGAAAAGCGTCTTCAACCACCTTGAAAACCATGCATGCTTCCTTTACGCAGTCAAATCGACGATTGCTCTGTTTTGAAAATCTATGTTTCTTCTCTTTGATCTTCCTCTACTTTGCCTTTTGCTCTCCTCCTCCCTTGCCCCACTTCCTGTTCCCACTGTTTACTCTCTGGTGGCGTCCTGTGCTCTTCTTCCCACCTTTCCCCCTCCTTCCTTTTAACTTCCTCCAATTCCCTCTTTCTTTTCTCGCATTGGTTTCTTCAGACAACATTTGCCAACCAACACGTGCATTCGTTCTTACGAGCACAGCTCCTGGTGACTGTCCTGCCCCTTCTTGCTCACTTTGTGGACCACCACATCAGTTGACTGCAGTGTCCCCAAGGCAGGGAACCTCAGGATCATTTCACTTGTCTTTTTTTCTCTCTCATATCCTAAGAACAGGCTTTGGCAAGATGTCTTTTAATTTGCTTTTATGAAACTCAATCTCTAGTGGCCATTGTAGCCTCATATACAAGGTTGCACACAGTTAAAGATCATGCCTTTGATTATCAAATAAATGAAACACAAAATGTAAGTTTTTATGCTTCCCCTGAGATTGTAACTATTTTCAGACATTGTTTACACACCTAAAATGGTCTGTGCTGCCTGGAAATGAAAATATTCTTCTTAAGAGATGACCTTCCTGTGCGAAGTTGAGACCTTAAATGCAGCTTCCCTTACCCAGAGTCTGTCTGCACTTGATAATACATAGACATCCCATTGATTCCTTTTGAGAACACAGACAGAGAACCATATCACTCACGCTTCTGAGCATCAGAACTACTGCTCGGAAGTCCCTCAGGAGACAGCACAGACTCTCACTGCAGTTTGTCTAGGACTCAGTTCTGGCTCTATTGCTTTCTGTGTGACCTTGAGCAAATTATGTAACCACTCTTGCTCTAGTTCTTCAGCTGGAAAAAGGAAATGAGAATAGTGTTTGTCTCCTAGCACCGTTGAGAGAATTCAATCAGCCAGGGCAAAGTGCTTAGAACAATGTCAGATACCTAGCAAGAATTCTGAAATAGATTTCTCACTGCTTTATCTCCCTCTGTTTCCAATACCTATTTCCACAGGTAACTGTTTCCAATGTATTTGTGTTCTTAGTATATTTTAAAGTATGTAATGTGTATATGTGTTTGACCTGAGTCCAGGCTATCTATTTTGCTGTAAAGAAACCCAACACTGAACTTTCGGAATACACACAATTGCTTATATTAGCATTGAGTTCATTGTTGCTGCCAGTTCAAAGCACACTCTGGCAACTCTATACCATATACTTAGTCTTGGGCCTGTTGATGGTCACCTAAGTTACCCCCAACTGCCTTCTGCAAACAACTCTATGGCAAATACACCTGTACAGGAAGCTGGAACACGGGTCATAGCCCACCCAATGCTCGGCTGCTTTCACTCCTTTCAACAAGGCTCAAGACTTCCGGAATTGACACAATTTCCATGTTACTAGAGGTTAAGTATTTTCCTAACTTGATGCTATGTGGCATTTTATTGTACTAGCGTTCTGTGTCCTGATTATGTGCGAGGTTGCATATCCTGTTTTTTCTTCAGCCAATAATTTCCTGTTAGTTGAACTGTTCATATACTGTGAGCATCTGCTTCCACATGCGGCTGGATGCTCACAGAAGACCAAGATTCAGACCAAAGATGAAGGGGTTCAGAAAAGGAAGCATAAGGAACACTTTTAAAGATTCGGGGGCCACTGATGAGCAGTCAGGACAATTCTGAGGAAAAGGAAGTTTGTGAATGTTCAGGAAGAATTTCGTTTGATTTTTCTTTCATCCTTGGGTGCTTAGCAATTCTAGAGCTATGGGAGCAGGTTAAAAATCTAGAAAAGGGGCCTCAAAGCAAGTTCTGAAATAGCTACCTAATGGTGCTAAAGAAGCAAGCCTAGATTATTGTGGAGTCAGGATGTTTTTGAAAGAGAGAAGGTGGAGACCAAGACTTGGGATACTACCAATTCCTCCCTTAGGGTATTTGTTACATTTGGGTGCTATCTGGGTACATTGCTAAGAACCTTCCAAAAATGTGCACTGGAACATGTTTTCCAGCAGGCCTTTGAACTGAAGAGACAGACCCAAGTTCAGACAGACTAGCGGAAGGGATCTTGATCAGCATGGTAGAGTTCTACATGGAGCTTATTCTCAGCTGTAGATGCCAGCCAGGGATGACCATGGACTTTCTAAGGCTGTCACACAGCATTTATAACATTGTGGCCATCATCCTCATGTTTGTCTCCAAAGGAAAAGACCCATTCTCCAGAAAAGGATAACATTACCCATCTCTATAGCTAAAATATTTAAAGGTTTTTATTTTAGTGAATTATTAGTATGTGAGTACAAATGACAGTATTTGTGTGATGGTCAGAGGACAACTTTTGGGAGTCAACTCTCTCTGTCTACATGGGTCCCAGGGCTCAGACTCAGGTCACTAGGCTTGTACAGTGTGACATTTCCCCATTGACCCATCTCGCCACTTCACTGGCCTGATCTGTATATTTTAAAATGTGCAACATTCAATAACACTTTCCAGATACACTATATGTCATGAATATATGCTCTGATGGGGAGTCAACAGGCTTTCTCTGGGCCACCAATCAGCTCCCAACTCATGACATGGAGACTTAATATTAGTTATGAATGCTCGGCCTTATCTTATGCTTGTCCCACTAGCTCTTATAACTTATTTTAACCCATTTCTCTTCATCTACATTTTGCCTCGGGACTTTTACCTTTCATTCTGTGTGTTCTACTCTGAGTCTGTCTGGTGGCTGCCTGGCTGGCAGGCCCTGGACATCCATCATTCTCTCCTCTCTTCTCCCACACGCCTAGATTCAGCCTCCTACTTATTCTCTCTGCCTGCCAGCCCCACCTTTCCCCCTACTGCCTAGCTACTGGTTGTTCAGCTTCTTATTAAGGCCATTCAGGTGCTTTAGGTAGGCAAAGCAATATATATTTATATCATTAAACAAATGCAGCCTGAATAAATATAACACACATTTGCATAGTTAAAGTAATAGTCTGCAACAGAAACAAATGTAACAACCTTTACATATTTAAAGTAATATTCCACAACAGGAAAGAGGTGAGGGATAGGGCTAGACAGGAACAAAAGAACCCTAGAAACGGATCTGCAGTGATTCTGAGCTTTGCTAGACAAGGTCTTTGGCATAGCTATAATTAAAGTATCTATGTATATAAGCTGGTCTTATATACCTTTATATCACTTTTATATTACTTCATATAGTTTCATTTTTCAGGTTTTCCATATTTAAACAAACCAGTGTTTCATCAAACATTATGCCTTTCTGAGGTATTCCTAATATCGACAGTGCTATACCTAGTAGTTTTGAGGTTGCACATGTTAGTTAAAAACCATGAAATTCATTACATGAATTTTACACTTCTAAGGGTGAATACATTTTCTCAAACAGTTTTGAACTGCAGTATCTGTATCCTTTCGATTTGAAGGCTGTGCTGATGCTTTTATCTTGAAAACACATTTATTTTCTAGGTTCGTCTTGGCTACTTGCTGTAGTGGTCCGCTTCTGGGATTCTGAAGGCCCACAGAATTAGTGACTTCTGGAATTTCCTCTCTCATCACACCATGAAGCATGATTGCATACTTTTTTGAGCTTCTGATACTTCTTTTAAAAGAAGTGTTCACTTTGGATCAAATATCATTGAGAATATGTAGCATACCCCTCCTTTAACCTTATTTGAAAGGAAGGCATTTAGAGTAACATCGTTTAGTATTGCTATCTATTAATAATGACTATTTTCTTCATGACATAGATAAATTATACTTGTAGTTATCTGAGCATTAATTTCTGCCTTGGTTAAAAGTGCTTAGTATATAGTGGTGACTGACAGTGAGAACACAAACCCTTGGAGGCTGCTTGAAGGGAGGGCCTTGTTGTATTGGTTCTTAACAGGAGCGGAAGATCTGACATTCATAGGGAGTGCTTAACTATAAGATTTCCCCTCAATGGTGTGTTGGGTTCTGATGCTACTTTTGTGGTCTATTTATAGCCACTAGGGAGGATATGAAGAGAAGGAGGATAGAGGAGGAAGAGACAGAAAAAGAGGAGGAGGAGAAGAAAGAGAAGAGCAGAGAGGGAAGGAGGGAAAGGAGGAATAGAAGAAGAAGAAGAAAGGAAATGAAAAAGGGGAGGAAGAAGAACATAGGTTAGAAATGGACTTCTGTCCTCTTATCGGCACTCTCTACCTCTGAAAGACTATGAGCTCCAAGGCAGCCCTTTCATTTTTCTGTCACGTCTCTGCTTTCTCTTGCTTTAACATTTTTTAAAATAAAAGTAATCAACAGTTGAAAACAATTTAGTTACAGCTCCTATCTTTCTGAATGTTCCACAGAATAAAACCACAGAGATAGTCATATTCAGAGCAACATGGTGCCCTAGATATAATTCTCAAATCTTTAGCATCTTGGCAGGACTGACACAATCTGAAATCCACTTCAAAACCACACAAAACAAATCTACGAGACATTTTTAAATACAAATGCAAAAGTCAACGTTCATTTGAAGCAGACTGAAAGGCCGTGCCCAGGGTGGTTTGAGGATGTTAATTATTTGAGTCACTGAATTGGTTACAATTCTATGGGTTTTTGCTTCTAGGACGAAAGCTTCTTTTCTGAGATTGGTTTTAGATTGTGCTACCTGGGTAGACTGTGCATGACAGTTAGGTGTGTGTATATCTTATTTTAATGATGAAAAGTGGCCAAAAGCTGGGGTTAATTAGGCAGCAGAAGAGACAGGCAAATTTAGTCTTCATCACACACACCATTGTCCTTTCATATCTGAAAGCTGATCATGGGAAACAGGCAAATGACAAAGGAACTTACTCTCAGACACAGGAAAATACTCGTGAGATCGTGAGGGGTATTTCAAAAGGAGCTCCTGTCCATCTGCAAAACCACTAACATTCTTGCAGATAGAGGAGGTGGTCTGAAGCTGGCATGGCTTCTGGTTACATGTGGTTATCATATTAACAGCTTTGTTACTAGGACCTGTGTTTGTTTTCCGTGGCTGCTAACATCCATGTGGCTGAAAACAACAAATTAATCCCATGGTCCTGGAAAGTAGAAGCATCAAGCAAAGCTGTTATAAGAAGAACAGAAAGAAGTTGGCTTCTTCTGGAGGCCAAAGGAGACTCTACTCTGTCCTAACCTCTGCTGACTGCAGGTAGTCAACCGTGTTCCTTGGGTTGCAGACACATGACACTATTATCTGTTCTTACCTCTTCTCCTCTGTATGTCTTCTCCCTTCTCTTAGGAGACACTGCTCCTTGGGGTAATGCCCACCAGGATTGCCAGGATGCCTTATTCCTGACTTATTTATATTATTTACAAAAGACCTATTTCCCAAATAAGGTTACATTTACAGGTTCCATGCTGTCACATCCTCTTGGGGTGGGAGGGAGTAGCGAGCCTACTATAGGACATAAATGTAAGTAATTACCCACACTGATCTTTTGAAGCTAGTTCCTGAGGCTCCCGTGTTATTTCTAACCTGGAGAATCAATTGTCGATCTTTAATTTAGGACATTGGACTTAAAGGAGGGGAGAGATATGTAGGTGAGTGCCTGTGCCAGAGAAATGTGCAAGATTCTGATGGCAGGCCTGCGTGATCCCAAGAACTCATTTCTGTCCTGTTTGTATCTTATCCCTATTTCTTTTTCCTAGAGAAGAAAAAAGAACAATGAAAAAATAAACTGTTTTTTTCCAACAAAAAAAGAGAGAAGTTTAAAAAAAGTCAGTAAAACAAGGGATAGACTAGGGAGGGCATAAGTCTTACGTAGCATTCTTTATGCTGATATGTTTACTGTTTAATTATAGATTTTCTCTCTATCGAATAATATCTGTAGTGGTATTTCAATTATATTTTAATAAATAATTCTTTGTTGGGGATCAGGAGAGTAAAACAGCCACACTGGTCAGCCTTACAGCCAGGCAGTGGTGACACACACCTTTAATCCCAGTAGCCATACTAGTTGCCATAGAAACTGGGTGGTGCATTTCTTTAATCCCAGTGATGCATGCCTTTAATTCCATCCCTGGAGAGGATTATAAAACAGGAGGAGACAGCTCTCAGACACAGTATTATTCAGGGATTCCTGGTGCCGTAAGAGCCACAGGCTAGCTACTTTGATTTTTGGATCTTCACGTTGAACCCCAATTTTTCTCTCTGAGATTTTATTAATCGTGCATCAAATATCCTATTCTGTAATTTTTAAATATTTTCTCACCTAAATAAATCTAAATACAATAAATGCAGAATCCAGATTGTACTCCAAACACTACTTTGAGCCATGTGGTCAAGCTTGAAATCCAAGGACCTAGGCCAAGGATGACACAGACAGATCAGAGCCCTCTGTCTCCAGATCAGAACCTTTCTCAAGTGTTCTGTCCTAAAAGTTCTGCACCTTTCCTTCAGTACAAACTGCCTCATAGTCTCTTACTTCTTCTAAACTATTGAGTAGGAGGATTTCAGGGTAGTTCTGTACACTCGCTTGCCTGAAAACGTTCTGCTTTGACTGGCTATGAAACCATCTGTACTTGTTTGCTTGCTGTGACGTTTTAAGATTCGTGCAGGTACCTACTTAACACATATTTTGCCACTGTGGTTGTGTTCCAGTCTCTTTAGCAAGTGCCAAGGATTTAGAGAGAGATAAATCATGTCTTCCATCCAATAGGCTTACAGACAGAAGCAAACAGTCATTCACATTTGGTGTGGTAATGTCAGAGAGACACTGCTATGAAAAAGAGTCCTTGGCCTTCCTTAGCATTGGGAGATTTAGAAACAATTTCTTGGGGCAGATGATCTCTAGGTGATTTTGGAGAATAAATGTGAAATATTCAAATCAGGAGTGGGGACTGGGCAAAGATTATTCTAGGCTGAGGGAATGGGATGGCGATTGTCAAGGTGCAGAGGCAGAGCCCCAGCCTGGAGACTGCAGGAAGCGAAGATGATGCATGAGATAATGGAGGCCTGTCAGGGAGTCCTGTTCTGCTCCATACAAGGGTTTAGATTGCATGCATATGAACACAGGCAACCGCAGGTAAGGGGCAATGGCCAGCTTTGTACTGTAGAAAACTCCAGGGAGGAATGTGCGAAGTGATGTAGATAGACCAAGGAAGTAGTAGTAAATCTGGAAGGAATGAAAAACACACTTAGGATGGGAAGTTGGCAATCTGGCTGGTGTGGACAGCTGTTCAGAGTCTGAAGGGCTGAACATAATGACCGAAGAATGGTGACGGTGGGGTCTCTGAAGAGGCGATTCCAGGGCAGTATGGGTGAAGAACTCAGGACCAAGATGGAGGTTTGCCTTCAGCAAGACTGCCTTGGGCTGTCAGCCTCTCTCATCTCTTCTGTGGGCCTCTGGTTTTAACATAATGAGCAGGCTTAGAACAATTTTACTTGTCCACAGAATCCCCCAACCTTATTTTCTTGTGATACTCAGATTTCATCTTTTATAAGTGTATCTTACTTTCATTATTTGATCTCTGGTTATAGAATGCGGGCTTGAGTGGAAGTTTTAGGGAAGTTTCAGGGTCAGTTCTCCCTGTTCTGTGGTCATCCTGTCTCTTGGAGGTATGTTTGGTCAGAGCAGAATGACAAAGACTTTGGCTGAAGGTAGGTGTGGGACTAGAGAGTAAATAAAGTTATGACGAGGGGTGGTTGGGAGAATTTATCTAAATAGCAAGCTGGGCCTGAGGTTGGAACCAGGAACTACAATGCTGAGCTTGAGTTCCAGAGAATGAAGCAAGACAAGATCATGAGCCCCATAACCCAGAAAAAGTACACAGGAGTAGGAAAACACATGTTACTATAGACTGGTAGTAGATTTTTGGCATGTCCTTGGTGATGGATGCAAAATAAGAAAGATCATTGGCAAACGTGAAGACTCGTGGAAGCCCACCCAGTAGTGGTAGAACTGACCTGTATGTCACATGGGAACTCACAGCATGGTGTGGATGTTCCTTTATTGGGGTTTTTGGTGAAGGTGCTATGAAGTTAGGGGTCTGGCGAGAGTACATGACATCTGAATCTCTACCACTCTAAGATGCTCTGAGAACAACTATATATTCCAAGAACACTGTGGGATTTGGTCCTCATAGCCTCCTTGATTATGACTTTATTTCTATCAGGATTGTCCCAAGAGATCAGCAGCAGAAATTTTACTTGATTTTTTTCTTATATCTCAGGAAGAAGAATTACGTCAACTGAACCAGGCTTAAATTCCTTTATGTAGATAGTAGTCGGACAGGAAACTATTTTGGATTTGCAGTTATGTAATTCAAAGGGACTCTTTTAACGCTTGCTGGAAACAAAGACTCCGAACTGTCATTGAGGTATTATCTGAACAGTACTTACCAAGAGGGGAGATTAGAATAAATGCCATGCTTAAAGAGTATTAGTGAGCTTTTCTGCAACTTCATGAAGGTAATGCATGTATTCCATAGGCAGTTAGAAGTTTGAAGTTTTTTCAAAGTGTCTCGAAGCTTCTAGAAAATTGCTCAGCTCATTTATTGATTGTATAAGGGTGTTTAAGCATTAATCCCCTAAGTCTTTGTGTGAACAAGCAATCTTCAGTGTCTCACCTTATTCCATTAATCAAGACAGTCTTATGCGTGTGGAATGCACATCCAATTGCTCACCCTGAAACTGGTAGTTAATCTTGAAGGATTGTACATACGGAAATATTTGTATAGAGAAAAGAAGCAAGCATAAAATACTCTCTTTGTTCAAGGCAATGAAATAAATTCAGGGACTTTAGAGCCAGAGATGTATTTGAAAGACAAATGCTGTCTTCTTAAGCTCAGGCTGGTGAACCTGGCACAGAACAGCAGCTTTTCTGAGCTTTATTTACTGTGTGTTCTCTGAAGATCTGACTGTATCAGATGAGATGAAATGCATTACAATTTTATATCAGTTCCGGGTCCTGTCTTCAAGACAGAACATTTTCTTATTGGAACAATGTGATTGTCATTGTCGCATGCTGAGTATTTGGCAGAGCTATAGAGGCTGAGGCTTTCCTGAGATTTTGCATAATAAAACTCTCATTGAATTATAGTTTAACTAAGGGGAAATATGAGTCTAATTTGATTTGACATTTCTATACTAGAGGTTTATGAACTATGTCTCCTCCATGTTGCCAGCTTCTATTTCCACAGGCTGAGGCAGACTTGTCTCACCCTCCCTGTGACACGGAGACAGTTCAGGGGATTGAAAGCCGGAGACAAAATTCCCCTATGAGCTTGAAAAACGTGTACCTTTACCTAATTTTGAATAGTCTTTGGAATGTTAGGACTTGTTTCTATTGTTATACATTCTGTGTCTGACATTGGACAACATGTGACTTTTATCTTTTGGGTGGGCCACTCACAACCAAGAGTTCTGTTCTGTTTCATTAGGGTGGTTGTGCCTGATTCTGCAGCTGTCTGAATGCTTAGCCTCAGTCTGCACACAGGTTCTCTCCTTATCCCTGAGCTGGCTGAGGTAGCAAGTATTTGTCACCCTGTGAAATGCCTGCCATGGCTTGACTGTGTTCCCTCTACATTCATGTGTTGAAGCACAGTGAACAATATCAGTCTCCAAGGCATCCCAAGAGCCTTTAAGAGGTGATAAGACTTGGAGGAATCCTTCCATGTCACTGGGGTTAAGGATCTTCGCAAGGAGGCTGCATGCAATGGTAGCTCCTTTGCCTCCCTGTGTACCTCCACGAGAGGACAAGGCACTCCTTTCCTCTGGATCACCTGGTACTTTCTTGGAACCAAAGGAGCCCCCTCTCCCAGACAACCAAGCCTATAAGAATTTGATCTCAGACTTGCCAGATTCTAGAATTGTGATATAGAAATTTCTGCTCCTTTTATTTTTGGAAACAACGCAGATATTTGCTGTAGCCTGACGTCAAACACCTTGTAGCTGACAGTGGCCTAGAACTGCTGACCCACTTGCTTCTTCTGAATGCTGGGATTACAAGCCTGCACAGCCATGACTAGTTCATTCTGTGCTGGGGACTAAACCAAGTGCTTTGTGCATGGTAGCAAGCAGCCTACCTACTGAGCCACACTCCCAGCCTCGAATCTTCTTGATAATCACCAAGTCTAGGTATCTCAGCAACACTAGACTTCAAAAGTCTTTACATCGGCGTGATAAGTATTTGTAGTTTGTTTCTCGTGTGTTTTCTCATTTTTAACCTATTGTATGGAATATTTCAGCACAGTTACATGTTCATTGGGTTGAACCAGTTGTTAACTGATTGCTTTGAAGAAGTTGGTATCTCTTCATGGTTAAATAATTACTAAGACTACCTACTATAATTGAGTTTCCTGATCTAAATCCAAATAGAAGTCCTAATTTGATCATCTTGAGCTGAACCACAGTTTTTGAGCATCTATTGTTGATTTAGGGGTGTAGGAGGCTATTTTTATGAGATGTATTGGGCTTAATAATTTTTTTTACCTTCAGTCTCTAGAAACTTGTTGTCAAGTCTGTTTTAATGTATTTTTCTAGATAATTCAAATATATTTTATCTATACTTAATATATTTTGGAAAGATAATGAAATGAAATTAAAAATTCCCAAAGTTGGACTTTAGTTTCTGGTTCTGTATTTGTGGAGCAGCAGTATTGTTACTTTGTCCCAAAAACTAAGTAAAAAGACATTGAAAATTAACTCTCCTTGCATTTGGGGGAGATGTCAGGACACAAGGAAAGTCACTGCCTTCAGGTCTGGAGAGCCAATAGTCATAGTTTTCTTGCATAGAAACTCACAGGGTGGGGATTGCTTAAGAACCAAGGCTGATGCAGGAAAAGAGAGATAATTGGCATTGTTAGAAGCCTGGGATAGGAAACTAAGAAAGCCTATAGAAGGGCTGGCAGTCATAGAAGATCAGAGCAAAACAAGCAGTTGTGGGTAGGGAGTGAGGGAGAACATTTGAAATAGTGAGAGCATTCTGCCTTTATTTTTTTTAAAACAAGATTGTCTAGGAAGGGCATTTTAAAAATTGTTCCTTTTATTTTTTTGGTATTATACTTACATGATTTCCCCTCCCTTTTTCTCCTTCCAAACCCTCCAATCTACTCCCTCTTGCTCTCTTTCAAAGTCATGGCCTTTTGTTTTATTAATTATTTTATATATATTTCAAAATATATAAGTATGCCCTGCTCAATCTCTATAATGTTATTTATATGTATTTTTTTCAGCGATGGCCAATGCTTTTCAGTACTCCTTAGTTGCCTGGCCTCCTGGGCTTTCTCCAGTCCATGATGACAGCACCAAGGGAGAAGGTAGAAGTGGCTGGGTTCAGATGGAGCATCCCTAGAATAAGGAGCGTTATCAGGATAAATATCAGAACGCATAATATTCAACATGTCTGTGGCTAAAAATTGGGTTTCAAACTATGTGAGTCAGAAACTGGAAGTCGGGCATTCACAGTGCCATTGGTGACTAAACCCATCTATTAGAAATAGATTCAGGAGGAGAGTCATAAGGAAAAGACAAACTAGAACTCCAGTGCCATGAATAAACTGTATGGTTGCCACCTGTAGATTAGTTCATCTAAGATCAAGATCAGAACACACACTTTCCCTCATTCTTACATGGAAATTTTATTGAGATAACCCTTGTTCTGGGTCATAAAATATATTTCATAATTTTAAAAGAATAAAATCTATACAGAATTTCAGATTATCATGCAATTAAACAGTTGTTACAAAAAGGCAGATAGAAAGCCCCAAATCCATGAAGATTAAGCATGCACCCTCTTAGACAACACTAACACAAAGGAGAAGTCTAAAAATATTGTCAGCTACATGAAAATGACATGTGGTACCAAAGTTCATGGGATATAGCAAAGCAGTACCTAAAATTACAGGAAAATTCATAGAATTAAATTTTAAAAAGACAAAAGCAAGTTAAACCTAAAGTTGGAAAAATTGATAAAAATAATAAAATTTAGATTAGAAGATAATAAAATTAAAAGCAGGAAATCAACAGAAGAAAATATAATGGAATTAATCAATAAAGTTGATAAATCTCTAGTTACACTGGGAAAAAAGGAACATAAATCAGTTCCATCAGAAAGGAAAGAGAAGATCATTGCATAGGCATAAAAAATGTACAAAGTTATGCAGGGGACATCCCTAATAACCCTACACCCATTAATTGGTTAACCTGAATGAAATGCACTAACCACTTTAAAGATATGGTCCACCAAAAGTCACACAAGATAGAGGGTGTCAAAATAGGCGTACTTCTATTAAATTGAACTAATAACAAATTAGGAAACAGAAAGCAAGAATCTTCTCACTGATAAATTTTATAGGCAGTAAATGTAAGAACACACAACTGGAATTACACCAAATTCCAAGGCTTCTATCAAGTGAAGGAGACAGCCACAAGGAAAGAAACAATCAGTAGAATGAGAGAAAATGATCACAAAGCCAACATCTGACAAGGGTCCTATATCAGAATTATATAGGTGCTCAGACAACTCAATGTCCAAAAGAATTCAATTAGAATATCCTGATTGAAACATTATGCAACATATACATATGTCATTTGGTGTCCCATAAATTAATCTAATTTTTTGTGCCAATTAGAAAATGATGCTGTATTTTGTTGAGATCAACAAAGTTATTCTGATTTTTGCATACAGAGTTAGAACACTTGGAATGGGCAACACAATACTGAAGGAGAAGAGCAAGTTGAAGGACTAATAGTGTCTGTCCTCGAGTCCTACTGTGAAGCTGCAACAGTCCTGCGGTGTGCAGCTGCTGCAAGAATACAAGTCAACAGAACAGAATGAGAGTCCAGAAACAGACCCACATAAATAATCCACCTGAACTTCGATGAAAGAAAACGCCAGTCAGTGAAGTCCAGATAGCCATTTCAATAACTGGCACTAAAAGAAATTGACACACCCAATCAAAAAGAAAAGAAAAAAGAATTTAGAGCAAGATTTTATATCTTGCACTAAAACTTGACTCAAAAAAAATTGTGAACTTAAACATAAAACAATTCTCTGCAACTCCTAAAAGATATGGGAGAAGACTGTGTGACTCTGGATACAGTGATGACTCAGTAGGTACAAGATCAAAATAATAATTCATGAAGTCATTCACAAGATAGAATTAAAAATGTTACTATATGAAAAATATGCCATTCTTGTTTTCTGTGTCTCCCATAATTCTCCATCAGATCTCACCTTTCAGTCTGCTCGGTTGTCTTTTCCTGCAATGGCATGCTGCACAAATCCTGGGGCATGGCAGCGGTATGGCTCAAAAGTTATACCTAGTGGGATCTGTTTGAGAGAGTGGAGAGTACGTGGGGAGCAAGTATGGAGAATTTTCTAAACTTTCTACTTATGGGAAAATTAACTATGAAATTAATCATATTAATGATATCACTAGCAGGAAATTAATAATAGGTGCACAGAGGAAGGAAGAAGAGGATGAAGATGGAGTAAGAGGTTGGAGAAAGGACTCAAGATTTAAGAGCTGTTCCTGTATTCAGGAGGATAAGAGTTTGGATCCCACCACCCTCATATGATACTTACAGTAACCTTGACTCCCAGCTTCAAGGGATCCCTCATGCAATGTTTACAGTAACTGTAACCAACTCCAAGGGATCCCTCATCTGATGCTTGCAGTAACCTGTGACTCCAACTCCAAGGGATCCCTCATCTGATGCTTGCAGTAACCTGTGATGCCAACTCCAAGGGATCTGATGCTTTTTTGGGGACACTAGCATGTACATGTGGAATATATTCACACAGACATACACACATACATTTTTTAAGAATGCATGAAAAGATGGTGTAATTGTCAGTGCCTTTTTTCACATTTGCCACATGGCACCACCTCTCTGTGATCTTTTTAGCATTCCTATGAGTGGCGTTTCTGCCACCTTTAACTTCTGTTGTTATTGCCTGCAATGCTCATTGCATTTTCAGCATTGATTTGTGGATAATGGAATTGGATTGACCCAGATCTGCTTTTTCTACTCTGATAGCCTATGCACAAGTGACCACATTTGCAAAATAACCCATTATTGATCCAAGTGGCTATAGCTGAGTGTAAGGCTTGGGCCACATGTGGTCAGTTATTCTATAGGAGAGATGGGTGTGCCGTTTCTGTCAGGAGAGTTCTGGGTAAGCAGGCTTCATGTATCAGTGGCTTAAGACCACATGGTTTTAAATGGTGGGAGGGACTTTTATTTCCACCCTAAGGCCTTCTGACCTGAATGCATAAACAAATACAAGGCTTTAAATGCTTCACTTTGTATTTTAGAAGGTGAAAGAAAGTTTTTCCCATGTGAAAAGATTTATAGGCATTTGGTGTGGGAAAATTGTATTCTGCCAATTATATTTTAAATAAACGCTGATTGGTCAGTAGCCAGGCAGGAAGTATAGGCAGGACAACCAGAGAGGAAGTAGAGTCGGGTTAATGAGAACAGGAGAATTCTGGGAAGAGGGAAGCCCATTCCTTGGCAGTCCTGACCCGACCACAGAAGAGACAAGCTGTGACTTCCCCGCTGAATAAGGTACTGAGCCACGTGGCTAACATAGACAAGAATAATGGGCTAATATAAATTATAAGAGTTAATAAGAAGCCTGAGCTAATGGGCCAATCAGTTTGTGATTAATGTAGGCCTCTGTGTGATTTCTTTGGGACTTAATGACTGTGGGAAGCAGGCAGGGCAGAAAACTCAGACAATAGGCATTGCTTATTACACAAAACCACTAAACACTCATATGCACACATGTGCACTCACTCACACACACACACACATACACATACACATATACCACCTTCATCTATTCTTTATTGCATGAAAATGCTAGCTGAAAGCATAACTGATTACTCCTGCTAAACTCTTCTGCTATTAAGAGACAAGGAAGTAGACATAATCCCTAGAAAACAGATAAGGAGAGCAGCCATAGCTGGTAATAAAAGTCACAAATTTTCAAGATGGCTGGCTTTGTCATCATCCAACTTATTTGAGAAAATAGCATGCTCCTTGACAATGGACTGGCTCAACAAATTCATGTCTTGATCAGGACAAGGCACACAAAAGTTGCTGACCCATAAACCATCCTACCTGTCTTCTTATTGACCATCCCTAAATAAGGGGAGGAAGGTTTCAAACCCCAGGGCTCCAGATGAGATTGGATTTTTCAGCTTCCTGAGTCACCCTCTGCTTTGCAGAGGGACTTTTTCTCTGTGCCTGCTGCATACATGTGTCTATTCTTCCCAATAAATACCTTTCGTAACTGCTTGGTCTTTCTGGGGTGTGTGAGATTTCTCTGCTGATACTGGTTGCACTTAAGATTTTTCCTGTACTTTAATTCTTTAACTGACAGAGAAAATGAACCCAACCAAGTCCCCTAGACTGTATCATTTCTGGATTGTATCATTATCGTGCCACAGTGCAATGGGATCAGGATCCACAGAGGGATGCTTTGAGGGAGGCAGAAGATGAACGTGACAGGTGCCCTCAGAGCTTAGTTTTCTACAAAGCTGATTTTAGAAACTTGGGTTATCTTCATTGTGTCTTGTTGTAGGAGGCCACTTGTTTGTTTCCAGTTGCCCAGACTCCTGAAATAACCACACAGAAACTGTATTAATCAAATCACTGCTTGACCCATTTGCTCTAGTTTTTTATTGGTTGACTACTACATCTTAACTCATCTCCATCAATCTGTACATTGCCATGTGACTGTGGCTTACTGGGTAAACTTCTAGTGTCTCTCTCTGGCAGGACAACATGGCTTCTCTCTGACTCTGCCTTTTTTCTCCCAGCATTCAGTTTAGTTTTCTCTGCCTAGCTCTCTATTCTGCTAAGCTACTGGCTGAAACAGATTCTTTATTAACCAATGGCATTCACAGCATATGGAAGGGAATCCCACATTACCTGCCCTTTTCTGTCTAAATGAAAAGGAAGGTTTAAATTTTACCATAGTAAAATTACATATAACAAAACAGGT
>JAQHUG010000152.1:3126770-3153865 GCA_028555095.1 Dicrostonyx torquatus
TCTAAAACACTGGTCAGAATTCAGCACAGAAATCAGGTGTTAAATTCTCAGGAAGCTCCTGATTTCTAGTTGTTTAAGACTTCTTTTTTTTCCTTTTTCAGAAATCCAAAGAAGCCATTAAAATGTCAAACCCTGTTCTATTTCCCAAAATAGAACATAGAAATCGCCATAGTTCCTTCTCAGGCTTCTACTGCTGGCTTCGTGGTAAGGGCTGTGCAGGGGGTAGATGTACTCATGTGTGAGGTGCGTGTTCATGTACGAGGTATGCACTCATGTGTGAGGTGCGTGTTCATGTACGAGGTATGCACTCATGTGTGAGGTGCGTNACTCATGTGTGAGGTGCGTGTTCATGTACGAGGTATGCACTCATGTGTGAGGTGCGTGTTCATGTACGAGGTATGCACTCATGTGTGAGGTGCGTGTTCATGTATGAGGTATGTACTCATGTGTGAGGTGCGTGTTCATGTACGAGGTATGTACTCATGTGAGGTGTGTGTTCATGTACGAGGTATGTACTCATGTGTGAGGTGCGTGTTCATGTTCGAGGTATGTACTCATGTGTGAGGTGCGTGTTCATGTACGAGGTATGTGAAGACTTAGACTTTGTTCCTTAAACACCTGGTGCTATAGGCTGGTCGGCTGCTCCCGTGACAGACCACCCCTTGTTCCTGCTCAGCCTTTGTGAACATCCAGAGAGATTGTACAGAAAGATTGGGATGGAGCAGGGAAGGGCTAGCAGGCCGTTTTCCTTTAATGGGTTTCATAAGGATTTCAATGTGTGGTGTTAGATGCTGGCAATAAGAGTAACAATGAGAAAGCTTCAAGGACTGAGTTTTCCTGTGAAATGGCTTCTTGTAAGCATGTCTTTTTAGGCATTTAAGGGTCAGAATGTATTACCGCAGCTCCATTTCACAGTCTGTTTTTCCTTTGGGAGACTTAATTTCCCTTGCATATTATATGACAAGACATCCCTTTCAAAACAAAGGAGAAATAACTGTGTGCCCCCTGATAAAGAGGCGCAATTCATTGTTTTGTGCATCACAAACAGCTACTTGGCTTCTTTGGGTTCTGAAGGTAGCGTGTTGAATACCGAGGGCTTGGACACGACCTGTTTTGATGTAGAAGCTTCCTGGATTAAGCAGAATTCAGAAGGAAGGGGTCCTGTAGATGGTGCAAGGTGAAGGCAACAGTCCTGCCTATTCGACAATATGCACAGAAGACTGAGTATTACAGTTATCAGTGGAGAAGTAGATGTGTGGGACTCATGGCGGCGTCCAATGGGAGCACATTGCAGGCTCTAGAGCCCTGGAGCAGGATCATTGTTGTCTGTTGAAGGGTTGTGTATTGTCAGGCACGACGGTGGGCCTTGGTAGAAGAGAAGCGACGGGACATGGGGCACTCAGTGACTGTGGCTGGATACCGACAAATTCACCAGGTAATAGGTTAGGAAATCCCAGCAGCAGCATCCCAGAAGATAAAAACGGGCAGGAGTAGAGACAGAGGACGTAACTGCATAAGCAGGCATCCCGGACCCTTCCTCCGTTAGTATGCCTGCCTGCTTGCATGTGTACCTTTTCAGCTGGAAGTTCTGTGAGGTAAAGCTGTGGAAATAACCTGGGCTCCAGAGAGCTTCATGTCACTTTAGGAGGAGGCTGATGGAGGCAAATGATCATCTTGTTTGTGGCGCCTACATGTTCAAGTTATTTTCCAAGTCCCTGTTTTCTACATGCTCACAGAAGCCTATGTAACCTACGTAATGGAGGCCTATACAACAGAGGCCTATGTAACAGAAGCCTATGTAAGAGAAGCTACGTAACAGAGACCTACGTAACAGAGATCTACGTAACAGAAGCCTATGTAGCCTAGGTAATAGAGGCCTATGTGACAGAGGCCTACGTAACAGAAGCCTACATATCAGGGGTTGGGCTTTGGACCAGCATTGCCTATGAAACAGAACAGCAGAAACCCTTAAACTTTCTTCTGAAAAATTACACCCTGGCATTTATATATATACATATATACACACACATATATATACATACACACATACATACACACATATATGTATGTGTATATATACATACACACATACATACACACATATATATATATACACATACATATACGTCTGTGTGTGTGTGTGTGTGTGTGTGTGTGTATGTATGTAGTAAGGACAGTTTCACGAGCTTGTCAGTGTGCTAAGCTGCATGAAACATTGATCTTTTAGTATTGTGTCTCAAATAGCTAGTGAGACTTTAGAAGTAGGGAGGAGAGGCAAGCAAAGAAATCCCTTCTGAATTTATAGCAGGTTCCAGGCAACTGAGAAACTTCCAGCTGCTGGTCTCATGAGCAGATATTCTGGGATTCCTATTTTAGAGGCAGCCGTGTCGTGTGGGCAAGCCACGTTGTCCTGCATATTTTTTACTGTGTCAGAGGAATCAGAAGGAATGATTCCTTTTGAGTATGTATGAGTGGACTTTGGTATGGGCCAGTATTGAATCCTAAAAGGCAGTCAAGGTCTAAACCTTTCATCTAATAAGAAACCCTAGGAATTAAAACCCAGTTACAATTAGAAACATATCTCTGGACTCCCAAGTCTCCAATATAAATTTAACTTGACCAAGAATGTATTTATATGAAGGGATAGGTATGTTTTGCACATGAGGGGAGCTGAAAGTAGTTTGTACTTTTAACTATATAATTAAACCAACTAATAATTCTCTGCCCCCAAGGCTTCTGTGCCATGTGACTAACAACGAGAAGAAAGGATATGACATATGTAGAAACAAGTTTGGAATGGAATGTCTCTGTCTTCAAGGGAGACTGGGGCATGTCTGTCTGAGACTGTCATAGTACATGTTGGGACACTCAGTGGTTCTTCTACTAAGGAAGTGTGAGACCCTACACACATCACTAAAGTTAGAAACAAATTTTATTTGATAGTTTTGTACCCATATATAATGAACTTTACTTATTTCACAAACACACACACACACACACACACACACACACACCTTTGCACTCCCCTCCTAGGACCCTTCTCAACAAGTCACCCTCCTATTTTTGTGACCCTTTGTGTGGTCTGCTGAGTTCAAGAAGAGTTTCTTTCACAAGAGTTGTTGGGAGGTTATTTAGATAAGCAAGGTCAACTTATTTGTGTCTACACCCCTGAAGAAAATGTTATCTCCTCCATTAACAATCCTTACTTGCAATGAATCCCTTAATTAAGGTAGGAGGTGGGGGCGAGGAGCTGTGTGGGTCCTTCCCCAGTCCATGGGGAAATGGTGATAGGCTCAACCTTGTGCAGTGAGGTCATGAGTGCAGCAGTGAGGCCGTGTCCAGGAGACATCAGTTTGTTACACCTTTCCCTGATCTTGCTTCTTGCAGTCTTTCCATTCCCCTTGTCCATGATGTTCCATGAGACTTGGAAAGGGTATATATGAATGATATAAATGTCCCACTTGTAACAATCACTGGACTTTTATGAAGCTTTCATCTCCCCTGCTGTTAAGAAGTACAACTCTGTTCATATGTGAAACTTTTTTAAAATTAGAAATTATTTATGGTAACAAAATGTTAAATTGTTTTCAGTAGTTGCCATGTGGTGCTTTTAGAAGGGCATCCTTGTCCATCTGTACCTGTTGCCATGGCAACTGCATGGGTGGTCTATGGAGGTGTGCTCTAGGAGTGCAATTTACATAAGCCACATTGTAAATGGTGTCTTGATTGGTCTGAGCTATGTGGGGAGCTTGTTTCTATAGATATTCATCTCCCCTGGACTCTCAGGCTGGATATTCTGTAGTACAAATACACTGGGCAGAATACTATCCCCCCAAAAACCTTTCTTGGCAAGATCCCTCTGAGTTCTCACACTTGAAGCTTTTAAGACTTACCTATGTGTTAACTTGATATTTTTGACTAATGTTTATAAAAGTTGCATGTATATTCTTAAAACATAACTTTAAAAAAAGTCTTAAAAATTGTGTAGGAACTATTTCATTTATTTTATATTTTAATCTACTAGAAAGTAAAGATCAATGAAGATAGTTTAAAAATAAATAATAAGATAGGAAAGTTTGAGTTTTTCTTTTTTTATTTTCTTTTCTGAGACAGGATTTCTCTGTGTATCCCTGGCTGTCCTGGAACTTGCTCTGTAGAACAGGCTGGCCTTGAACTCAAAGAGATCTGCCTGTCTCTGCTTCCCAGTCGTAGAGATTAAAGGTGTGGACCACCATGACCTGGGGAGTCTTCTTGAAAGAGATGTCCCAGGTTGTGGCTTCTGGAGACTATAGAACTCACTCACTCAGGTTAGCTTGGTAAGTTATTGGCAAGAGCTGGAGAGGAGAAAGAGAGGGACAGAGGTAGTGACTGAACAGACACTAAAAGCAGCGCCGTCATGCCATACTTAGTGTGACTGATGACACTGCCAAGTGTGAATGCATGCCTGGTTGCTCCTGATCACATTCTCACAATGATCGACACTGCCGTGATTAACAGTGGAACACACTCCGCCCTTAATTCCTCTGCACAGGGCTTTTCAAGAGCTCTTTGAAGTCTATCTCATTAGGCAGGAGCAACTGTTTTCACTTTGTCTTCAAGTTCTTCAAAGCATTTGGCACAGGCCACAACTACAAACTACAGGGTTAGGCTCTGAGGAGAAATTTAAAATAGTTGTGGCAGAACTTTTCTTTTTCTCTTACTGAACTCTTAGCCTTCTGCCACACCAAACTAGACAGTTTTTTGAGATTCAAAGGGGGAACTTCTACTATTTCCCTCTTTCTCTTGTTTCTAACAAGGATGGGTGGAGCTTCCGCAGATGTCTTGGCAGTGAAATCACGTGAGGCTGATGCTGTATGATGAATAGAAAACAGCCATCGCCTCCATTGAGGAGTGCACTAGACATTGGGCAGCTCTCTATGTGTTTCTTATGTATAACCAAATATGCTAGCTAGGTATGCTACTTTTGAAGTTTCCATTGCCATTTCTAGGTGTAAATATATCTTACCCAGCCTTATTAACTTTTCCTCAGGTCATTTCACCAGCTGTAATTCACGACGATCTGGCCTACTCCATTAGACAGTAGGTAGAGACTGCAGTTATTTGAGATAGTGCTCAGATTCCCACCCTGTAAGAAATGGTGCACCCATGCCCTTCCCTAACCAGTCTTACAATTAATTAACCATGCTCTAAATTGGGGTGTGTTTGAGCCAATCTAATATTCTTTTCTTTAATCCGGTCCCCCTTGTGTGTTTTATATCCTTAATATGGAAAGTCATAGATACAAGATATCTATGCTTATTCCTTTTTTTTCCATTACTCTGCAGTAATAGAGATTATTAAATATGAACGCACCCCCAAGGCTAGGGATAATGAGTAAGTAAACCTTGTCAAATGGAGAAAACACCAGTAGGAGAAAAGAACCCAGTAATTCTTAGCCTTATCTGTTCACACAAATGAGACTTGGATTGTGGTACATGTCTCTGTGTCCCACAGGATGAGAGTGCAGAGCCTGTCCTTTCTGGAGTAGCACCCTAGTCCACCTCTGCCTTCTCTCGTAGTGTGTAGGGTGTTCATGTTCATTTCTCCTCTTTCCTCTTCTCCCTCCTCCCTACTTCTCTTCTTCTTCTCTCCTTTCTTCTTAACAAATTTCTTTGTTTAATTAGCTCATCAAAAAAGAGTTCAGCCTGTTGTGAGAAACTGATTTTAAATTCAATTCTTTTCCTGTTATTTCTCTCACTGGAAGCCATGGTTGTGGTCTGAATTTATTATCTTGTACATTTTCCCATTCAAATAGGCTTCTCAGATTCTTGCTTTTCCAGGAAGTCTCCTTCAGCGACTGACAGAGGACAGTTGTGTCTACTCAGCTTTGTTTACACAGTATTCATGCAGGACTCAGAGATGATGCTGGGAGTGGGAACATCCATTATCCCTCCATTGTCCCACTGGATGAATCTGACCAACCTAAGGGGGAAAGATTCTGCTAGAGTACTTCACTAGTATGAAAGAGTAACATGAAGTGTGAATTTTCATCTAAGCAGCGTAGAGCCTAGCTAGGTAGTTCATTCCATGGAATTCACACATACAGACATCAGCAAGCCTATCTTTCTTGGCATGACAGATGCATCCTTCTCCAGGCCCCCTCATCATCTCTACTTTTTCATCTTTGTCCAAAGAGACAGTTGGTGAACTGAAGAAAATATCTTGTCTATTCTCTCCTTTCTGGTCAAGTCACTTCCTGTATTCACTCTACAAGTCCTTGTAGAGTGTTACCATTGGATTAGATACTTGGGTATTGCAAATGGAGGCCAGTATGAAATACAGTCCTACCTACTTTCCTCGTTGCTTTTTCCAGGAAGTCTTTTCTATCTCTGTCACAGTGACTCATATTTGTATGTCTGTGACAGTGGCAATGATGATAATACTGAGCTCAGCTCAGTATCACGTGCTGTGCTAAGAACTTGATTTGGGTTATCTGTTTACGTCTCACAGAAGGCTCCAGAGTATGCATTATTACTATTCTAGTATTTAGTAATGAGTCCAAGGCTCAATTAACTAGTACGACCAAAGCTGTGCAACCAGTAATTGTGCTTGGCAGGATACATTTTTGGTCCAGGCTTTGAAGGTAATGGCTTTATTATTTTGACCTCACATGGGAGGAAAAAGAACAAATCTTTTATCTCTCTCTCTCTTTTTTTTTATAAGAACCTAATTCCTACCACAAGGGCCCAAGATTACATCTCCAAGTGCCTCTAAAAGACTGCGTCTTCAGTTTGATTCATAGTTTGAATCAAGATTTACTTTAGGAGTGGTGTGGGTTGGTGATATAAGCATTCAGTCCATTATAGCAACCAAGAGTCAGGGTAATTACTGATCTATAATATAATATAACCAAGGTTAATATTGTTAGGTGACAAAGCAAGGCCTGGACACCAGGTTTCGGGAGTGAGAAGGGTTTCATGTTATTCTCAGTCAAAGAGTAGTAAAAGAAAGAAGAAAGCAGATTTTTGGTGCTGCAGTGTGGCCTTAAAAGAACAGAGATCAGGAAACACTAACCCCCAAATCATAAAACATAAGCCAGTCCTTTATGTGCCAAAGAAACAATAATGTTTTTATTTTTATAGGCAAAAATTCTTATCTCTTTTCATCTAATTCAGAGTCAGTGAGTAATTCACTCAATAACTTAGAACTTGGTCTTTGTTTTAGAAACATATGAATGCATTTAAAAAAATTAAATTAGAAAGAATAATTTTGACAGAGAATGCTTGGATATTATAAAAAATGTTATCTCTTGCAATTTTAAAATGTATCTTAAGCTTATTTTATATTATACTAATGTTTTGGTGAGGCTTGCAGACTTTTGCCAACATTTTCAATATTGTATCAGTCAAGACTTTGACAGGAGGCAGACGGCACATTAAGACTGGGCGATTTGAGAAGACGGAGATGAAAAGACTCCAACATGTGGGAAGGGGCGTGGCTTAGGAGACATGGTGTGGGATGGTGGGTAGTCTGGTGCCAATAGGGGTTCCTGTTACCTCTGCTAGCCTTAAAGGGTTAGACGAAGGAGATACTAGGACCTGAGTTATGTAGAGATGACTGCCTGATAGGCACCATGAGTATCAGCAGAAGTATGGTCACCACACTCTTCAGGATGGTGGAGCAGGTGACCTGCTACTATCTTCTCGCCTTTAGTCTCCAGAGGATGAACCCGACCAGTCCAGTGGAAAAGGTTCTACTAAAGTACTCTACAAGTAAGAGCGTCCTTGGGCAGAATGCAGGGTTGAAAAGAGGAGGTTGTAGTGAGGCTACCCAGCATCAGCACCCTATGCGAGAAGATAGAGATGTGGGAATTTGGCTTCTCTGCCTTTTACATCACTCTGTTAAGTTTCAGATGTGGGAGAACCCTATGGCTACAGTCCGTTTGACTATATACAGTGTGTGTGTGGGGGGGGGCAATGGAGGTAGGCTGAGTTTTAGGTAGCTCCTTCACAGAAAGGTAATGGAGAAAATGACTTACTTCATTCTGTGGGAATCAAGACCTGGGAATAGAGTTACTATAAACCATATAAAGTACGTCGGTTTCTTTGATTGGGCTGCTTTGGTACCAAGATCAAAGTTTTGACAGGAATTAGAACCAGTTCATGGTGATGTTCTGTGGAGGCTGACAGCCTCCGGGTCTCAAAAGTTGTGGTGGAAACTGGAAACTGAGGCCTCTCCATCTGAATTCCAAAATGTAAAGTCCCTGATCTATGGCTGACCAGGGCTCAGCCAGGGCGTGTTAGGCCATATTCTCTTCATCTTGAACAGAGGGAGAGAGCCGTGCTACACTGAAGGTGTTGCCATGGCGACATTTAGCACAGTGTCTGGCACACAGCAAACATTCCATAAATGTTGGCTGTTCTGCCTTGGGTGTGCTAGCAAACCCTGCCAGCATGCAGCAGAAACCATTTTTTTAAAACATAAGGAAGATACTTCTGTTAAAACACCGTCTTTTAAAAAATGAAAATGGGCTTCCAAGTGAAATGTGTTTATTCTCCAAGAAATGATTAATGGTGGATTTTCCTGTGGTCTCTGAGAGAGCACAACTAAATCCATGTTTTCCTGGAGTATCTGAGGACACAGAAGTGTGCTGAGATATCAAAGAGGATGAAGGTTTAGGCTGTGGGTGGCCTAGGAAGCAGGGCTGCTGCTCTCTGCTGATGGTGATGGCAGCCAAGGTCACAAGCGGAGCCCTGACACAGCCGTCATCCTTTCTTTCCTGGGTGCCCCATTGTCAAAGGCTCTTTCTCAGCAGTAAGTGACCAAAAGACCATAAGCCCTATACGGCAGTGAAGCAACTGATTAGCACAGAAAATGAATTTATTTTTCTTTTAATAAAACACTTTATTAACACTTATCTAACTTTGATAAATGCCCAAACTTTAAATAATAGAAAAGGACAAACCACAATTTAAAATCTCTCACACAGGAAGAATTTCTATTGAAGTAGTTCCTCACTATTCCCTAGGGCTTTTATGACAAATACTTTCCCTCACACCCACAGTATGGGCTTTTCTGACTTAAACGTCCTCTTTCTATTTGATCTCAGGACTCCTATAGCATCTTTTAATCCTGCCTATAGCCTCCTTGTCCCATCCTTGGGAGTCACTGACTCCTAACTCTCTTTGTACTTCCTCCCGAAGAAGATTCTCCACCTCCTCACACTGTCTCCCTTTATTAAAATGCCACTTTCCAGGCAATTTGCCACCAAGTAGACTCGGGTGGGCGTCCTTTCTTCCAGCTCCTGAACCTTAGCTCTAATTCTTTCTTAATGACATCGTTCCTTCTCCCGTCTCTTTACAAAGTACACTGTTTGATTTAGTCCCTCTAGGATGAGTTACATTATTTCCTGTACATTTCATTTCTTTCTTAGAAATTGCTTTTCTCTGCTAGAAAGATGTTTGAAAACACGTTATGAATTTACAGAACCAGAAGTAGAACCAGGGTTTCTCTTGGCCGAAGCCCATGCAGCGGAAGGAGGCATTTTAGAGGGTATGGGGAACGAAGGGGCACTGAGAACTGCCCTCCGCATCACTGCTGTATACAGCTACCGGTGCCAAGCAAACCAAGGGCAACGTGTCCCTTTGGATGGAACACTTGGTTGATGAGACTTGATGGTTCGTCATGAGAACCATCTTGACGAGACGTGATGAGACTCGGGAGTCTGGGGGAAGCATTACGTTTTTGTCAAAGGGATAGTGACGTCCTGCCTCCTAAAAGATGGCAACTAAGAGCAAGAAGGCTTTTGTCTGTGCTGGGGTCTTAAAACTGTTGTCTGGGGACAGTCTGAATTGATCTTTATGGAAGGCAAAGGTAGCCCAGTGATGCTGAGCTACTCTGAATTAGCAAATAAATGGATAAATCTGAAGCTTTGAGATTATTTTCTTTATATTCGTTTTTCTTCTGAAAATGGAAGAAAATATTTACCTAAGAGAGCAGGATGCTAAATGGCAGCAGTGAGTCCATAGAGATATCTGTCCCTCCCCTATCTTTAGGACTGTCTGTATGCATGTCTCTCTTCATATATACATGTTTGTATGTATATAATGTGCATATGTACCTATTCAAAACACAATAAATATAACTTTTCCTTGCTGTTGTAAATTTTGGTGGAAGGACAGATTGACAAGGTGGACTCTGGAAGGAAGATAAACTGCAGACACTGTATAGTGGGAGGTATACTGGATGTCGGTGTGTGGGGAAGGAGGGAAGCAGGGTGAGTCAGGGAAGAAGGCAATTAGAGTTTTAGTGAAGGCCTAGCTGATAAGGACGGCTGAAATCAGGATGACAGTGTTTCAGAGTTCCCTCAGAGCTAAGATGAGGCCTCCAATCAGTCATGGGCGCAGGCTGTGCCCGGGAAGGGGTGACTTGTTTGAGGACCTTTCTTCTCCATGGAGCTGGAGGCAGCATCTCAGCCCTCCTGACATCCTAGACCTGGGCGTCTGGATCTGTGCACCCTGCACTCTGGACTGCCCTGCTGGCTCTTCTTGCTGGTCTCAGGCTTCAAGGGGCAGGAGTTCTGAGTGGCTGTGGCAATGTCCTCTTCTAGAGTCCACAGGTTTTTTTTTTTTAACAATCTTATTTTACATACTAATCCCAGTTGTCCTCCTACTCCACCCACCTTTGCCCCACCCCACCCCTATCTGCTCCTCAGAGAGGATAAGGCCTAATTGGAAAGTCAACAAAGCCTATCACATCACTTGAGGCAGAACCAGCACCCACCTTCCTGTATCTAGGCTGAGCAAGGTATGCTTCCATAGGAAATGGAAAACACTGGGATAAACAAGGGATAAACACTGCATCCACTGCCAGGGCCTGCACAGACTGCCCATAGCAGAAAACTGGCACTCACATTCAGAGGGCCTAGTATATTCAGTCTTATGCTGGCTTCCCAACTGTGAGTCCTGGGTCAATGAGATACCACTAGCTGGAGTCAGATTTTTGCTGTGGGTTTTTAAAACCTCAGAAAAGTATGAGTTTGCCATCTTGAGTTGAGTGGAGACTGGAGGATGGCTGTTTTGAAAGGCAGGTGTATATTTTGGGATAACCACAGTAGCCATGTGAGATACTTCTTACAGAGCACAGTGGAGGAATGGTGGAAGATCTTAGAGCCTGTCTTTGTACCTGCACTGGAGGTCCTCTTTGATAGCTTCCCCAACCCCTCCCTACAGTTGAAGAAGTAGGAACTAGCAGAGGGGTAGTCTTTAGTTTAGGTCACCTGTTACTCTGGTTATTGCCAGTGTGCCAACTGCACGTCTCAGAGGAAGACATTTCACCATATGCAGAGAACAGCTCTTGCCTCTTGCGTTTGCATAGAACTATTTGTGAAGATTAGGGTACAAGTCTGTAAGGTTTTTACAGTTGCTCAGGGATAAAGTTTCTTCCGTAAAAAAACACAATCTATTTTAACAGGATCCACAGAACACACTAATCCTAGGTTCAAGGGAACAGAAGTGTTGACTCATGGGTTCTGCTGGCTTCTTCATATCCCAGACATTCTATGACTGATGGGCAGCAGAGGGAAAGAGAAGAGATTAAAAGCATCCATAAATGGGTGGCTATCACCCAATGAAAGCCACAGCTTTTATGTGACAATGACCAGATGAAATAGTTACTGCAATGTGAAGAACTGTTGACCTCCCTAAATCATGGCATGCTGCGTTTTAGTTTTTGGTGGTACAATTTCTTTCCCAAAGTTTAATAGCTAAAACACCTTGCAAAGTTCTCTCAAGGTAATCTCAATAGTCCAAACAATTCATAAGTGGTGTCTTTTTGTTCCTGAGTCATATTTTATTGCTGACTTCATCAAACAAATGGGTTGAGGGTTTATTGTTTTTACTTAGTTTTCTGTTTTTGTGATGGAAAGGATCTCTCCCTATTCCAAGTACACTTACACTTTTTACCTATTTTTATTAATTCTTCGAGAATTTTGTAAAATACATTTTGATCATTTTCATCCCCTTCCTACTCTTTCAACTTTCATATCCACTCACCTTTGTGTTGCTCTTTTTTTTTTAAAAAAATAATCCATCAAGTATAATTGTTGCTGCCTATACTTTTAGATATGTGATCTTTGGCTGGAGCATGGTTGACTTGCTAGAAGCTTGAAAAAAATGGACTTATCCCTGTCTGGCAGTTATCAATTATCAATAATTCCTCAGCTAGTGGTAGGACTGTGTGCCCACCTCCACCTTCCATGCTAGGATTTGGTCTTGCTTGAACTTGCAAAGCTCTTGTATGCACTGTCTTCATGTCTGTGAGTTCATATGTGTAGCTTCCCTGCTGTGTCCAGCAAAGATTTCCCTGCAGTCCCCTGCTGTGTCTCTGACAGTATTTTTGTGCTGTCTTCTGCAATGTTCCCTGTGCCACGACGGGAGGGAGTGTGATATAAATGTCTTGCTTAGGGCTGAGCATTTCACTGTCTCTTGTTTTCTGTGCCTTGTCCAGTTGTGGGTCTCCTTGCTAAGTGTTATCTACTGCAGAAAGAGGTTTCTGTGATGAGCGTTGAGACTTATCATAATGGGTTGGTTTTTCCAAAACGCCTTTTACAAATCAAGCGGTTTATAAACCCCTCCTTTAGATTGTTAATGAGGATGGTTTTAAGGTCTCACACTTCTCTTACACACCTACAATAAATGTCCCTTGGTTATAATGTATTCCCACCCCACACTGTTGGACTCAACCTGCTAAGATTTTACTGAGGACTTCTGCTCTGTCTTGGTGGCTTTTGCTAACCTTTCATTCTTTCGATCTGTCTAAAGCTTGGTCAATGTTTGAAGGAAGAAATATCCCACGTGTAGAGCTTATGCCACATTAGTTGTCCACCTATAATTACAATCACATTAGCTGGGAAAGTCTCACAAGTAGGTAACCTTAAGTGTTTCTCAAGGACAGACAGGACTATAACTGGAAGGGTAAAGTGGTACCGATCGAAGTATCTTACCTACATCTTCCCCTCTTAATTTATAGGCAGTGTTTGAAGGTTCAAATTTGGGTCTGTGTTACACCTGCAGAACATATGCTGTGACTGGCAGCCCATGGAACCTCTTTGTAAGGAGTTCCTCTAACCTGAGTGCTGATTCTATGCCATGTGCCGCTGTACCAGTTGCCCTTTATTATCTGCAGGTGGGAGCTTTCAACAGCCATTTGGATGAAGACACACCCTCACATGATTTTTTTTTCATGGAAATAAATCCATATGAACTTAAGGCCTGATTGAACCATCTGAGACAGACAGATTTCTCGTATTTTCTGTCTTCTTAGAGGGAGGGTTCTACTCTTAGCCTGAGTCTCTTTAGGCCAGTATGACATCAATGGGACCTTCAGTGTCACAGTGAAGTGAAGGGTCAAGGTTCATATAAAGGTCCCATCTCACAATCCTTACTATTCAGGCTTTGTCTTCATTGCTTACAATTGTAGGTCATAGAATTTAATGCACCTCTATATGTGTCTTTTATATCATGTGTCTTGATCCCATTCATTTCCTCATCCCTTAGCATTCACCCCTGCCCCTGCAACCTCCCCCACCCCTGCAAATAAAGGAAAATTCAAGAGAGAGAGAAAAAAGAATTTAATATGCCTCTACATATGAGTAGAAATCCATTTATGCAAACAAAACAACTCTTAGGGGACTGGATGATTTACTAAGTAATTATTCTAATTAGACTGAGGAAATGTAGGTTTGGAGGTGAACTTCTGGTCATCCAGAAAGTTCTCTTACTGATTTGAAATTCATGGGAATATTTTGTTTTTAGGAGCTGTGATAAAAAAACAAACACCATATTTTTGCTTTTTATGGAGCCAGATCTTATCCCACACAAAGATGTAGACTTCTCAGTGATATATGCTTCATTGATTTGAGCAACACTCTATTACTCCTCTTAAAAACACTGGGGCATTCTGAAGCAGAGCAGAAAAACTTGGCTACATTCCATTCTCTGGGATGGTTTCCTTCAAAGAAGGCTGATTTCAGATGTCAGTGCAAGTTCTTTTGAGTGTACTGCTTGGGAAGTTTTTTTAATGTCATGGGAATGTTGTTTAGACTGGGGATAACACTTCCATCCACTGTCCACCATGCTACTACAATCCCATAATGTGTTCCAGGCCTGTGTCCTTGGGATCCAGTACATTCATTATGTTTTATATGGTACAAGCAGATTTCTCTTGCCTTTTAATGACCATCAGAAGACAGCCCAGAGACAAAACAGTTTAAACAAACTAGGTCAAGTTGAATTTTTTCATGGTGAATTAACTCCTGAATTCTTATTTGTGTCTACTTGCCATCTTTTCCTGTGGGCTAGAACATGATGAAGTAAGAACTTTCCAGTTTACCAGCCAGTGATGGAATCCAAGAACAGAGTGAAGAGGGCCTCTGTTTGGTGGCAGCACAGGAGCCTTCTGTAGATTTATTTCTCTTCATAACTTCCTAGTGAAATCATTCCTGGTATCTTACAATGAAACAGTCATTCTTACCAGTGAAGCTTTGGCCTTGTCTTTAGAGCCTTGCATATATAGAGATCCACAAATACTCATCTTAATGGACAAGTCTTTCTTTCTTCTGAAGCCTAAACTGTGTGTGCTACTGTCACTTTCTGTCATTCCCCGGAGCTCATTGAGAATAGATCTGTTTTCAGACATGTGGAGTGGTGATTGACACGTTTACTCTACGGACAGGTGCTGTTCCCACTCATGTTGTTTAGCAGATGCTGTGGAGACATTATTTTTAGTGCTGAGGAGCTCATGAAAATGTATCAGGAAGTGTGCCCGGGATTAGAATAATGCAGGTCCTTTGGTTAGAGCTCACTCTCTTCCACACCTTCTAGTTCCAATTGAGAAATAGAAATAGGGATACACTTAAAGACTAAAAACAAAGGTATATGTAATATACCTCAGACCCTCTAAGTTAGAGGGTTCCTGGTGTAACTGAATTGTAGAAGAAGGTTTTTGCTAGAAGTTTAAGGTTTGGGATTTCATAACCAACAATCTAGCAGCTGAACTGAACAGCAAAGGCTCAGTTCAAATCGTTTGCCTAAGAAACATCTGCCTTTCCCTTTGCGGCGCTATAGCCTTGTCTGTAGGTTACCCTGCAGCTGTTCATGGCCGACTTTCCTTGGTTTCCCAGTTCAGCAAGCTCGGAGGAGTAGCTAGAGAAAGGATGGGGATTGAAACAATGGGTTCTATTTCACACAGGTGAAAAGCAGGCCACTTCCCCCTTAGAGGAATCAGCAGGTGTGTGTCAGTCAGGAGAATGAACCTCTATCACCTCTGCCTGCAGAAATCACAACTGAGCAATTGCCCCACCTGCTCTGCTTTGAAATCCACCACTGTCTTTGTGCCCGAGTCTCATTTTCTAAAACGTTGTTCTTAGGTAACACCTGTATGTCACAAGTTACAAGGTTCCATTTGGGGGAGGTAAAGGACTCCCGTGATGGCTCAGGACAGACTTTATGCCATCCTCTTTGAAGTTTCTTAGACTTGATCTGCATTCTTGTTTTGTTCTCTAGAGACAAGATTTCATGTAGCCAACCATCACCCTGTGGCTGAGAACGACTTTGAACTCCTGAGCCCCTACCCACTCCCATCGTGCCCTCTGAGGGTTGAGGCTACAGATCCTCAGCATCACGCCTGGCTAGAAACTGTGCATTCTAAGACCACCCCTCCTCCTGCCTTTGGTCCTCTCAGTCCCTACATTGCTCTGTTCTTCCCTTCCTCCCGCTCGCCCACCTCTTCCTTCTCAGGGCTCAACCCGAACACGTCCATGGTCTCTCACTACCGTACAGCTTCTTCGTCCTCCATTCCCAGTAAATCTCCTTTGTTTGTCTTGTTTCCTGCTTCCCAGAGGACTGGATGAATTCAAGGAATAAAGACATAAGCTAGCCACAAACGCCGCACATAGATACATATGAAATAATTTTAAGAAGGGCAATACTTGCTGAATTTGCTCTTATCAAATCAGAAGTTATTCCTCATGACTAAGAGAGAAACTGGATCTTTTAAATGTGTTTCTCAGATTAAAAGTGGTGAAGAATTTTCTAGTACACTACAGGCAAGTAACTATGTAGAATAAAAAGAAAATAAATTGCTAAAAAGACATGAAATATGTTTATGATTAAAATAAACTGACATGAAATTATCCTGTATAGTTACGGTATCAGAACCTAAATCTGCAGTTTTGTCTGTAGTTGTCTGATGGCAGACTGACAACAGTTTTCAGCCTGGCACTACTACACTCTGAGTGGCCCTGTACTGTTGTACCTCTATTTGGATTATTCAAATATTGAAAATTCAAGCCACCAACTTTCTGTTTCTTGGGGATTTGAGGTTTCCACATGATAAGGACTAGTTTGAGGAGGATGGTAAATTGTTGGTTGTATTAGAGGGAAACTGTGTCTACTTCGTAGTAGGCTTCAGAAGCCTTTGGTTACAGAGAGCACTGTGGTTTGTGGTTGACCGCAGACATATTTTTTAGTCTTTCAAGGTTGCCTTGTGAGTGGGTACATCAGACCCTCTTCAGATTCGAGCAGCTTCAAAACTTGTGTGGGGAACTTTGATGCTGGATGATTCCCTCCTTATCCAGATTTCAAAAGAGGCTGCTTCTCTGTACCTAGAAACCAGGTAAATATTATGTTCAGTGACCCTCAGACTTAAGTGAACCTCAAATCAATGTGGCAAAGCTTACAAAGTGCATGATCCCCCAACTTCTACTTTTGCTCTGATTTTTGAAGTTTATTTACGTGCTACACACAATTCTGCAAACATATAATTTTGACCCTCCACCTGTGGTTAGCAAGAGCTAGAAGTAGAAACATATGGAGACTCCCTGATAATTTTGAAGCATTGTAGTGGTGTGCTTGCAAAGACAAAGAGAGAAGTAACAATATTTGCTTTCCTGAAGGCTGTATCATTATTTGCAATAGACTCAGAATTTGGCAATGTTGACATTTCAGTTTTGGAGTCCTTCTTTCCTTTTTAAAATTTTTTTGTGTGTCTGAAAGCAGACTAAGTATGCATTTATTGTCATCCTCTGATAGTCAAGTTGAATGGTCCAAGTACTTTGAACTCACCCTATTGAAATGGGCAAAGCAGGAAAAAGAACCTTGGAGTTGAGAGGGGTGGAAAATAAAAAGATGTGCCACAGATAGGAAGTAGAGGGAGAAAAAAACCCATCAAATTATTCTCCTGCTGTGAAAAGCAGCATGGCACAAGAGTGGTCAATGCTCGCAATTTTCTTTTGGCTTCTAACGTCCGTAGGAGTGCACTTCCTCAGCACCCTGAAGAGTTGATGGCGGCCTGGAGCTCATGCCTCATAATGGACCCCCCCTGCAGTCCACTCAAAAGCCATTTATTAGTGCTAGGTCAATCGGCAATTTACTACTCGGTCAGTCAGCTCATTTGGAAGCCCCTGAACTTTGGTAGACCTTGCCCTCTGCGAGTCGGTTTTGTAAAGACGGCATAGCTAGATAATAAGTTTTCCATCATTTACAAATAACTAAGGCTATTAGGTTACCTGACAAGGTCTCTTCATCATTTCTGTAGATGATTCTATAAAAGAAAATTAAACCAAATAAAAAGAATTGAATGTAGACCATCTGGATAAATTTATTTCATATGCGGCTTCTTAATCATCAGTAATAACAGTTCCCAACTGTTTATTGAGTTTTTTTCACTACAAGTCTCAAGTAGAGTCACTAGCATAGGGAAAACAGTGGCTAAAGGAGAGATGAAATTTTCCAGGCTTGTTAGCTCAGAGTACTCTTTCACATATTTCACAGATAAATCATAGACTGTGACAACCCATAGATACTCATTTTAATACCAAACTAACATTAATAAATTTGCACAACCCAAAGGCTGAACATATTGCAAAGTTGTTAAGTGTGAACTGTGAAATATGAGCTATTCGTTACACATTCTTTACTGTTCAGTGTTTATGGGGATAAGAGAGTTCACTACTCTTGCTGAGGGCCCGAGTTTAGTTCCCAGTGCTCATGTCAGGCAGTTCACAGCTTCCTATAACTCTAGTTAAAGGGGATCCAACCATAGGTATCTATACATTTGTGCACACACCCACACAGAGGCATGCATACATATACACAGTTATATATAAATTGTAAAGATTCACTTTTAGAGACATGTATCTTTGTTTTGTTTTCTGTGCAGAAGCCTGATGTTGGCATTAAGGAATACAGATTCCACTTGAATTTTCATTTCTTTGTTGTCTTATGTTGAATGAGCTACATTTGTTGGGTTTGAAGAAAAAACAGCAGTTTAGAATGAACGCACAGAAAATGATGGTAAGGATGCTGCCAGCGAAAGTACCTTTGAGAAGTTTGTTTCTTGGGGCCTTCCCGAGTTTCTGGATTGTGAGCTAACAGGCACACAAGAGCTTGTCTACTCAGGTAATATTATATCCTTCTCGGGTCTTTGACGGGGTTGAAGACTAGATACAGTTTCAGTTTTCCTTGTTATCAGACTCAGAAGAGAATCTCACAAAAGAGGTGTAAAGAGTATAGGGCTGAGATATATAGAAACTTAAATTGTGTATCTAATAAAAATGTTTTGAAGTCTAAAAAGATAGCTTTTATAGTTGTTACTATAAGTTACGATAGAAAGTGAATTATATATAAAACTTTGAACTCATCAAGCTAGGATAGATAATGGAGTATTTTCTCTGAATTTGACAACTGCAAATGGACTCCTCCAGTCATGCTTGGTTCTATCTTAGATCTCTGGACCTCTGCAAACATAACCCACAACCCCCTACAAATATTCATGCATGCACAGGATTCTTTATTTAATGAACTGGACAGCTAATTTCAAGATATTTAATATCTTGATTTAATATAATAGTGATTTAATATAACCTCAGGGTACCAAGAGAGGTGGAGCAGACATCACTGTGGATTCTGTCTCTGATTTATTAAGGCAGTCTTTATTCTGATGTTTATATGTGGGATTCCAGATGACTTACATTTGGGGAAATGTCTCGATTGCTGAAGATATTAGAAACTCCCTAGTTTAGAGAAAAATCTCTATATTTTGGAGGAGATGTAGAGAGATATTATGCTAAGGGAGGCAAAACAAAATCTACCACCAAAGAAAGAGACTGGACCATGAGGCTCAATTCTCATTGGTCAGGGTCTGGCTGGTAGAGGTAGAGAGATAACATTCCTGGAGAAGGCTGGAGTAATCATGGACTGATCAAGATCTTGTTTGGGTTTATAAAGTTACCAGTATTGTCCTCAGAAATGGAAGCATCAGGGTATAGGCATTAAAATATTTGTATGTAGCATATTATATATTATATATAATGGGTATTTCCTGATATGATCTTTAGTTGTCATTATGAATATTAGCAAAACTCAGTTTTAATTAGTACTTACTATACTTAAGTAGTGAGTTAATCTCACAGTCCTTGTTAGAGAGCAGTCTTGCTCTGTCTCTGCTACCTAAACGTGGAAATGAGCTTTGAGGAGAGTAAGATGGACATTCAGCAGATTCACCGTCTTGTGGAATCTTTACTCTGCCTTAGAAATACTGTCATGCTATTGGCCACACTACTTTCCTGAGACCCACCTACTGTTAGAACTGGGCCACAGTTTGTTCCCACTGCTTTAACTCACAGCCTGGAAGGAAATGGAGTTTCTCCTGTTGACTGCTTTTCTGCAGCCTCAGGGGACAGTGTGTTCTGCTTTCTTGTATCCAATAATAAAATGGATAGAATTATTTGGTACCTAGTTAAAATAGTGTAAATTTAAACAAAATTAAGCTGATCGTATATCAAAGTGAAAGATGGTATATTCTTTGGTATGCCAAAGACCCATCTTAGTGGATGATGAGCTGTTTTCATCTCATCATTTATCCAGCTCCCAATGATTGGGATTTTTTTTAAAATCAGGCTTTGTTTCTGGATTCCCAGTCTATTACCCCCTGGTTAAGTCATCCCAGTAACCTGAAGAGCAAACCACCACTGTGCTTAGTATATTGACATAGCAATTTAGATGATCTCATAAGCTTCTATGGTTTAACTGGTCCTTGATTGTCGCCATCATCATCATTATTACAACCATAATAATTATCATTAGTGATCTTCCATGAGGTTACATTCAGCTGTCAACTAAAGCAGGAGTTGTCTGAAGCCTAGGCTGGGCAGTATGTCTAGATCAGTCCAACATGTATAGATGGGATACCAGAATGAGGATGACTTGATGGTTGGGCTTGGCTATGTTTGTAGACTTGAGTTCACCAATACACTCTCCTAAGCTTATTGTTCTAGGGCGTTATGGCTACTTCTTTAGTAGTTTGGGGCTATAGACAGAAGCTTTCAAGTTTCCTTGTGCTAAGGTTCAGAAGTCATGCAGTGTTACTACTTTCCCATCCTATTGGGTCAATCTAGGACTTACTCAAGAGCAAGGCATGGATCTGAGAGGCACTGTTCTTTGAGAAGTGTCTATATAGATAGCTAATGTGGTGTTATCTATGATATTGAGTAAAGATTTTATGAATCACAACCCCCAAGTCTTATTCTCATCAGGTTGGTAATGAGGACCATTTAGTGTCAAGTATCCAGCTTTATCAGAATGAGTCAATGTTATCTGCCAAAATTATTAACATTGCAGTTGTTTGAGCCCTTCCTTTCTGAGAGTAGATAGTTCACTATGAGTTGGAAAATTTTATCCATACTTTTCCTGGGAACTTGTCTGAATGTAACATGAGGGCCTGCTGGTTGGGGTTTCTTTCCTGCCCCATCCTCCAGCCAGTGGGTCCCAAAGAAAATCACACAGAGGTCTCCAGAGGATTATAAACTGATTGGCTCATTAGCTCAGGCTTCTTATTAGATCTTGTAACTTATATTAATCTATTATCCTTATCTATGTTAGCCATATGGCTCAATACCCTTTTCAGTGGGACAAGTCACATCCTGCTTCTTCAGTAGTCTGAGCAGGGGTGCAGAGGAATGGGCTTACTCCTTCCTAGACTTCTGTTCTCATTGCCACACCTCTACTTCCTGTTGGGTTGTTCTACCTATACTCCCTGCGTGCCTACAGCCAATCAGTGTTTATTTAAAAGGTAATTGACAGAATACAGAATACAGAATTGTCCTACACTATCTGAACAGCAGCAACAAAATGACACTTAATTGTTAAAAAGTAAAGACAAGAATGAGAAAAATCAACATTTCCCTGATTATCCAATTTAGAGTTTGACTTTCACCAGTTTGTTGATCAATGGCTTCATTTGTGTCACCTGGCCCCACAATCAGGTGCTTGGGAGGGAGAAATGATACTTATGCCATCTTTTCTGTCCTTGGACAGAAATAAATTTGTGTTTAGAAGCGAGGCTGATTCTGACTGGAAGCTTAGCATTTAGGATGAAAGCATAGCATTGCAAATAGAGAATAAAAAGCCATTATGATGACACTGGGACCTGTTTCTACTGCATGTATTGGCTTTTTGGGATCCTAGTCTATTTGGATGCACACCTTACTAGGCCTTGATGGAGGGGGGCGGCTTGGACTTCCCACAGGCCAGGATACCCTGCCCTCTCTTAGGACTAGAGGGGGAGGGGAGGAGGGTGAGTGGGGGAGCAGGAGGGAAGCTGGTGGAGGGCAGGAAGTGGAAATTTTGATTCCTAGTATTAATAAAGTAGTGAAAAATAAAAATAAATAAAAAGAGAATAAAAAGCATAGAGTGCTAAATATTTCCATGGATTTTATGATTTCATCTACTTTTTCGTTGTTTGAACTTTAGGTCTTAGACAGGGGCTTTGTTTACTTTTTTGTTCTGATGGCCATGACTTTTGGCACTTGGGGTAACTTTAGGGTAAAGCACAGGCACTGGTCACATTCACTGATATCATGTATAACCTCACTGACCTGGTGTGTTAGACAAGCTTCTGCAGAAATGGATGTGTGAAAGGAAAGTCATTTAATGTCACGATAGCTTATTTCAGGTCAATGGTTGGTGTATAGACAAGTTTAAGAAACATAAAGCATTCTCTACTAAAACTGCAAGAAACTGAATAGTTTCCAGAAATGTAAATCAATAGCTGGATCAAAGATGAATTTAACTCCTCTAAAGGAGGAGCTAGTCCCCTGAGCCACAGAAATAAGAATGAACTCTTACCCTTTGGAGTTTCAGTCTGGATAGACCAAGTGGAAATGGATAATTCTGCCACTGTAGGGACTCTGCAATAGGGACAGGAGCATAGCATTGCAGGATAGAATGACCCCATTGGAGCAAGAGAATCAGAGATGATCTGAGAGAATAGCAACATTTTGGTAGCTCTTAAAGTCTCAGTGACTGCTGCCAGGTGATGGAAGCCGCTTCTTCTACAGGTTGCACATCACAGCTGTGGAATTCTAGAGGGAACCAAGATGTTCATGAGAGGCAGGCATAATGTAGAGCGAATTTGTGTAGTAGGGTACGTTTGGGATGCAAGTGAGAAAATTGGAGCTGGAAACCAGAAACTAAAGCATTTTTGATACTTTAGTTCATGCAGAGGTTTGGTTTGAATAGTATTGAGTTGATGAGCACAAAAAGAGAGGCCCTGACAGTTGGAAGAAGTCCAGCTGCTAGAAAATAGAAGTTAGGCCAACACTTGAAAACGGGGCTAAGATTTTTCACATCTGGAAGATGCACTTGAGAGATCAAAGGATAAGCAGGACATAAATACCTCTCGGACAAGGGTGGAAAAAGTCTAAGTTTAGGGTAAGCAGCACACAAGCTCCAGGGGCCTGCAGAGATGCTTGTCATTAGTCTGGGACAGACCCAAAAAGGCTGGACTCCCAGATCACCAAGAGAGTAGGACTACTTTGCAGGACTTGGTCATTAAGGCACAATTACTGATGTTCCAGACAAGTCAAAATACAATGAAGTTAATGATATGACAGTATATGGACCTCCCCAGTTAAATATTATCCATAATTTCAGCCTTGAAAGATTGGTCTTGGAGTATAGTGAAGGCTAAGCCTAAAACTAAATATTAGAAGTTCCAACCTTTAGCCTGGAGAAGTGTAAATGGTAAAAACTTTACATGGCAGAACCATGGCAACAGTCAACTAACCTAACTCTATTAAAACAAAATGTCATTCCTTGTATATTTTCTTACATTTAAATTCACTTCTCATTTTTTAATTTTATTGGAAGAAATGAATGTGCAAGACAACTATAATTTTAAGAAACACAATAAAATGAGTCTATTTTTCTTTTACAAAGTTACTCCTAAGAAACACACCTACTTTGTTTTTTCAGTGTCTTTGATTTCTGCTTTTCTTTCAGTCCTGTATCTTGATGACCACAAAACAACCACTTTGTCTGACAATCACATTACTACACAGTTTTCTAGCAGGGACAAAGCACACCACTTTCAGTGATTTTCCAGGAAGAAGGGTCTCTTTTTAAAGCGAGTCAGTACAGGGCTCCTGGGATCATTTGCAAAGGCAAATCTTCAATCTCAATAACCAAAATCAGGTGATTATCATACATGTAAATTCAAGAATGCCCACGTAATTATAAAATAATTGTACTTCACCAGATGAACTATAAATATACTCATGTTTTCTTCTGTACCAAATGATTTGAAAAACATGTAACGAGGACAGGTATGTGGCTCAGTTGGTGAAGTGCTTGTCTAGTATGCGTGATGCTCTGGGTGTAGACAAGTGTGCCTGTCCTCTTAGCACTCCAGGGTAGAGGAAGCAGGATCAGAGGTTCAAGGTGATTTTCTTCTATGCACTGATGTTAAGACAACCTGGACAAAAAAAATACACAATGAATCTCTTCAAGAGTTTAAAATATCCTTTAATTGATTAAACAAATCATATCAAAACCAAAACTTACTACTGTATAAAAGTGATCTAACTAGAAACTTCGGGCGGTGGTGGCGCACGCCTTTAATCCCAGCACTTGGGAGGCAGAGGCAGGCGGATCTTTGTGAGTTCGAGACCAGCCTGGTCTACAAGAGCTAGTTCCAGCGCAGGCTCCAAAGCCACAGAGAAACCCTGTCTCAAAAAAAAAAAAAAGAAATTTCCATTAAGAAAAGTTTTTGGGCTGTAGGCAAAATGTCTAGATTGCAACACTATCTCCCTATCCTTCTACTTGTTAGGATATTATTATAGTAATCTCAGGAAGATAAAGGTGCCTCACCGAGCATTCATCAGTATAAATGAAGAGAACTGGAAATGTGTGAAGTATTTTTTTTTTTGATCAGCACAATTTAGACTAGACTGTGTAAGATTAAAGGGAAAAGGAAGCAAAGCTGTTGAGTTGTCTACTTAAATGGATAGGTAGAAAGAGAGATTGTTTCCTGAAAAACAGGGAAAGGAAAAACAAAAACTTGTTGGCCAGCTGAATATAAGAATTCACCGCTGAGCATTTCATGCGAGAGATGCAGGTCAGAAACTGATCTGGAGAGTTTAGAGAAATAGGCAATTGCCCAAGATCGATAGCTAGCTAGGAATTAGCAGTTGTGGAGGTCCCAAGAGGTAGATCCCTCCGTCATAACCAGTGGTTTGTATAACCCGGAAGTGAAGCTGCCGGACTCTGGTGACAGGTCAGCAGATCTGAATGTCATCTCTGGTCCTCGGTGAGACACTCTGTACTGCCCTCCATGAGCTAACAACCAATCAGAGGTACACCCTTGTCCTCTCCTTAGCAATTAACCCTAATGGGTCTGTCAATCACCCAGGTAGGAAAATGTCCCCCCAGGGAAAGCTGCCTGTTCAGAAGAGTTTAGAAATACTACCGGAAACATAGGTAGGCCCTATAAACTCTCGTCCCTTGACAACACTCTACTGGATAATACACCCTGCATATATTCTGTTTTGCTCTTCTCTTTCTCCTCTGAACAATTTCAATGGAGATTGCAAGGACAACAGTATTGAAGGCCACCTGGTGAACTACATGGGTTCACAACTCAAAGGAGAGCCTTAGAGAGTTGTTATATTTCATTGACTAGTGGATGCATTTCTGTATCTTTTCCTTGGTGCTTGCCTTTCTACTGGATTAATTGTTATTTGAAGACAGGGGCTGCATTCTGATGGTGGAAGATAGTCTTTTTACTTACTACATTAGTAACAGTAATGATTACTATCAAGTGAATTCTTGCAGGATTCTTCATGAGTTGTTTCATTCCATTCTCTCCACAACCCTGTTACGAGACTCTCTAGCCGCCACATTGATGAGAAACTGAGACTCTCTAGCCACCACATAGATGAAAAACTGAGGTACAGGCAGTATCTTAGTTAGGGTTTTTATTGCTGTGAAGAGATACAATGACCATGACAACTTTTACAAGGAAAAGCGTTTAACTGGGGCTGGTTTACAGTTCAGAGGTTTAGTTCATTGTTATCGTGATGCGTAAGCAGACATGGTACTGGAGAGGTAGCTGGGAGTTCTCCTTACTAAACAGCAGGCAGAAGGAAGAGAGAGACACTGGAATTGGCTTGAACTTCTGAGATCTCAAAGCCCATCTCCAGTGACACATATCCTACAAGGCCACACCTCCAGTAAGACCTCTCCCTATGGGGGGCAGTTTCATTCACACCCCCACAGTCGGGTTTCTTCATTTCCCATTGGCCTCACAAACAAGCAAGTGATGCTACTGTTAATCAGGCCAGCTAGTATAGTTCCAAAATGAACATGCTTAGGTCTCCCTGCATGGGATCAAGAATCTGTTAGAAACTCCAGCGAACTCGCCATGCATCTTAATTGGATGGGAGGTGGTAAAATTTTGAAAGGCTCTTTTTATAAGGCTATTCTAGTTATTATTGGTTCCTCACACCTTGATCAGAGAAGTTCTTCTCAGAGCACGTTTGTGATTTTGACTTTTTACCCCATTTCAACTGTTCCGAGTCTTCCTTTCCTTACTACTATAGGCGTGTGGTCTGCGGGATTTTCTCTATACCATCATTATGAGTATTTCACCATAAGTGTGCTGCTTCCTGCAGACACTAGCAGATCCTTCCACTGTTTTTAAATCAAAGATAACATGTTTTCTTGAATCTGCACCTTCCTCTCAGCAAAATTTATAGAAGCAAGGTGAAGAAATTATTATTCTGGGTTAGTCTTGACTACCAGGAAATAAAGTAGAAGGGACAGGAGCCTCGATCAAACAACCTATAATCTTATAGTATAAACCAGTAATTACATGAAAGATAAATGCTAGACTTTTTGAAATCATTTTGATTGGCAATCATTGTTTTGTAGCCATGGGTCTCAAAGTAGGATGTTACTTTGTAGAATTGGCTGGATTTTTTTTTTTTTGGTTTTTTGAGACAGAGTTTCTCTGTGGCTTTGGAGCCTATCCTGGATCTAGCTCTGTAGACCAGGCTGGTCTCGAACTCACAGAGACCTGCCTGCCTCTGCCTCCTGAGTTCTGGGATTAAAGGCGTGTGCCACCACTGCCCAGCTTGGCTGGATTTTAAAAACCAAAGTTTTTAATTATGAACCTTTACCATGGTGAAGAAAGGAAAAATGTGTCTGAAGAAGATAGGACAATGTCTGTGTCATAACAGGTATCCAGAATATACTGAATGAACATAAGAATAAGAGCCACACATCTTTATAAAGTATTTTTAATAAACTTCAGACAAATAAACATGAAGAATAGAAGAAAAAGTATCCAATAAAAACTGATATGAAAAATTTAGAAGACCTGTGGTTTAGGGGAATTCTACAAGAAAAATAAGCAGAAAAAGACAGAAATATTAATTTTATTTTACAAATTTTATTTTTTTTGTTGATTTATTGAGCTATACATTTTTCTCTGCTTCGCTCCCTTCCTGTCCCCTCCTCTTTAACCATCTCCCATGATCCCCATGATCCCAGTTTCCTCAGGAGATCTTGTCTTTTTCTACTTCCCATGTAGACTAGATACATGTATGTCTCTCTTAGGGTCCTCTTTGTTGTTTAGGTTCTCTGAAATTGTAATTTGTAGGCTGGTTTTCTTTGCTTTATGTTTAAAAACCACTTATGAGTGAGTACATATGATGATTGTCTATCTGTGTCTGGGTTACTTCACTCAATATGCTGTTTTCTAGATACGTCTAGATACAT